>OY776243.1:9303051-9648051 GCA_963675405.1 Cosmorhoe ocellata | reverse complement strand
AGATGCGCTTGCGCATAAATATTCCGTGCAAACACAGTTCCGTCATGATGCTGGTCCTGTTTTTACAGATACGAGAGAAGCATTCTCTCTCCTAGAAAGACGAGATATTAGCATATCAAACCTTTACCCTCGATCGAAGTAGAAGGTTACAGCTAGTAGGTAAGTAATATGTTAACCCTAATTTATGATTTGCAATGTTTTCGAGTACTTAACATACAATAAACAGCTAAGAGATAGTAAATCTCCAAGTAAATTAGATGATAATGACAGTACTTAGACTGAGATAATGCCTACATACAAGCTATTACCTAAGCAAGAAAGCGTGATGCTGAGTTGACACTACCATAGAATCTCCCATTTCCGGCAGTGTAACTGCATTCAATTTTTATTCAACTAAACCTTATTGTAACTGACTATGGTGTGATTTGGATTGACTTTTCAATGAGGATCTAGTGATTGTGTGCTTGACAAGAATGATTGCCTAGGAGAACGAACTTTAGGACAAAAACAAAGGAGCTGAGAGTTAGACATTAGGACATCATTTGTGAACTGTTCAATTTGGGTAAGAAGAGGGCATGATGAAAGTATTGACGGTATCTTGCGATGGTAAAAACGTGTTTGTATTAAAATGTTGATGTTATATGACTGCCCAGTTTTTATCCGCTACCTTTAGATATTAATTTTTATCTTTAATTTTAGACCTTGGTATCTTTACAGTTGAAATTCCTATTTGTGCCCTTAAGACAATTTATTTCTACCCCCGTCAGTTTTACAGTTCATAGTTATTATACACGAGCTCCAAGGCGGCCAGCTAATTGCCTATCCAACTAATATCATAGAGGAAAGATGTGTGCGTGCGTACGTAATATGTTTGTCGGACTTTATCTCTGAATGGCTGAACGGGTAGTACCTATGCTGATGTAGATACTTTTGTATTTCCCTACTCATATACGCGGAACTTTTGAAAATAAAAACAAAATGGCATTAAGTAATTAAAAATAAAATACCCCGGAGAAAATACTTCCAGGTTGTAAGGGGAAGGAGGTTTAAGTTTGTATGGAAGTTAGAAAAAACTTAAAACTTTATATTTATTTATTCTTTGTACACCGATAATTACATTTTAAAGCTTTAATGTAATTACAGGCGAGCTTAACCCCATAAATAGTTCTTTTCCAGCAAAACTTGGGATATGGAGATTTTTAACTTTACTTTATAACCGCGGGTGAAACCCCAGGTCGCAGCTAGTTATTATCGTGTTATTCTAGCTAGACCAAAATAATAATGCAGTAAACTACTTGTATAATTTAATATTTGATGAATCATAAATCAATAACACCTGCCATGTAGAACTGTGGAATAGGTTCTTTAGAATAACTATTTTAGTTCAAGGGGACGCAGTAATGATTGTTTAAATGCCTTCTTCGTATACATTTTATTTAACACGTTCATTGCGGTAAATACTTAGGTACTTATAAGTGTTATTGTTATTAGTTTCCACGCGTGGCTCCGCTCGCGTAGTAGGTAGGTACCTTCATAGGTACACTGATAAAAAGTAACTCACTAATCTCATTTTTTACGAATCCCAAACTGACCTTTTCCCAAAAATAATAGGAATTTTATTATATTTTTTCGCACACCAATTGTACAATTGTAGTGGTTCATGCAGGGATATTCCGGTTAAGGTTAACCACCGTAATGAATCGGTTGTTTAACACTTTCAATTACGGTATACCGAAACTATAGGTTACCGAAACATTTCTGTTAACATTAACCGAAATAATAAAGGTTTTTATCTTAAGGTTTAAATTTGCGCATTTTCATCATGTACTGCGTGCAAGTAGCGCGGTAGGTAATATGAGTGCGAAGGAAAATAATGTCTCACTCATCTTCTGTCGTGTTAAACCGTATTGTTTGAATTTGTGTTGAGAGATGGGCGCTTACCTGGTTTTGAGGTTCAACTAATTATATATGCTTTAACTTGTTAGTTTTTATTCCTGTTTGTTTTTTGGGGCTAGATGGTGCTGTGTAAAAATGTCCGCCACTATTTATTTATTATTTTATTTGTTTTTTTTAGTGTTTCGATGTTCTCTGGTGTAAAATAATGTAATTATCAGTATAATTTGGTTGGATTATATTTATTTAAGTATTATATTTATTGATTTCGTTATGCTGTGCAATTATTATATATATATATATATTATATATATGGTTTTTTAGATTGTTTATAATGACATAGTGCGTATACTTATATATTTTTAATCTTTCTGAAAATAAAAAAAACCTTTAAGTATGTAAAAACATAAAAACGACAGATTACAATATAAAGGCTTTTGTTATTTTTAGAACAATTATATAATAAAAAAATATATAAGTGTATTATGTACTATGTCTTTTAAAAAAATACTCGGCTTATTTTGAAGTAAGTACGGTGTAAGTTTACATGACTGAAAAGATAATTAATGTTCTATTTACACAATATACACTCGCGGGCTTTAAACTGGAATCGCTTCATCAAGACAATTTTTTACAATTTCTGGTCAATGAACTAGGGATTGTGGTAAGTATATCATTTTTTTTTAGCTATCAAAATCTTTGTCGTAGGACGTGCCTTGCCTACATAGTATTGACCGACGACGGTTCATATTCTGGTTATGTCCGAGAACTGGACTCGACTCCATTGCTCCATATAATCAAGTGATCGCGAGCAAACTGAAGCCGGACTTGTAGGTGGGCTGGAGACAATTTAGTTCCCATGGCTGGCCTTTTTGGGGTTAATTTCACTTCTTTGTGTTTTCGTCTGACTGTCCACTCGCTCACAGCTCTCCCTCTAACTTCTCTTAGCTGCTATTGGACGTCGACGCCGGTCAGGTGTCTTTTTCGGAGTGAAGTGGTGACAATAAATCGACCATCTCTTGGCGTATTGCATAGCCATCGTCCAGATTCTGGTCTCCGGACTAAATTCCTGATCTCCCTGAATCTCTTGTGCACCTTGGAGACACTGGACTGGCTTGGGTGAAGCTGTCGAGCGATACTACGCTGAGACAACCCTTGCTGAATTAGGCTGACGATTAGAGCGGCTTCTGTGGTTGTGGTTTCCATTTTTCTTAAGTTCAACTATTCCCAGTAAAGTAAAACATTGGACTGATGACCAATTTTCATAAAAGCTCACTATTTATAGGATTTCAGGACTTCCAAACAGTTGGTGATTTGTTTAATTAAAAAATTGATTTTTTTCTTTTTACGTTCCATGATACAAGGTGAATGCTTATTGGTTATGATATTCAAAATTTTCTTCCTCCTTGCGTCGTGTTCCTCAATGCTGAGGGTCGTGACCTCCCTTCTGCATCACCTTCTCTTTAATAATTATCCTCCATCTGTTTCTGTCTTCGGCGATGTGGAGGGCGTTGGTTGTGAACCGAAATATCAAGCGCGGTTCGGATCTGGTCCGACCAATGTAATGGACTGCGTCCACGAGGCCTTTTCCCGTCTACTTTGCCGATCACAAAGAGCTTTTCGAGGTTGTCACCGTCTTTTCTTGCAATGTGACCGAAATATTCGAGAACTCTGCGCAGACACTCAGTGGACGGACAGTCGCGAGGAGATATTGAGTTCTCGCAATATAGAGACGTTAGTCCGAAATGCTGTCCAAGGGATACGGAGCATCCTTCTCCAACACCACATCTCAAAAGCGTCAATGCGTTTGCGGTCTGCAGCTTCCAGAGTCCAAGTCTCAGCGCCATACGAAAAGATCGAGAAGACTAGAGTCCGTACAAGTCTAATAATAATAAATAATAATAATTGTCCACTGTTTCTAGGTCCAAATCGCCAGTGAGTTCTAACTTTCCAGATCTGTCTACCACCATAACTTTAGTTTTGGACCTGTTTATGCAAAGTCCCATCTTCTCGCTAATTCGCTCCATTCGGTTTAGAAGAGTAATCATCCCCGACTCATTTGCTGCAAGAAGAGTAGTGTCATCAGCGTAGCGCAGGTTGGTGATTTTTACACCACCAACTGTGATACCTCCCTCTCAATTCTCGCAAGTCTGTCTCATTATGTACTCTCCATAGGCGTTGAACAGAATGGGCGATAAAATGCAACCTTGGCGTAGGTACTCCTTGGTGAAATTTAAAGGGTTTAGAAGTTACTTTATCAACTCTTACGACTCCCTGGCTTAAGTCATACAAGGTGCGAAGTAGAGCGATAAGATGCATTGGTACTCCAAGTTTTTGTAGGACCTTCCATACAACCCCAGTTGACACAGTCGAAAGCTTTGCTGTAGTCGACGAAACACATTATCACTGGCAAATCAAACTCGTATGCCTTCTCAACGATCTGCCTGACATTGAGAATCTGCTCCCGAGTGCCCTTGCCCTTCATGAAACCGGCTTGCTCCTGCGGGATTTGCCAATCCAAGTATCCAGGATGCGATTGTTGATAATATGGAGCGAGATTTTGCTGGCGTGTGAGATGAGGGACAAGGTTTGATAATTACCGCAGCTCTTAGTTGACCATTTCTTGTGCAGCGGTAGAATTACGGACTCCGTCCAGTCTTCCAGCCAATTACCGTTTTGCCAGATGTGTGAGCAGATATTGGTTATCGTCACACCCAAGTCACCCATAGCTTTAAGCACCTCTGCTGTTATTTGGTCGCTTCCTGGCGCCTTCTCTTTCTTGAGAGACTATAGAGCAGTAGCTATTTCGGAACGAAGAATCATGGGTTCCAGTTCTAGCTCCTTCCAGTTCGGTTAAAAAAGGGATCAGTATATAACTGCTCACAGTAGGCACGCCATCTCTCGGCTAGAATTTAATAGCTAATAAAATATTCTTTCAAATGATATACGACAATCATTGTTCATTGGACAGAAATTGTACAAAATTGTCTTGATGAAGCGATTCCAGTTTAAAGCCCGCGAGTGTATGTTTTCTAAATGACTTTTATGTTGGTTTTATTTGATAAAAACATCTTTTACTCATAGTTTAGGTTTTCCTATATAATATTAAGGCTGCCCTACTTACTACGTATTTTTAAAAGTAATTAGGTTTTTTATTTTCATTGAAAAATATACGTTGAATTTTTACCCGGTATAAATAAAAAATACCCGGTATAAATGGGTATTTATTAATTTTTACCTATTCTACCCTTTCCTTCCTATTTATCCCTCCCGAATTTTTACCCACCCGCCCATCTCTTTGTTACCTGTATTTGCGGGTTGCGGTAATGTAGTTTGTGGGTATCGCCGTGTTGTTTTTACGCTAACTACCCGCTTTTAGACAGATTATTTCTTGCCAAAGCGGTGGCGAATGTATTATTCAGTTATTGTGAGTCAGTTGTATTGAATACTACAAATTATTTATTCCATTGCTAAAATTGTTTTGAAAATTTAAATTAGACGATAATGTAAAAAAATGGTTACCCCTTTCCGTCGGTGACTGTACCTACCTATTTTATTTTAGTATAACATTTACCTTCTGTAATACGTTCCGTCCGACACACTTCAAGCAAATTTATTCAATTGTTTTATTACTATAACTACTAAAACAGTTTGGTTTGCTAATAATGTATGTAGGTAGGAGGTAGGTGTAGTTACCTACTTAAATACTAGTAATTAGTATAGTAGTTGAGTTACTACTCACTAGTAGTAGTAGTAGGTACTAATACCTAGTAGTACTACTGTAGGTACTACCTACTAGGTATTATTATACCCTCTATTACTATTATAAAAGAAAATCACAAATCACAATTTAAAAAATATTAAAGTCGCACTCACACTGCATTAATTTAACACTTTCCGCTTGCTCAGTAGTATCCCTCCAGTCATCAACTAAGTCGAAAAACATTCGCATACCTAATATCGCACGCACTCAATTTCTACAAAGTATTTGTACCCTAATAATGCAACAAAAAATACAGTTTAAAAAAACCGAATTATTTCGGTATACCGTTTTATTCGGTAACAGTTATTATTTCGATTAAAACCCAATGTAAAAGGGTTATCGTTTCAATCGCTTACCGTTTCTATCGGTAACCGTTTGAAACGGTTACCGTTATGAATAGGTTTTCCGATCCCTGGGTTCATGGAATAACCTTTACAGGTAGATTATACTTATCGGTAGGTTTTTATTATAAAAAAGAAAAATGGGGGTAATGGGGCTTCTTTGGCTTTGGATATGCAGTTTATTAGCTGTAGTTTTTTTTAATGTGGTCTACATTAAAAATTAGAAAAAAATATAAACTGCGCAGAGCTAATTAGACCTGTCAAATTACATTCGCAATAATTTCACCGTGTGAATTTGTCACATGCTAGGCAACTGTCTTGTAGCGATCAAATTCCTTCCTCAGTAGAATCAGCTACGAATAGCTGCTATGTATACCGCATAGTCGTTTAGCGATAAAACACTGTCCTAGTGAGAATCAAGGCTGAGTCATCGGCCTACCAATCGTTTACCATAGTCAAAACACATTCGTAAACGTTACGTTACGTTATGCTCATTTCGTATCGTCAAACGTTGCTCAGCGTCTCAACACTAAATCATCTAAATCAGCGAACAACTAAATCATAGTACGAGGATAACGTTAATTTGTTTGATAGGGTTTAAAGCATTTCAAACCAAAGACATTTTATCTACTCTCTAGAACGTCCTTGTTTCAAACACATTCAAACAACAGGGGCCTAACCACGAATTCATAATACATTACCGAATTAGTATTACATTGTTATTTCGTACCATGACCTATGCAAATTGTATGGAAGTAGGTAGTGACGTTTCTATAATGGAATAGTTACGGAATCGTTCTGAAAGACTTCGTGGTAAGGCCCCAGGACATTTCAATAGAATGATTGAGGTTTATTATTGATAGATGCTGTTAAAATACTACGATACGAAAATGTGACGTAAGCGTAACGTAACCTCTAAGAATGACGTGACGCTTTTTTTTTGGCTTTACAAACTATCATGCCTTAGAAATGTCAAGTTTCAAGATTGAAAGAACACTACTTCAAAACAATTTTTATAAGTTAGGTACTGCCAAAATTGATACAAAATGAAACAGATGCCATAAATAAGGAAGAAGAAAATAAGGTTACTTTGATATTGCCCGAAGAGCTTGTTGTAAGGCCCCAGATAACCTGTCACAGGCTGAATCATCGAACGCTTCTCGCCTCGGGGGAAGAAAGTTGTACGAGACGGAGGCTTTTGCCGATGATATAGGTACCTACCTATATTTATTAATAGATAAGTATCTACGTTTTTTGTGAATTTAACGGGTGAGGAGATTTAATTTGCTAATATTTAAGTTCCAATTCCAAGCTATAATTTTGTAGAAACTGAATAGGTACCTACACTGTATTTTATAATGTACCTAGGTATGTAGGTACTAACAGTATGTACGTACCTCGATGTGTACTACGGGTTGCTGACGATTCGGACAAAATTTATTGGGACAAAGTGTCCCAATTGACAATTTTGATTTTAATTATTTTTGTTACTACGAGTTTTATCTGGTTTACGAGTACCTACCATTAGGTAATGAATACATTATTCAATTACCATCATTCATTTTGTCTTGTTCACTTTACGTCGACTATGTTTACAAAATTATTTTACACAAATGTGTAACGAAAATACAAATTTTATTATCTCTATTCTATTTTTCATAAGTAGCTATAGCTATGTAGGTAGGTACCTACCTACTTGTCCATGAATAGATATTTTATTTATCCTAAAGGATGGTAGTAGTGACTGTATTCTACAAAAAAACGAATAATTAAACCACTTGTACAATAGGTAGGTTCTACGTTCATATTTAAAACTTTCACATTCCAAATAATAGTTAGTATGAGAGGTATTGCAGTTGTTAACTTACAGAGAACGGAATAGGATTTAACCTACTTTAGAAAAAATATTTCCCAAGATTAGTAAGAAAGAAAACTGGTGCCTAAGTACGTAAACACCTGTGATGCTGTCGCTGACGCAACAGCCACACGAGAAATGAGAAAGCTGTGACGTAAAACGCAACATTCTCGACCTTAATACTAACGCTATAGAGATGACAAACTTTATCTCGGAAGTTTGAGTCAGAGCTATCGTGGAGTCGGAGGAAAAGATCTTTAGATTGAGGTCAGCTTGCTAGACAAAATTGTTGGGAGAAGTTATTTGTTACCCACTTGGAATATGTTTGAATAAGTTCCTATACAATTGCTTTGAAAAGCAAGAAAACTCTTTGTACCATGCCGTAAAATTTGGACAAGTATTCTCAGCTCTCTCTTATTTGGGTTAGTTATGTCCTAGATAGAGTCAGTGCGGTTTACAAAGCAGCATCTCCAAGTTGCGGAAACCTGGAACGCTGTGCGATTCTAACAAATGCTCTTTAAACCGCTAAACCGTAGTATATCTTAGCGGGTAGGCATTCTTGCACCGTTACGGGCCCAATACGCAGTTAGCTCGTCGTAACCAGGCCGCCTGGCTGCCAACTCTTCGATGTAAATGATCGCATGCGACAGAAACTCGTCAGTGGCACAGGTCAACCGATAGGTAACCATCGTTATTTGAATGAAATTCCTTCCATGGTTCGGTAGATAATTTTATTATTGAGATGGTATATTCCCATCTGTCCTCTTGCTCTGTCTCGTTCGGGTGGGTGACAGATGAAACTAAAACGTTTCATCTGTCTTGGACGTTTTTGTAGTTTGTGTCTTGGCTTATCTACTACAATTTTTAAAGATAACTGGGTAGGTGCTTAGCACGTTTTAATTTATAATATAAAACTGAAGTAAATCCAGAAGTTTATAGAAAAATAGGCAGTTAGGTAATCCAGCCTCGTCTAGCCTCAATTCAGTAAATTCTCACAGGGGTCTTTTCCCACAATCTCATCCATAATAGGATAATTTTAATAATGTTATTACAGAATAGCATATAACTTTTATTATTATTTGCGTAGAAGTCACTTTCACCAGCGTGTTTTATGAAAAAACACTTTTACTTCACACGGCTGATCTTGGCCATTCTTAGCTGAACAAAAGCGAGGTCAATGACATTATAATAGCTTGATTAGCACACTGTGATTCAATGATGGCTAATCTGGCTATGGCAAAGTTAAGTAGATAAGTAAGTTGTAGTTTTGTTCGGCTCACCACGTTCACGGCTTTACAATTTTATGGCATATTTTCTGCTAACATTTTAGTACTTACCTAAATAACACTTGTCGCTACTGGCATTGATGATGTTTATAGGTAGCTAACCTTATCTCAGTGAAACAATCGCTGGCGTTGCTTCATACAGACCTTGCTACAATTATTGTTCGTTTTGTAAGGGAAGTTGCCTCACGGTATGTGGGTCACTCACGCCTCCTGGAACGTGAAGTCGTGAACCTCGTACTTGTGACTCACCTACAATAAATTAAACACTTGCAAGAGTCTGCAAATCTGTGAATTTACAGGTCTATAGAAACATTATTATGAAACCGGTTGAAGATTACATTTTTTCTACGTAGACAAGACTGCTCTCCGTCAAAGTGAAATCATAAATTATTATTTACGAAGAGACGTGCTGTTTGGGTACCTACACATAATATTTTAAATAGTTATTTAGTAGGTATGTTTAACTAATAAATTGTAATAACTGACTACGCAATACGTAGTAGGTACATCCTATTTAGCCACCTTACCTATAAGGTAAGTAGGTAAGTACCTACACAAGTTTTATTTCATTCGGTAGAAAGGCAAGGATTCAGCTTTGAAGGCGTACAAATATGTATGTACCTAAATCCACACTAACAAAGTAATTATTGGTGAGGAAAATGAGAATGCAATCCGTTAAATTGTAGATGAGAAAGTGAATGAAGTTCAAAGGATATATTTGTACAAAGCGGGTAAGTATAATGTTGTACTTGACCCTTGGCTCACCTCGCGGCCGGCATATCATTGACAAACTTTCACTCCAACGGCGTGGTTTGTGGGTCAACACACCTCCTGCTTTATGTTCAATGGGCTATCAAAAATAATGCTCAAAGTATATTTATGTTCGTATGAGTATCTAAATCTGGTATGGTGACGAAGTTTCTATGCGGCAAGGCGTGGTATTCGTTCTGAAGAGGCCCAATTTAATGCCAGTGGTGATGGTAGTCCCTTATCGAAAATATAAAATAAAATAAATAAATATGATCACGACTGTAATCCCCAGGCTCGGTAGATATCTCCTCAGATCTTTAGTTACTTAGATCTTTGAGGATATCTTAAGAGGGTAGTCAGAGGCAAGTTCAAACATGACATTTGGTACATGCCCACATTTTGCACAATAGTTAGTATTCCGTACGTGACAGGTTGCAAGCCCATCGCCGCTTATAAGAATACTAACCTATGACACATACCTTCGAATTTTAATCGAAAATATAATGACACTAATAGATTTCATACAGATATTAGCTACCCAATTCCCAAACGGTAAAGGTAAACACTCGCGGAAGCCCGCGGCTCAGCTCCGCAAGTCAGCACAATGTATTTCCTGTGGATATCCACACCATATGGTGAGAGGATGGTAAAGGTGCTTACAAACCTACCAGGCACTAAAGCCTAAGAATCATAATGCTGTAAGAATTACCTGAAAGCTGTGTTTATCATCAATATTTCTATACGTATTGTGCTACTCGTAGTCGAGTGTATGGTTTTGTATGATGATCCCTGCATTCGTTGGATCAATTATAATAGTACTTGTGAATTGTAATACAGCTTTTGTTCGATGATTGCTGTCACCCATCCATCAATGTTTTTGACTGATTCTTGAGTTGGAATCTTGTTGGTATAGATAGTTGATGTGATGTTTCTAGCTAATATAACCAAAAGATCGGTTTATTGCTTACAAAATTCAAATTAAGTACCTACCTACAATTTAACAACGTTTTGCTTGTAAATGTTAAAAGTGAAATTTATTACATAATTGGTTAATAAAATTACGAATCGATTGCCTAAAGTAAAATTTAATTGTTATCTTATTCGTTAATATTAGCGTAACAACAATAACTTATTAAAACGTAGTTATGATAAAACTCTACCTTTTGTAGGAACCTAATAGAGCACGGTAAGTACCTAACAGAATTTACTCTACCACGGTAAGTGTTTGGTCCAAGTCATCCCTGAACTGCTTAGGAACATACGCGAGCAAAGTTCCGGGTACCAGATTTATGGTACTTACCCGGAACTTAGCAAATAATTCAAACGATTAAAATAAGTCCGACACGTGCACAGAACTGTCACCTCTTGCGTCTCAGATGGGCACTAGCCCGTTCAAAGTGCATCGATTTGTTCGCTTATTGAAAGCATACTCTGAGGCTGGAAAGATATTATCTCATTGTACCTACCGCATTCCTACCTTTTTATAGAGGCATCGGCAGGAAGGCACCGCACAAAAAACACATTCCTTTGAAACGACCCTTAGAACCCATTCGTCAGAAGCCCATCCTATTACTACAAATGGTAACTATTACCCCACTCAACTGCGTATTATTTTTAAGATCGATTTATATCTAGACTTAGATAATATAATATACCTACCTCTAGGTTGGTACCTACCATGTATCTCTCAAAAAACCTCTCTACCACCAATTTTAGGAATTCTTTTTTTGGGTTACTTTAACCTAACTCTTACAGAGCTGTTTTTTGGTGTGTGGCAATCAAGTGCACGAAAAGTTTTCCAGCTTTTTATAACAATATTATTTAACTAGTAAGTACCTACCCACTTATTACAAATTTTATTATAGGTACATACCTATACTATACATAATATAATACCTACACTGAATATATTGAGGTAGAACTACAATATCGATGATTGAAGGAGATTCTTGTGCGACGTGCGTAGGATATTTAGTGACAGGTGTTTGCATAAAAAAACAAAAGATCGGTTTACCACACCGGAAGTAGGGGAACTTGTACTTCCGGGACATGCAGACGGGATTGTCAGCTGTCAAACGTTTTACGTTCAAGGCAAGCCCATCCAAGTATTCTAAATGTATTAATATAATAATAAATATTATGTTCAAGCCATCTTTTTTCAATATTTTACGTTCTGTGGAAAGTATTTATGCTGCTTATCTGTGGATTGCTCGCCTAAGAGCGAATTATTGTGGATGAGTGAAATTTGTATGTTGTTGTATAGACGCAGAAGCTAAATCAATCCAACAAATTGACCGATTGAGTCGTGATCGTGATTAATCAATCCGCGTCGTCCGCTCTCGTAATTCTAGTAATCTGCGTCGCATGCGCGGTCGTCACGCTAGGGTATCTATCTACTTGCTACGTAGCGGATTTGACCAGCCTCAATAAGTAGGTAGGTACCAGAGTCATTTTCAAAAAAGTTGTACATAGTGACACAAAATAAACACAAAGGAATTGTTACACAAAAGAAAAATGTTACACAAAATAATTATAAAGAACCGTTCATAATGATTTTATTATACCTATAAAATTGAGTAGGATCTAGACAGGAAAAGTCATTTTACAAAATATTATAATTTCTTTATTTCTAAGTGAATACTAATCTTTAAGTTTTAACATTATACTACAAAATGTCAAACAATCATAATTAAGAAGAAAGTTTTTACAAGAAAAAAAATGACGTTCTGCTGGAGTCATAGGCGCCATTATTATTTATCATCACCTAAAAATAGCCCAATTATATAAATAATAGTGATGCTGTACATTATCATCACATCCCACAACATTATAGTAGCTAGTAGCCCAACTTAATAGTAGATTAGTAGACAAGGGCTGTAAGGCATCAATTGCAGCCCGAGATATTCAGGCGCACGAGCGTAGCGAGGGCGCCTATAGTTCGAGGGTGCAATTGATGCTTACACCCGAGCTAACTACTCTGCTTTACATCTCGATTGTGAGGTAAGTAGAAAAAAACCGGCACTACAAGAATAAAACATTTTAAAGTAAAAGTTGTCTATTCCCGCCTTTTTTCATCTATTTTTTTAAATTATTTTTTTCAAGAACGAAATTGAGCTTCGCCGTTCGATATTTAAAATTGATGACTATTATACTCATACGAAGACAAAGCTGAATAACGAAGCAACCTCTTTTGTCATTGGGCTGAATGCATAATGTTTATTGCCAGTATGATGGTTATGTACGCGAACTTTTTGAAAGAGTGAAGTTTTTTTTTAATTACTTACCGCCCTAGGGCTTTTCTAGCTACATTATTACCCTAGAGCGCTAAATGGTCACCTACAAGCCCCATTTGGGTGTAATAAAGACCTACTTACCGAATATGAGAGATGTAAAGTAGTTATTTTATGCTTTGTAAATGCAGCTTTACCTATGACGTCACGTCACACAAAGGATGTGTAACGGACTAGTGTTACACATTGGAACGAAAAATCAACGTGAAAACACAACAAAAAATTCATTAAAAAAAATATACCGTCTATTATTGCAAACTATCATCTTTACAGTATAACTATTGAATAAAACTATACAATGCAGTAAAATATTTATGATTTTCATTAAAACTTACCAAAAAATCTCGTTACACAGTCTGATCAAATTTTTATGACAAAAACTGGCACCACTATGTTTTGTTGAATGTCATAAAAACTACAATGGCTACGCTTTATTTTGTTAGATTGGTAGCTCCGTGCAATGTTGCAAGGTTTGAAAAATTATGGATGCGTTCACGACACGCAAAATATCTCTGACAAGAACCGTTACAAAATCAGTTACACAAAAGAATGAAAAGTGTGACCACATCTTTTAATTTGATTTAATTATTTATTTTTAATCTAAACTAATATTATAAAGAGGAAAACTTTGATTGTTTGTTTGTTTGTTTGTTTGTTTGTTTGTTTGTTTGAAATGAATAGGCTCCGAAACTACTGAACCGATTTAAAAAATTCTTTCACTGTTGGGAAGCTACACTATCAGCGGGTGACATAGGCTATATTATGTTTTCAAAAAAATTAGGGATCCTTACTAAAACTTCAATAATGTAACCCAAGGTGTAAAAAAATTACCTAAAATATTCTTTACATCGCGTGCGCTGCGAAAACTATTGACGATAGAATAAAATAATGTACTACAACTTTGTAGAACACATCATTATTTCCAAAAAGTGTCGCGACAGCATATGTCTAACTATTATGGTTTTGCCACAATGAGAGTTCTTTTATTTTAAAATTGTAATTAAAAGGCCGCTGTTAAAAAACGCTCTTAATTTGTGTCTTAGTATTAATCCTTATCAAAAAAAATCACATCATATCCTAGACTGTTTCAATACCAATAAATAACTTTTTGAATTACTCAATTTGGACATTCCATTCGAAAGAAATCACGAAATTAAGAATGTAAGTATTAGAAAAAAGTTGCGTGGTAGCCGCTCACCCTGCTCGGCTAGCTAGACAGCACCATTAATAGTGTACGTACGTACGTACGGGACGGGAGGGGAGTAAATTTCAAATAATAACAAAAAAATCTTTTAAATAAAAATAAAATCATAAATAATAATACCTATTCAAACTTTCTTTATAATTTTTTTCTTCTGACGCAAATAGTAGGGTTGGTTATGTGTGTGTATTATAATTTTGAATTTTGAAATTTTTGTTAAATTTGAGAGCATTGGTGGTGTAGAGGTAGTACCCCTGCCTCACTATCCGAAGGTCGTGGGTTCAAACCTGGTCGTGCACCAATGAATTTTTGCATTTGAGAAAATTATGTGCGCAATGCCTGTGTTCTTAAACGGTGAAGGAAAACATCTTGAAGAAACCGGCATACATCAGAACCAAAAATTCGAAGGTGTGTGTCATAGGTTAGTATTCTTATAAGCGGCGATGGGCTTACAACCTGTCACGTACGAATACTAAGTACTGTGCAAAATGTGGGCATGTGTCAAATATCATGTTTGGACGTGCCTCTGAGTACCCTCTTTAGATATCCTCAAAGATCTAAGTAACTAGAGATTTGAGGAGATATCTACCGAGCCTGGGTATTACAGTCGTGACCATGTATTAGGTAATAAATACCCGTGCGAAGCCGGGGCGGACTGCTAGTAATATAATAATTTGATTATTATTTATAAATAGAAAAACATTTTAACTAATGTATTAATCACACAATTTAGTAATATTTTGATGATTGGAGTATTAATTCATACGTTGCACTCGTAAAAACGGACGTGACCATCCTTATTTTTGTACTGAGAGAGAAATTAGCATAGTGTTTTGTTTTGATTTTGACATAGTAAATAATAAAAATCAAGTTAAATACTGCATTAGATTTATAAAACGAAGTCCAAGCAACAATACTAACTAATTTTTGCCATTGTACAACCCCCAATTTTTTTTTAATTTTAATTTGAATCCGTGACCACAATTTTGTGTCACAATGTACAACTTTTTTGAAAATGACTCCCCTACCTACATATTTTTATGTAACTCAAGAGAGACAAAATAATATCGTCATTCTTCGTTAATATTTTTTTATAGCTTATTTATTTTCAAAAAAAAAAAAGTACCTACCTACTGCATTTTTAATTTCATAACAAAGAACATAATCTAATTTACACTTAGGTTCACTTCTTTTTATCGTAATACCCAAAGAGAATATACCTAATCACTACGTTTTGTAATACCTATCACTAGCTCTTTCGAAAGTTTTGAGATTATGAGAGGTAATTATTTACAGATTATAAAAAAAATGTGTGACACAACACAAGGAGAAGCTATTGCAACTTATACAAAAAGCTCAGAATACAGAAATAACAAAAAGGTCTCATCATCATTTCATCTCCCTGCCCCTATTCCACGTTTCGTGTGGTCGGCACAACAATTATCTCCTTCCATCTCCCTCTATCAGCCATCATCTCAGTAGGTACCTACCTACTCACTCCTGTCTTACTTATAATATCGTCTTTCACACAGTCCATCCATCTTTTCAAAAGGCCCCACCAAAATCTACAAGAAAATACTACACTGATAATTGATAGCCCTTGCATAGGTACAGCTCTTTCGAGTAAGTTTAAAATATGGAATCATTTTACACTTCATCAACAATAAAAACACTGATTAATTTTGGTTGACTTGAAATTTTGAATTTAGGACACACATAATTCCAAAGCCACAAGAAGATAGGTAGGTCCCTTGCTAAACGAGAATTTACCGCTCTACATCATACAAAACGTTTGTAAATAACCATAATGAGACTCAGAGCTAGATACGAGGTCGGTAAGTACTTATGTACTATCGTGGAAGAGCGGCGTGCTTTCTCAATTCATCCCTCTGTGTGGATTCATCTTTATTAATTCAATAGTAAAAGATGCATGCAGCGGACAGTATCCTAAGATCTTGCAGTGGACAAATATGATAGAAATAATTAGAATGAAGTAATCCCTCAAAGTAAGGTAGGTACTTACTTCGAGCTAATAATATTCTGTAAAGTGTTAATTCTTTGCGACAGCAGAATAGCGGGCGCCCTACTAACGGTCGAGACATCGAGAATCTGATAATTTATGAGAAATATATGTAAATCAGCGCAACGGTATTTTGGATACCTACCTACCGATCATGAACTTAAACATTTTGAAGATTCACTCCGGTAAAGCACCTACCTACGTGTTCTTTGATCATCATCATCATTATCTTCTTGCCCTTTTCCCACGTTACGTGGGGTCGGCACAACACATTGTGATCTTCTTCCATTTCCCTCTATCATTCGTCATCTCAGTAGACCTACCTACTCACTCCTTTCTTACCCATGTCATCTACGTGTTCTTTGATCGTACCTAAATAATAAGTCGAGGTATGGAGAAAGCATGATACCTAATCCATGACCCATAGAAATATTAGTTTGAAACCAGCCGAAGGTACCTAGTACTGAATTTGTTTCTGAAAATGTACTCACCTGTATTTTATCACCTACCGACCTAAGTTTTTTTAAATGTTTATGCCTCTATCAAATCATTAGTGGCTCAAATGTCAGTTATAAAAATAATAGAAGCACCTCGTCATATTGTATTTTATTTCTACAAATGATAAACACAACGTTAGGTAATTATAATTTAAAAAAAAACAAAAAGAAATCTCACTTCGTCGCGAGAACAAATCGGAAAGTAGTACATCTCAACTCTCGCCTACTACATAAAAACCACTGCTGAAATAATTTAACAATAATTACCTTGCAGGAAGAGGATGGCGATACAGAATTGTAACATATCCATGTTGATGATTACACAGTAACTTTATAAAAACACTCGCGGGAGAATTCGACTGTGTTTGGTCATGGCGCAGATATCGCGCGCGGCGGTGTAACATGGACTGAGCCACTGATGGCGCGGCAGGTGCGTGCGCCGGCGCAGCTCATTGTTAGGGAAGGAGGTGGTAGGTAGGTATCTACGGAGTTTCGCGCGCTGAATAGCCAATTTCTCGATGTCACCGATGCGATGTCTTCTTTGCTACTCCAGGGTACTCGTTGCAATACGTGTGCTGTTTGACAAACATACTTACTCGGTTATTGGGTCAGTGAGCTAGAAAATATAATACTTACCTACATTACATATATATCAAATCGACGTGTCAGACCTACACGATAGCCTGTTTGCGATTTTTTCGATAACCACTTAAAAGTAGGTGCCTCTAAGTATGTAGGTAGGTACTTAGAGTTAGGTAGGTAGGTAGGTATATGACGAAAGAAAACACAGTTTTTTTTAACCGACCTTCCTACCTAACTATACATAAATAAAATAGAAGGAAGTAGGTAGATAGGTAAGGTTACCTACCAACGCAGGTTACCTATACACGCCAGAATGGCGCGAAGCATTGTGACTCTGTGACGATAAAAAAAATATATTTTAAATACTGGCAATACCTAAAGGAAGACATGCCATTAAAGAGAGATGATTCAGTCTAAAAATGCACGCCCCTCCACTTGTACTTGTACCTACCGCATGTAGATAAAATTAAAAAAAAAAAAAAAAAAAATGTATTTTATTATTAAAACAGGAGTGAACAGAGTACAAGTTAAAAACGATGAAACTGCTAAAGTTTAAAAAAACTGTGACGCAGTCTCAACGCCCACATCCAAAACTGATGAGTAGGTTCTGTTCGGTTAACATATTGAACAAAAATAAAAAAATACTTGATAAATACAATGGAGGGGCGTGAATTTTTAGACTGATCTATCTCTACCTACCTATAAAAAAATAAAAATCCACTGACGACCCAACTGCACTAAGCGTGGTAGGTAGATATTTTCACATCTACCTACTCGAAATGGGTTTGTTACTGTAGCCTGTAGTAACAAACATTTCGGGAAAAATTTAGTTTAGGTAGGTACCTACATTATGTACCTAGATAGGGAAGTAGGTATCTACCTATCTACTTTATTCAGCAAAGCAAGTAAAAAATAGTGTTTCCAGTTATAGCATTTAAACCAATTTTAAGGCGGAATCGATATCTAACTTGCCCACTTTCTCAATGAAATCGATTCGATTCGAGCTCTCAATTGTGCAATGCTCGTTTAGAGAAAATCATATCTATTTTTGTGCAAATTCTAATTATGAAATATCTAGGTACTAAATGGATTAGGTAATATAAGTTCCAACAAATATCTAAACTAATATTATAAAGAGGAAAACTTTGATTGTTTGTTTGTTTGTTTGTTTGTTTGTTTGTTTGTTTGAAATGAATAGGCTCCGAAACTACTGAACCGATTTAAAAAATTCTTTCACTGTTGGGAAGCTACACTATCAGCGGGTGACATAGGCTATATTATGTTTTCAAAAAAATTAGGGATCCTTACTAAAACTTCAATAATGTAACCCAAGGTGTAAAAAAATTACCTAAAATATTCATTACATCGCGTGCGCTGCGAAAACTATTGAAGATAGAATAAAATAATGTACTACGACTTTGTAGAACACATCATTATTTCCAAAAAGTGTCGCGACAGCATATGTCTAACTATTATGGTTTTGCCACAATAAGAGTTCTTTTATTTTAAAATTGTAATTAAAAGGCCGCTGTTAAAAAACGCTCTTAATTTGTGTCTTAGTATTAATCCTTATCAAAATAAATCACATCATATCCTAGACTGTTTCAATACCTATAAATAACTTTTTGAATTACTCAATTTGGACATTCAATTTTTGCATTTGAGAAAATTGTGTGCGCAATGCCTGTGTTCTTAAACGGTGACGGAAAACATCTTGAAGAAACCGGCATATATTAGAACTAAAAATTCGAAGGTGTGTGTCATAGGTTAGTATTCTTAATAAGCGGCGATGGGCTTGCAACCTGTTACGTACGAATACTAAGTACTGTGCAAAATGTGGGCATGTGTCAAATATCATGTTTGGACGTGCCTCTGAGTACCCTCTTTAGATATCCTCAAAGATCTAAGTAACTAGAGATCTGAGGAGATATCTACCGAGCCTGGGTATTACGTATATAGTCGTGACCATGTATAGGTAATAAATACCCGTGCGAAGCCGGGGCGGACTGCTAGTATTCTAATAAAAAACATAGTTCAAGTCCCTGTACCTAGGTACCTACAAGGTAGGTACCTACCTACTAGGTACATCCAAAAATTCAGTATGGCGGCTGTAAGAGAAGTTCTTTTACTTCGGTCTAAAAATGCACGCCCCTCCAATGTATTTTCAATGTATTTACCTCTACATGCGGTACAAGTACAAGTGGAGGGGCGTGCATTTTTAGACTGAATCATCTCTACCTACCTATACATAGTTCATATTCTGTCCTTCGAGTACTACTACATAAACAAATACCTAAGACCAAAGATTTAGACTATTTGATTTGGCAGTGTTTACTCTTTCATATCGTATTACGTACGACTAGCTGCCTACTCTCAACGAAGTGACAGCGGTTTTGTTTAAAATCAAAATGTGCAAGTAGGTAGGTACTATAAGCATTCATTATTCATCCAAAGCATGCCTTAATCATTCCTAAAATAGCAGAAGTAAAAGTATAATATCCGGTGTCTAAATCATCATTAAATTACTGACCCACAAACTATCTAAGGTAGGTGTAGGTACTTACCAAAAAGGGTTGAGCCAATCAATATAATCATTGCTTCCATTTGAGCTGTAGATAAATCAATGTGTGACTACGTACCTACGACCAGCTTTTCTTTGCCGTGCCTTGCGCTCTTATCGTTACGTGCAAGGGTTTAAATTAGTAAATGTTGGAGAATGGTGTCGTTCCTATAAGGAATCCACCACTATCACGTTGAAGCGGTCATGGGTAAAGTACCTACCGGCCAGGAATGCAAGAAACAGGCTCTTTTCACTTCTATTTGTCCTACCTATGCACCGAAAATGCCTTACCTGGTATATTTCGGATTTGTGTCCAAATAGGTATTATGTGAGAAAAACTTTAACATCTCATTTTATGTTCCTTTTAAGCAGGTACCTATATGCCTTTTAATTACTTCCATAATATTTTTTAGTACTTAATACTTTTTATATTGATACCTACCTATTACCTATATCAACTAGGTCAAATAAAATTCACTAATATTAATTAAGGAAGAAGTTTTCCACTATTTATTTAGGTTATGTACATACCTACATACGTAGAAGTAATTTTATTTTTTAACATGTTTAGAAAACTTACAGCTAAGTACTTACTATCAAACAGACATACTTAAGTATGAAAAACAAATCCAAAAAAGACATACTTAAGTGTACCTACCTATATAAAAAATCATGTGTAAAACATGCAATAGGCCATTATCAGTAAGTAGGCAGGTACTTATTCTTATAAGTACAAAAAGTTTTTTTTTTAAAGAAAATTACAGATATTCCACAAATATGTGCTTATTTTATACATCAATTATGACAGTCGAGCTACAACTAAAGTTACAAAATATCTACTAGTAAGCAATCAATAAAATAATATAATTATAATGTTATTACATAATTATGTGCCTACATAATATATTATACCTACTAAAATACTACTGAGAAACTACACTGGAAATATCATACTTGTGACCAAATCACCTCTTTTACAATAATAAGATAAAAAGATTGATACTTACTGAAGTCCCTATGATTATAATATTGATAGTATTGTGGGTACCTTATAATTATGATTACGTATACAGCGCATGAAAGGTATAAATTTAAAATCACCAAATCATTCAATAATCTTTCTCGTTCAGAGAGTGCATTACTCTTCTAAGTTATAAACATCTACCTCCATAAATAATCATGTAAATAATAAATGTGTGAGTACCTATACCTATTTATACGATCATTGATTTGGAAAGTAATAGTTTTAAGTTCGTTAAATTTCGAATGCAATATATACTAGTGGCCTATGCCACATAGGAAGGTGCCTATAGCCTTGCAATGAGCGCTTGTCAATAGCATGGTTGACGGATATGTTAGCACAGCCCAGTTTTGATGTGCGCTGCTAAATAAAGAAGATTCTGTTCTGAGCAGTAGGTACATATCCACTTCTTTACGCACCTTGAGAGCTCTGCTCAATGTGATGCGTAAGCGCACCCTAGGGGCTATGAGTAAGTGAAGAACAGTGTGAATGGTAAGTCTCTACATGACTTGAGTGCTCTGCTTATCGCAATGAGCTAAGTAAAGAACATTCTGTTCTGCAATGATGGAAAACTTCCTCATTTGTCCTTTTCCTTGTTTGTTAAGTTGTACCCTAAGGACAAGGCTCATGCACACTGAGCATCTTGAGATTTCAATTCAAAAAGAGAGATTTCATTTCAATTTGTTTTGGGGTTGTTTTTTAAAATAAAACTGGTTTGGGTACTGTAACACGCAACCTCAAAACTGCCAATAAAACCTATTTTTGTACTGACCTACTTCTTATGTTTTTGAATATTGCATTTACGAACTTTGCGGCTCTTCCTAATGTTCTTGACTGGGTGCCTCAATAGTAAATCTTCAATAGGTTCGATATCTTCATCATTCAATGTATCATCATAATCAGATTCATCGTCAACTTCAAAGTCATACTTAGCGTTCTCTTCTTCATTTTCAGGATTTTCACCTGTCTCAAAGTGATCATCAGAATTAGGCACAATTTCTTGTTTTTGAACATTATCCCTCATCCAAATATGTGGTGTGGAAATATGGGATCTTTCAAGGCTTCTCCGAATCAGAAAAATCAAAGGTATATCGTCTTCATCATCAGTATCAGAACTATTTTCAAAATCTTCAAAGTTTTCAATAGCGTGATAATATGGGGTTATACGTCGTAGCTTGTTAATCAAAAGGGCGCTGCTATGCTGCATCAAAATGTGGCTATGGGCTGGTTTCAGCTGATTATAAAAATCCAAAATGCACTCTTTATTCAAAATATCATTCTCGCACATAAAGTGCAGGATAACGCCGCAAACATCGACGTCGACCAAATGTTCGCATTTTACGCAACAATCCTGAAAATCATTAAATTTTGATTACCTATTTACAATCATTGATTTGGTGTAGGTTGTATATACCTACCAAATCAATCCTAGGCACAGTAGGCACTGGGTAATCTTGCTTGAATTAGATCTCGACTAATATTCAGCGGACAAGTAAGTAAAGTTTGCACCTATAAATTATATTGCAGGTTTAAGTACCTACCTACACGAGAAAAATTAAAAATGAAAGAGCGCTCATCTAATTTTGTCAGCATTTTAATATTTTTTTTTGTTGCATTATTTCGCTTTTGAGCAGGCTATAGTCTAGTCTATAGATCTTACTGCCTTGTCTTACTTATATTAATTTCTTCCGTTTTCTTTAAAATCTAACTTAAAATCTAACCTTAAACCTATCTTATCCCACAGCATTTTTTCACACAGAAATCCGGCGGGTACATTAATTTTTTTTTTGTTTAGGCCTGGATGCTAGTCCTTTTGGCCTTGGGTAAATTTAAAATCTTTAGTATTGCCAGGTATTGCCCACCCACCCTACCAATACCCACCCACATGCCATCAATAAGTCACTGTTAAACTGTGTACTGTTTAGTTATGCCCACATTACGCTTCGACGGCTGCCACAGACTATCATCGAGATCGGTGTATTTTTCTTTGTATCAGTAGGTACTATTGTACCTACTTAGGGTTCGCGATTTTTTTTTAATGAATGAATTTTAATGTCTAAATGATAAAGGCGATGTTCAGAGATGGACTGCACAGAGGCAGGCGGCAGACGACCGACAGTGCCGATGCCGACACGTAACCATGGACGTATTACGTACGACCATAAACGTAACCGAAAATTACGTAACGTACTTACCAGTATCCGTGAAAATATTGTTTCATAGATACTTTCTTAAGACACCATTTGAACTCGTCAAGTGACCGACGTAAATTTATAGGTGACAATATTTTGCCTGTTACGGTCGCAGTATTTCCATATAGACGACGAAAAGTTGACAGGCAAAACAGCTACCTACATACACCTCTATTAATGACCTTTTGCACGTCACGGAACGGTCGGTCACGTGTCGACCCTGATAACTTATGGTAAGTACCTACGAGTTGGCAGCGGACGACATGAGGCAGCAGCGGACGACGTGTCGCAGCGACACTCCTAGTTTCTATGTATTTCTGTATCGACACGCGTCGTCGGCAGACGCCAGTGTTGCCCAACCGCGGATCAGTCAAACATCTTGTTTCATTGTACACTCGGAACCAACTGAATAAACCATCTGCAGTCGGGTTCGAAATCATGACTGGACGTAACGACGCGTCATGGCGACATGAAGCGACGGCACGTCGTCCGCTGCCAACTCGTACCTTAGCTTCGCTTTCTAGATTCTAGTAGCACCGGTGTCTGACAAAACAAGAAATAGATCCAAATGTTACGGGACTCACCTGAATAGCCCTCAAGCACTCCAGTTTCGAAAAGTAGGATACTATATAAGTTTCTATCACCTTTTGAAAAAAAACGAGGATATCTTGCAGAGTAATAAAAATAGACGGAGCATTGACAAGGGCCGGTATGTTAAACAAGGCATATATGATCGCGTATTCGATATCAGCCTCTTGGAGTTTGTAAGCCGATCTTGATAACTTAATATCAATAACAAAATCATGATTCAGGTTAAGTTCGAAACCTTTCCCAAGTATTTCAATCAGTTTTTGTTGAAACTCTGCAAAGAGATGGACATTAGGTACATAGCTGAACAGGTGGGTGGGGTTTTTTTAACTTTTTTTCTCTGCTGTGATTGACCAAAACCAACTAAAATAACCAAAAATAAGGTAAAGAATTATAATGAACATTAATAAGTATTATCATCATCATCCGCAACCTGACTTTACCCACTGCTGGGTAGTTAGGTATAGGCCTCTCTGCAGATGCCATTGTCCACGGTCTGTAACTAGCCTCATACAATAAGTATCAGTTTGAAATATCTTTTCGATGAGAAAAAATTTAGTGAATCCCCGCAACCCATTCTCAATTCGCTGTTATAGATTCGTAAGTCACATAAACATATAAATTCACTTACTATCTAATTCATCGATTCTTGGGAAAGCTTCAGCCATGATTGCCTCACTGATTTGACTTGAAATATTCAGTCAGATTCACTTGCACAGTAAATAAGGAAGTTATGGCGTCGCCGAAACGCAGAACAATACTCTCCGTACCGGGACGTTGATGAAAATCAATAACGGACAGGAAGGATTCTGGAGAAGCATTCGTCGGTGAATTATGTACCTACTACTGCGCAAGGGTGGCGCGCAGAGCACGTTTCGACTAGCATCACGTGGCTCACGTGCTCCAAGTTCCAACACAACACCCTTTTCTCCGTATGGTTCTATTTATTTACTGAAAAGATGAGGAGTGCTAGGTTAGCATGGTATGGACACGTGATGAGGTGGATGAAAACCATGTCACCAAAAGAGTTATGAGTGTGGCTGGGTGCGCAAGTAGAGGAAGGCCGAAGAAGAAGTGGTTGGATTGTGTGAAAGATGATAGACCCCACTGCGTGGGATAAGGGCAGGAGAATGATGATGGTTCTATTTATTGACCTATTTGGGCATAAGTTCTCAACGGTCGCCCACTTTGGTACCTAATACTTTTTTGTCTGAGGCTAACATTAATATGTAAGTACCTACCTACTGAACTGAACCCGTTTCTAACCAGGCAAATACCTACCACCCGAATAGAATTTTCTTCAAGGCTCTGATATGAAGAAGAAACAAAATGTACCTATGCCGAAATTGCTATTATTAGTAAAGGCAGGACGTGAATTTAAAGCCAAACATTATACCTATTTGGCACGTGCCCACATTATGCACAATAGGTAGGTAGTTAGTTTTCCGTATGAGACAAGTTGCAAGCCCATCGCGGCTTATAAGAATACCTACTAACAGTAGGACACACACCTTCGGGTTTTTGGTTCTAGGGTATGCCGTTTTCCTTCACCTTTTCGAGCACTGGCATTGCGCACATAATATTTTCGAATGGAAAACTCATTGGTGTAGGTACGTTTAGGTTTAAACCCGCGACCTTCGGATCGTGATGCAGGGGTTCTACCACTACACAGTCAGTGCTCATGAATTAGAGTAGGTACCTTATAGTGATAAAAATGTTATAAAGCTAATGACATAGGTATTTACTGTTGAGTAATGTACCTATTTACGTTTAACTCATTGATCATCGTCACAACCAGTAATAGCAAGGTAGACTTTTTCTGTTGTTTTTGAATGTTTGGTGTGTGTAGTTGGCACTGCCTAATAAATAAATAAATTAGAGACATCTGTTGCAGGATTTGCTAAAATGGAAACATTTATCCCGAGTTTTTGAATTTTGAGCTGATAATGCATCAGCCCTTACAATAGCTCCTACTCCTTCTACTTTAATAGGGCTCCCAATTAGGCTGGCATCTGTCTCTTCTTCTTCTTCTTCAATTATGGCATCTGTCTCTTAGAGAACAATTTTGCCAGTGTCAAGTGTATTTATATAGAAGTATTGTCAACGTCACAGTCATAGTCAAGTTGTCAAGTCAATTTTAAAAAGAAGATGGCTGTTTTGTTAAAAATTCTCGGTATTTCCTCCGATGGAATTTGAAGGGAACTATTCACTTTAATTCACATATTTTACACTCGCGTCAAGAACCCGGGCTTTATTGCCAAATTAACCACCAAAATTACGCAATAAAACACAAAATAACACGAGTAAAAATATAAAAACCAGAGTGACGTAGTTGTCAGTCAAATGCACCGCAGAAAATCCCCATCTGTCTCTTTTGCTGCTGTTGTTTGACTGTCAATTTTGCCAGTCGATGTCACTAAGTTACAGTATGATGATTGATGACAGTAGGTATAAAGGCTAGACCGCACTAAGCGACACTTTACGGCAGCGGCGCGAGACGCGACACGAAGTGACACTTTTAGGTATACCGCTCTTGAACTGCAATGCCGCGACAGTTTGCAGCAAATTTAGTATCGGTATCTAAGTATGTAAGTTCTTCGAAAATTTCTGATGGAGAAGGATTGAGGAAGATGAAAAAAACTGATTTGAACGTTAGAGTCAGGTGGGCGAAACTGACTTGGATATTATAATAGTATCTTTGATTTGTGAGGTTTTACCCATTAAATAGGTCAAATAAATGAATTTAAAAATAAATTATTAAATTTTAACAATTTATTTTTAAATTCATTTAAATTTTATATACTGGTTCAAAATAATTATCGTTTATAATAAAACAATAGTTTATAAATTTATTAATCACGCTGTATTTTTTTTTTGTTTGTTTAGGCCTGGATGCTAGTCCTTTTGGCCTTACATCACTTTTTCACAGTGGTGGTGATATCACGCTGTAGTACAGTTAGTGTTGCTAGATACACTGTAATTACAGCAGATCTACTGTATTTTCACACGATCCACTGTACACAGTAATACAAAAAAAAAATACAGTGTATGGCGAACACTGTAATTTTACAACGGGCAAAAATCAATTCACTGTATTTTTTATTTACTTTTACTGTAATTTTGTATCAAACACTGTAATTTTGAGCACCAAACACTGTAATATAATTTGTCTCATCTGGCAACACTGAGTACAGTAGTAGGTGGTAGTAGTTTTAAAAATTAGCTAGAGTTGCAGGCAGCGTACATTTTGGAAATGCCTTTTTATTTTTAAATGTGATGCCAAAAATAATATGACTTTGCTATAAAACCATTTGAAAATGGGTAACTTTTGGGTAAACTGAGTAGTTTTTGTTGTTTCTACTGTCTATAGCTTTCGAAAGAAAATTATAACCTGGCCATAAATGTGGAAAAAGTCTTGAATCAATTCTAAATTTGATGACTTGAATAGTGTAAAATGGATACTGTTATGTTACCTGAGGACTGCGCTAAGCAATGGGAAGTGTTGCTACTTCTCATTGCTTCGGAGGAGAAGAAAATAGACCGGACTAACGATAATGAGATCGATACCATGAACTACTTCTTAAAAAACGAGGGAGTAAAGTGTGTGCATTAATATTTATTTAACTTTATTCTTCACTAGCTTCCGCCCACGGCTTCGCCCTTACCACCTTGAAAAACAATAACAAATCTATCCCTCGCGAACCGTACATTCATGAAATGTAGCCTATGTGTTATTCCAGAACATAATCTATATGTATACCTCATTTCATCCAGATCCGTTCAGCCGTTTCAGGGTGAAAGAGTAACAAACATACATCCAGACATCCACACATTCTTACAAACTTTCATGTATAAAATTTAAGTAGAATTACAAATGTCATTTAACCTATTACTTTCACTACTAGTTTGTTTACTTACATAGCTACCCAAATTCTATAAAACACAAAATCTTATGTATGTGCTGTATATTTCAGGCATATTCTACTGCAATGGATTCACCAAATGCGTTCAACATATGGCAAGAGAACCAGTAACTGTGACACAGCGTGTAAATCTGATGATGTATCACTGCTTTGGAGACAGAGAGGCAATGACAAGTTCCGAGCTAACCTGGTTGAGGAAAGCTACAAGTGCTACACCAAGAGTGTGATGTATGCAAATCAGAAAGGACCTATGTATCCACTAGCTCTGGCCAACCGGTCTGCTGCCCTGTTGAGGCTGAAACGATTTCAGGTTTGTAGCATTTATAATAGTAGTGGAACCTGCAAGAATGGCTGTTGGTTATATGGTCTTCATTTTAATACTGTGCAGTCTCCCACTGCCAGGCATAGGCCTCTCTTCATTTGTGCTATCCTATCCATTCCTGCTCTGATCTGATTTGTACATGACCAGTTATTTTCGCAATGTTTTGATGAAGAGTATATCAAAAGCGTGGTGTCTGACTGCAGTGCAAATAAACCTCCTTTTTCTCTTTCCACAACTCATAAAATGGCTCCAACTGCAGCCTAATTGCGGAAACCAGTCCGTACACCAAGCACCAAGTATCTCCTTTTCCATACCTTGTTGTTACTGGCTAATTGATACCATTCTTTGAGGTATGCATCAAGTTCATCTCTCCATCTCCTTCTGAGCTTTCCACGGGTCGCTGAAGCTCCCCTGGCATAAAGTAAATGTACTCATAGACTTATGCAATTTTGACCTTCTCGACTTTTATTCTTCTCTTCATGCTATTGGTCATCTCCTTAAATAATGGATCATTATGTAAATTTCCAGGAGTGCCTGGATGACATAGCACTGGCCCTATCGGCGGGCTATCCCAGCGAGTTACGTCACAAGCTGATGCTACGCCGAGCAGATTGCTACATTGAACTTAACCAGCGCGAGCAAGTGATCGCGGCGCTGTCAGCCGCCTCACAACACGCGTCAACCCTCAAACTGACGCCTGCTCAAAGTGGTAACATACATATAGAAGAACTCTTAACAATCAATTCAAATAATGTTTTTTTATACAAACTTCAACCTTTTTAGGAATTATTTTCATATTGCATCAAATCACTCAGAAAATAACCAATCCTCAAATTTAAACTCTCTATGGCTTAACAATTTAGTCTTGCCTTGATAAGTTACTCGGTTAGCATGCTAAAAAGTTATATACAGGGTGTCCCAAAAAGTAGTGTCAAGCGAAAGTCCAGAGATAGAACACCCCTTGGGGTACCCGAATCACCCCCATGTATGTTCCGCGATTTTTTATAGTTTTCGAGTTATTAATTTTTTTCCGAATTTTTGAAAATTTACGACTTGAACAACTTAAAAAGTTCTCAAAAAAAAAGTAGAAAACTTTCTTGAGATTTTTTTTTTGCTACTGAATTGTTATGAGTTTGTCTTTTATGCATAAAATAATCAGCTACGTGACTTTGATGAAAACTATGAAAATGTTGGTGTAAAGTCAAATAATTACATTAGGTGAATTATGACTAAAATTTTCAACTTTAAATAAAAAATCTTAACAAGTGATTTCATGGTTCCTAAATAAGTCTAAAGAATTTTCCAGACTCTCAGCTTTCATAATCATTAAAAAAAGTAGTACTTAATTGGCTACTTTGGCTAAAATCGGCCGTCAAAGACGGTTAGGTGGAACATTTTTAAAATAAGCCTACCTGATAAAAAAATAGATTTTGGCCATTTTATCATTTCTAAGATTAAAAGTCTTATAAGTCTTATAAGTCTTTTAGCTGATTATTTTATGCATAAAAGAACAACGCATAACAATTCAGTAGCAAAACAAAAATCTCAAGAAAGTTTTCTACTTTTTTTTTGAGAACTTTTTAAGTTGTTCAAGTCGTAAATTTTCAAAAATTCGGGAAAAAATTAATAACTCGAAAACTATAAAAAATCGCGGAACATACATGGGGGTGATTCGGGTACCCCAAGGGGTGTTCTATCTCTGGACTTTCGCTTGACACTACTTTTTGGTACACCCTGTATATATATTTAGATCATATTTTACTGCAACTGACTTTAATGCATTTGGTTGGATATAACAAATCTATTAAATGACAAGTGGTAGTGCACAATGACAGTTACCTGCCACTATTCAGTTGGTTATCACCACACTGCCCTAACTTATTACAGGAAACACATTGCCAATTAATTGGGCTTAAAAAAAGCACTTACTGTCAGGTTTCTAAGGCATTTATTACTTTGACTATCAGTCACATACATTAAGAATCACAATATATATATAAGTGCCATCACACTTGATAAAGAGCAGTCCATAGTTCCAACAGTGGGCACATCTTAATTGTTTTTTTTTATAAGCCTTAAATGCATATGCTGATGATTGACCAAATATTTCAGTGGAATTCGAGCGCAACTTGAAAATACTCAAAGGCAAGATGGATGTGGTCAGCATTGAGGAAGTCCCCCCAGACGAGGTGTTACCTGACTGCTATATGGGGCAGAGCGATCAATTCACAGCAGCATCTAGTGTACTGGAGTTAAGGTGGGATTTGCTATAAGTATCAAATGTTATAGATATTTACAAGGCCATACAAATCATGCATTGCTAACATGCATCGCAATTTTTTTAATTGACTGTTTATCATTATTTGTGTTTATAGATTAAGCCTAAGCTTTTAGTATTTTTATTTTATGTGCTAGACTGTGTTAATGTTGTATGTTGTTGCATGACATATTTTTTACAAAAAGTTCCTATACAAACATTACCCTCTGGACCTCATTTCAGGGGTAATTTTTGAAATGTTTTTAGCATAGACAAAAAATAAAGCTTATGCACATATTAGGAAAATGGGACTGTTTGTTAAGGAATTCCTCGTTGAGATCAAAGAAAGCAACATCAGTTTAATGAATCATATGTATTTGTACTTTATAAAAGAATGGCAGAATAAATATAGGGTGATATTGTTTAAGGGACATAATGACATGCTTAGCGCCAATGATCGGAAAACTGAGAGAAAGTAACTGAAACATTGCCTGTATGAGTTAGTATAGGAAGTAAATGCATTAAGACGTAGAAGATCATAAGACGTCCAATGTTGTCACTGCCTGCAGCTTTGGGTTTGAGCGAAATTATCGTTTCTGATCTCAATCGTGCCAATGTTCTTAAACGGTGAAGGAAAACATCGTGAGGAAACCGGCATGCCCTAGAACTAAAAATTCGAAGGTATGTGTCATAGGTTAGTATTCTTATAAGCGGCGATGGGCTTGCAACCTGTCACGTACGGAATACTAACTATTGTGCAAAATGTGGGCGTGTACCAAATGTCATGTTTGGACTTGCCTCTGACTACCCTCTTTAGATATCCTCAAAGATCTAAGTAACTAAAGATCTGAGGAGATATCTACCGAGCCTGGGGATTACAGTCGTGATCATATTTATTTTTATTTTTTTATTTATCTCAATCGTGGCTAACATGAGAAAAAGAAAAATGTTCAATATTTAGAGTCTGTATTTTATATCTCGATCACAGCAGTCTATTTCGCAGCCGAACTGAATTTAGTGTTAAAGCATGAGCATTAAGAGTGTTTAAGTTTAACGCCTGCTCTAAGTCAAAGCAATTTGGTTGCCAATACCTAGAAACCTAAGCAAATTCCATAAACCAGTAATTGAAGCGAGTTCGATTCGCTCGGCTTTGTGACGCAACTTCGCGTTGCGAACTAGTAAAGTCCACCAGTGGGGCGATTATGGATCTTTGCTTACAATCAATGTCAATACGTTTTCATTGTAATAAAGTGATTTGGTATGACATAGAGTGTTTATTCAATCAATTTGAGTCAGTTTTGACTAGTGTTGATTGTATCAGAGATCCGTAATCGCACTACAGATTCTCGTCTCTCTGTGTGTCGCTAAGCTATCGTCATAACGATTAAGTTAACATTTACGAAAAGCGCGATCCCTTTTTGGCATAACTGCGAATATTATTTACCCACGGTGAACGAGTATGCTTTAATTTGATAAAGCGGCATGTCTATCAAAAGGTTACAGTTAAGAAACACAACCTTCTAAAAAGCTGAAAGGCCTGCTTACATTACTTAGTTATAGTTTCTCTATAAGTGAATTTGTAATTCTTAAGAGAAAATAAATATCTCAAACCATAACCTTCTCATTAATAGAGGAAAAAATATCGACATCCCAGTTAATGTTTATGCATCTGTGGAATATTTAAATTCATAGTGTGGAATTTTATAAATGGAAACTTTAATTGGCCATCAGCAAACATGTACAGTGACTATCGTTGATTTGGGACCTACCTGAGGTGGAATATAGCATAGCAAAATTTTTACTGTAAGAGCTATTATTTTTGACACGCACATATTTGACAACTACGATAAAACGAGGCTGACACGATTATTTCCGATTTTTTCCGATCAGTTGTCAATAGCCGCGTACTGATTGAGCGAGCAGCCTCGCGAGGCAAATCCTCGGTCGGTCAAGACGTGCCTCGCCGGCGGCAAACGCACGCGCTGCCTCGCCCGAGCGTGCTTTGTCGGTTTTTGTCGATGCTCAAAGGCGCCTCAGTACGTTTGCCGCGCTCACTCAAGACGGTAGTGTTTTGCCTCGCAACGAATAACGTTGCGTGTTAGTTGTGCTTTGTTCGACTTCAAGTTTAACTGAGCGTCGATGCTCACGGTGGCTCGGCCTTGCCGCGCGAGGCAGCCTCGGATTAGAAAACTTACAGACCGTTGTCATTTCAACTTGAGTACTGACTTGTTGTCATTTCAACTTGAGTATGTTATTCCTTTTCAAATTATATTTGATTATTTTTTCTCTTTTAATCTTGTCACTAAGACTTTCTTCTTTAACACTGACACAAAAGAAGAATAATGATTACAAAGAAAGTAATTACTACATTTATGAAATTATCTTTTCAAAACCATCAATTAATTCAATAAGACAACGTAAGATAGGTATACTCGTATATCTCTCTGTCTCTGTCTACATTTGACATTTAATCACAATTATTGGCATAACCTTTCAACTTTATTTCATTCTGAGTGTTCTCAGAACATTTTAAGGTAAGGGTCCCAAATTAAAGCTCGCGATCGTACTTACACTAAATAGTCACGCATGTGTAAAATACATAGGAATAGTTAATTAAATTAGCATTAATTTAATTACCTATCTATTCCTATGTTTTTTATCTGGCTAAGAGTTTAAAAAAAAAAAAAAAATCTTCTAGTAGTTATTTTAGTCCAAGAAATTACGTTTAAGGTTAAGGGCTTAGGCAATAGGCATGCGGATAATTACAGGTAGTTTTGCTTGTTTTTAATGTCTTGTCTACTCTGTATTTCTCGTTTGTAGCTGCTCACTTTGATTACTAGTCAGTTGATGCTCTTTAATTGTCTTGTAGCTGCTCGCTATGAAATTCTCGTTTGTAGCTTTATCCATATTATAACAGATCACTGGCTTTATCACTTTGAATTACTAGTCCGTTGACGCTTATTTTGAATGTCGTTTCTGTAGCTGCTCGCTATGACATAATATTCCATTGCTGCTTATTTGAATATCTCGTCTGTAGCTCTCTATTAGTCTAACAGTTTATTTCTTTTAAATTTTTATTAGGTAATTCAAAGAAAAGAAATATTTTCATAAATTATTTTCGATTTTAAGCAGTGACTTTTTCTGTATACGAATAAAAACCGCCTGAACCAAAGATTGGTAAGTGTTAAGGAGTTGAACTTATAGACTTCATCAGTGGTAAAATCAAGGTTCACTCAAAGTTACTTGGTTTATAAAGAGCTGTCACTCAATTCCTACGTTTAGGAGTGAAAGTCACAGGTATACGGATAGTTCCACTTTAAGTATAAAATTGAAAAATAAATTGCTTATTCAACGGTACAAACTCTGGAAATATTGGGGGGAGGCCTTTGGCCCGCTGTGAAACATGTGAGACACAAACGGCTCATAATAATAATAAGGCTACAAAACGAGTACATTTATGATTATTATTATAGATAGACATAGACATAGACACATTTCATAATGTGACGAAAAATGGCTCATCTATACTAATATTATAAAGAGGAAAGTTTTGTATTTTTGTTTGTAACGAATAAACTCAATAACTACTGGTCCGATTTCAAAAATTCTTTCACTGTTAGAATGCTACGTTATCCCTGAGTCACTTAGGCTATAATTTATGTAGGTATTTCGCGAGCAAAGCCGCGAACGGAAGCTAGTTCAACATATTTATGTAAAAGTTGCTGTAATATTGTGTTACATTATTCATCGAATACAATTCATCAGTTATTGTCGAAGTAACAAACACCTAAGCATAAAAACACTATTGTGTAGCAAGCATAGCTGTTAATTTATAAGGGATGTTTAGTTAATTTTACCCCATACAGAGAGGCTTTACATATTTCCGTACACTAATTCCAGATCACAAGCTATGTTTATTCCAATTTTATCAAAATCCGTCTAGCCAGGAGTAGATGACTCGCAAACAAACGTCCAACCATCCCACCAGAATATTCTAGTACAAGGACCTTTGATATGTTGTACCATGAGCTGTATTAACTGCATTGAAGTAGTGTTACGTTAAGCTTGAAACTTGACGTTTCTGGAACATGATGGTTTGTGAGGGCTTATGGTAAGGCCCCGGGTCTCAGTTCTATGACAATTAATTACTAACTGATAGCTTACGATAGATAGTCAATTAGTACGGCGGGTAAGTTCAGGGGCCTTACCACTAAGTCTTCCAGAACGATTCCGTAACGATTCCATTATAGAAACGTCACTACTTCCATACAATTTGCATAGGTCATAGTACGAAATAATGTTATATTAATTCGGTAATCCTACTAATATTATAAACGCGAAATTTTGTAAGGATGACAAGTTCCCGCGGGATAGATTTGTTTTGGTTTTTCAAGGTACCACGAGGGCGAAGCCGCAGGCGGAAGCTAGTGTATTATGAATTTGTGGTGAGGCCCCTGGTGGTAAGTGAAGATGCGTGTTTCAGGCGCAGCGACACGGTCGGTCGTTACGTGACGACGCGCACGGCGACGCGTCGTGGCGACGTTTTATTTTCTGAGGAGCCGTACGCTTGGGTTCCGCTACCGTGCGAGCTGCCGCTCTGCGATGGATGCTGCGCCGCACACATCAATCTCGTGCCGTGAGTTTGAGTTTATCGTTATAATATCCTACTATCCTATCCTCTACAATAATTAGTACCTGGATGACCGGTTTTTTTTGATAAATCGTGTTTTTTGAAAAATGAAACCTAGTTAAATCGATTTTCCGCCGATTCAGATTATTTATATACACGAATTGCTCGTTTAAAAGTATAAAATAAATGCAATAAATGTAATAAAAATAAGTATAGGATAGATGTATGGATGTTGGTTACTTTATCACGCTGAAACGGCTGAACGGATCTGGACGAAATATGGCACACAGATAGATTATGATCTGAAATAGCACATTGGCTACTTTTTATACATTTATTGACTAAGTACTTATATCTATGTGTGGGATAGATTTGTTTTTGTTTTTCAAGGCACCATACGGGCGAAACCGTGGGCGGATGCTAGTAAACTATGACTGTCTAGGTCCTATCACATTATATACCCCTAGACTCTAGAGTCAGTCTAGGGGTATGTATAGGGTCACTTGCATGTAACCACTACCATTCGGAATATTAAGGCCCAACATTTTGAAAATTGCAAGTATTGCAACCCTAATCATTCTATTACCGGTTAATAGATTACATTGAAATTGAACTATACGATACTCAAGGATATAAGTGATAAATCAACCGGAGCTAAATTACGAATTAGTTAGAAAACCTTGGTTAAAAATCATGTCAAAAACACCTCTGAAAATTTAGAAATTCCCTAATTTATCCAGAACAGTGAGGTATTTTGAATTTCTATTTCACATGAATGTAAATCAGTTAATTAGAAACAAATCAACCCAACTCTTTTTTTGAAATAAGCTATTTACTTAAACATATTTATGGTTTTTGTAAATTGTCGCTTACGTTATTTAATTCGGAGCAGCCATATTATCATGCCGCACTCTACTTACTTGTCACTTGGATATTTCGCTCGGTGCTTTGTCTCATTCCGCGGCGATCCGCGTTGCTAGACGGGTCTGTGTCACTTTTTTTCGCAACTTTTACGAAAGAAAAACCAGAACAAATGGGTAAAATATTACACAAAACATGTGCATTAAGCGTTGGAAACACATTATGGATGTATTAAAGTAATTGTATATTTTATTTGACCACATTAGGAATAATAATTTTATTGATACAATTTAATATTTTGTAAGACCCATTACCACAACTTATAATAAAACTAGCTTCCACCCACGGCTTCGCCCTCGTGGTACCGTGAAAAAAAGTCTATGCTACGGGAACCGTATATTTTTCCGGGATAAGAAATAGGCAAATAGCAAATAGCCTATGTGCTATTCCAGATAGTAATCTATATCTGTACCTAATTTCATCTACATCCGTTCAGCCGTTTCAGCGTGAATGAGTGACAAACATACATCCATCCATCCATACATCCACACATCCATGCATCCGTACCTACATCCTCACATCCATACATTCTTACAAACTTTCGCGTTTTTATTATTAGTAGGATTATTACGTAGGTACGTTTTGGTTCAATAAAGCTGTAGCAAACCGTATGTATTCGGTATTGAGTAACGGGTACGCCATTTAGAACCGAGTATCGAGTGGGTACACCCGAATGCATCTCCTTATTCGCATCTTTTGTAGTATAGGAACCTGGTGTCACAGGTTGTCATACAAAGCATTAAAATTTGTGCAGTCCGAAAAAAAAGGTTCAAAATACGGTAAAGTGAAAAATGCACCTTACACAGTTTGGTATGTTTTCTACAAATTATGAATGTTACAACGCCGCGAGACGTCATAAGTACTGTACGCGTACCAAATCGAATTGTATTGCGTACGATACTGAAACCTCAGTGTCGTACGTATCATACCTGATACCTCACATATATAACAGAAGTAACAAGTAACGTGTTCGATTCGAAGTAACGAGTACTCATTGTTATAGTATCGATCGAGTACATACGGGTTCGCATTTTGTTCAAGCCCTGTCAGATTGTTTGTCATGAAGGTATAGTAAGAGAGCCCACGATGCTAAATGCTCGAGCAATATAAAGACCTATTGGGTTGCATTGCAAAGCTTACATGATAAAAATAAAAAAATGTTATGTAATGTACCTATACGTTTTCATTGGTGGGGGGAGCGGCTATAGATTATCAAAACTGTAAAAAAAAAAAATATCGCGCGCGTCGTAATTTTTCTAAAGGATTAAGTGAACCTAAAAAAAGCTCTCATTCAATAAACGTACGATTAGGATGTGACGCAAATGTGCAACAAAAAATAATGTGCAAGAAAAAATCGCCACTTTTAAATACTCAGCGCGTCAGATTAAGAAATGTATGGTTCATCTTTATGTCCTAAGACTTGCTGCCACATAATCCGACGATTATCTGGAGGGTTCACCTAATCTGACAGTTATATTTTTTTTTATAAATGGCGGCCATATAAATATATGGGGCTCATATTTGGCGGAGGCATTTAACCGGGTACAAGCTATCCCCCTGTAGAATAATCTGCCGTGCTTTAGTAAATCCCGAAATCCTCTCTTGGGCTCCCGTACTAGTAGTTTGTTTGACATTATTGTACCCACATTAACTTTTGTCATTTTACATTTTTCTTGTACACAGTATAAAAAAACATTAGGTAGGTACCTACTCATTTTACCTAGTAACGATATATTTTGTTTAAAATCAAAAAATAAAGATGAAAATCAACCCCCATTATTAAAATATGGCGAAAGGTAAGTAAAAACTATCATAATGTTGGTCGTACCCAGTCCTGCTTACAAACCACAGTATAGTAAACTAATAAATCACACTATAACTATTTATATATTATTATTTTACATTTTTATGTATCTGAACTGAATTTCAAACAAATCACACAACTCATAAAAAAATCACACTAACTTTGACCCCCTATTTAACCCTTTGTAGAGGGTTATTTTGAAATATCCAGAACCACGTATCTATTTATTTTGCATTTAAAGTATCCAAATCAAAATTCAGACCAATCGCACCACCCGTTTAAAAGTTCCCATACAAACATTGACCCCCATTTGACAATTTTTTGAAGGTTATATTGAAAAATCCGGAAACACGTGCCCGTTTATTTTGCATTCACAGTACATAAGCAAAGTTTCATGAAAATAGCTACAGGCGTTAAAAAGCTTCATACAAACGTTCAACTTTTTTCACCCTCTAAGGGTGGAATTTCCAAAAATCCTGCCTTAGTGGGTGGTTTTGTTATAAAAGGAAGCCACTATCCAAATTTTGTTTAAATACCTGAGAATAAATAAGTTAATAATATTAATAAATTTCAGCTTTCAGTCAGTCAGTCAGTCAGTCAGTCAGTTAGGTTAAGCTAACTCTATAGGTATAAAGTACATTATTTTATAATAAGGTACCAAACAAAATTATTGTCCTACTGTAACATTTTGTTCACTGTGGCACCAGCGCGCGTCTTTCTAGTGTGACTATTCGAGTATAGATGGTGTAAATAATAGACTCTATTCGACAACAGATGGTGTTATAATCAACTTTAATACTTAATTCTGCTCCTCTCCGCATTGACAAATTCACTTCGGGGTTAGGAAGAGCAGGCGAAAACTGAAATTAGTGTGAAAGATATACTCCACCTTAAACTAGTATTTATTGCAAAATTAAAACACCCGACTGAAAGTAATTGAATATAGCTTCTCAGACATACCTCATTTGTCAAAATCCGTCCTGCAGTTTGGACTCCAGCGATATCCAAAATAACTCTCATACATACACACACACACACCCCAAACCTTCTTCGTTTCAAAGTCGGGTAAAAACTATCATCATTCTCCTGCCCTTATCCCACGCTAAGTGGGGTCGGCACAACATGTTTTCTTCTTCCATTCATCCCTATCATTCGTCAACTCTGAATCAACTCCTTTTACATTCATATCATCTTTCACACAATCAAACCATTTCTTCTTCGGTCTTCCTCTACTTGCGCACCCATCCACACTCATACTCATAACTCTTCTGGTGACATGGTTTTCATCCCTCCTCATCACGTGTCCATACCATGCTAATCTAGCACTCCTCATCTATTCAGTAACAGGCGCCACTTTCAGACTTCCTCTAACATACTCATTCCTAATCCTGTCCAACCGTGTCACCCCACACATCCATCTTAACATCCGCATCTCAGTAGCATGCACTCTTCTTTCATCCGTCTTCTTCATTGCCCAACACTCTGATCCATACATCGCGACAGGTCTGACAACCGTCTTGTAAATTTTCCCCTTAAGCTTAAGTGGCATTCGTGGGTCACATATCGTCCCTGAGACCTGTCGCCACTTCATCCATCCTGCATTCATCCTATTGTTTACATCCCGGTCAATATTGCCGTCGTTTTGGAGAAGCGAACCTAGGTACTTAAAATCGGAGCAGGCTGGTAGGGTTACACCATCTAAGGCAAAAGTCGGGTAAAAACTATACGCAGGAGAAATGTTTCTGCAAATAAATTAGTTTTATATAGTTGACAATGTATCCGTTTATGATATTTTTGATTTGATAGATGGATTTTAATGTGGATGGATACAAGAGTAGAGGTAGACCTCAGAAATAAAAGATGGATGGACTGTGTGAAAGACGATATGTGTAAGAAGGGAGTGACTACTGAGATGACGGATGATTGAGGAGAGTGGAGGAAGAGAACGTGTTGTGCCGACCCCACCTAGTGGGATAAGGGCAGGAAGAAGAAGAAGTATCCGTTTATGATATCAACGCGTTTATTTTATTTCAGGTGCAATATATGTTCTCGGAGTGCGTATTGTAATGTGGAATGCAGAACGCGCGCGCTTCCCTATCATAAATACGAGTGCATTGGTGCCCAAGCAGACATCTTTCCAACTATAGGCATCGCTCATTTAGCACTAAGGTAACTAGTCTTTATTCTATTAGTCCATAAGTATTGGAGTATATATGGGAGTATGATTTCGCTATTGTGGAACACAGTATTTGTTGTGTGCTATATCATAATACCCAGACACAGAACACACTGTGTTTATCACACAATTGTCCTGGGGATTGAACCCACAACCTATAGCGCAGAAGGTACAGTTGGTACCAACTAACCGAGCTGAGAGTTCACTCAAAGTTAACCATGTAAAGTGTGTATGAAGTATCTATATAAAATATAGCCTATGTTCATCCTTAAAGTTCATTCTACACATTGGTGAAAGAATTTTTCAAATCGGTCCAGTAGTTTCGGAGCCTTTTGCAAATTCAATGCAAACAAACAAACAATCAAATCTCTCCTCTTTATAATATTAGTATAGATTAACTGGCTCGATCCATCATTATTCAGAACACGTATTTTATCTATTGCAGGGTCCTTTTAGTATCGGCTATCAACGGTTTCCCCGAACTGCCGGCCGGGACGCCAGCGCCGAAGAAAGCCGCTGACCTATTCGTGGGTTACGCGAATGTGGACGATATAGAAATATACCACAAAGATACTCATCCTTTCTATAGAATGTTTAATCTTATCACGAACTTTCAAAAGATGAATAATATGGACTACATACAATACGCTTTGGTGAGTGAATATTGAGCAGCCGCGGTACAAGTGGCGTGTAATATTAAAGACTTTTATATTATAGAACGTTCGTTCGTCAGATCTTGTGTGTGCATAAAGTATAGAATAGCTGCTGGACGGATATTTTGTTTTTATTATTTTACAACTAGTTCGAAATTAGCTACGCAAATAACGCTAGACGGAGACTGTATACGGCATCTTTATCATCGCACCCTAATAATAAACTAAATTATTTGCTTGTTACTGCGAATAATCGTATTTTGTTTTATTCTTTCCCTTTGTATCACCCTATCTGTTATCATTACACTTGTTATAATTAGACGCACCGTAACACCTTTATATTATTTTATGTAGTCTATTATTTTCAAGTAAAATAATGAAGCGCGTTTTTAAATCCCTAAAGTTTTGTTAGACAATTAATACTAACACCACGTTGACATATACAAACATATTTGGTACACGATAATTATGTGACTAACATAACATTTTTGTTTTTTAGCTTGCTGTAAGTTTTCCAAAAATAAAAATATAACGTCTAAATGATTCCTTTACTGTTTTGTTTTAAACAAGAAAATATTATTTGTACTATAAGCAAGTTTTACACAAATTAATCCTCATATTTTGTGCAAACACGTTTGTGGAGGGTCTATGATCATTATGCTTTCGCTACGCAGTGGGAAACTTCAGGATTATCCATTGCATTCTACTGACATAAATGTTGTCCTTATAACTATTTAAAAATAAAATAAAGTCTATCACTTTAAAGAATATCTGAAAGATACCCAGTAAAACCGCATAATACTACTACCTGCACAATAAACCACACCACCAAGTCTTAAGGTAGTTCGTCAAGCTCGGGGGCAAATTGAACACAAGATAAATTAAATTAAAAATTTAAAAAACCCCCGACACAAACTTTGCCTGCCTTTTTGTCGTGGTGGACATCTAGGATTTGAATTTTGTATAGTGTATAGTATTCTACTACTCAAGCCCTTTCATTTGATACGTATATTGAGGCAGTTGTGAAAAAAAAAAAGTTATTATATAGCTAAAAACACTCCCATCTAGTTCACCTTTCAAAGAATAAAACAAAACCAAAATCGGTTCAGGCGTTTGGGAGCTACGATGCCACAGACACACACACACACACGCACACGTACACGTACCTATTTAGTAGTATCCAGTACCAGAATAGACCACATAAGTAGTAGCACCTGGATGACCGAGCTATGCTTTAGGTAAATTGTATTTTTTGGAAAATTAAACCTAGCTAGATCGATTTATCGCCCCCGAAAGCCCCTGTATACTAAATATTTCATGAAAATCGTTGGAGCCGTTAAGGTTGCTCAAAGTAGTCTACCAAACTAGAGTTTAGGTTTAGTAGTAGTAGTAGCGAAATAGACCATATTTAATTGAAGTAGTATTAGTTTAGAACTTTTAGAGTGTGATAAACCAACTTAAGGTTACCCAAATTAGAATACCAAAATAAACTAAAGTTTAGTAATTGTAGTAGTCACGGAAACACATTTCCCATAAATCTATCTTCTTTAATTTAGAAAACGAAGTCTGGTTTGTTCGAACACATAATTCTAGAATGGCTGGACCAATTACGGTTTTTGATTTGTTTTATTTGTCCCGAATACCATAAAAACTATTAAAATTGAAGTCGCGGGCAACAGCAAGTTATTTCTTAGAGTACCGTCAAACATGCCACGTTTTTTCGAAAAATTTCAATTTTTGCATAATTTTTCTATGAGAACGTAAGTATTTTATTTTAGCATCTGCAATTATAAGATAATGTGCATCTATTAGTTTATCAGATTTTTTTATTCGCAATATTAAATTAAGTATTTTATTCATTTTGGTGGCAATGTTGGCGTATTTTACGGTACGTCAGAAACAAATCACTTGGTTCTCAGCAAAAACTTGATAGTAATGTAAAAACACAAGCTTAAACTAGATAATAAAATTTAAAGTAATAATTCATAGCAGATGCAAACTTCAAAGAAGATTATTTAGGGGATAGCGTTGCCATGGAGATCGCAAGATTATTTCGAGCCAACTCACTGTTTGCGAGGGGGCCGTTTACCCCTGACCTTGAGAAGGGCTTTCCGAAGGGATCTTGCTAAGGGTCTTAAAATCTATAGACACTGTCTGCACTTACAAGGTCATTGTGGTTCGCTCGTCATCATATTCATTCATCTAAAAACAGATGGCAAGGTTAATGAGAAATATGGATGTAGGTCCCTATAGAGAGCAAAATAAGAAGGTCGTTATTATTTTTTCCGAAAAGGAAGTGCCTCCAATAGTCTACCCGTGACCACGACAGCGTGTGAACCGGTCGAAACGTCGAGAAAATAAATAGGTAATTAGAACGCGATAAATACCCGTTTAATACTAATAACAAAATAAGAAGGTCTTTATCATGTGTTCGAAAAGGAAGTGCCCTCAATAGTCTACCCGTGACCACGACAGCGTGTAAACCTGTCGAAACGTCGGGAAAATAAATAGGTAATTACATACATACATACATACATACATACATACATAAAATCACGCCTGTTTCCCAACGGGGTAGGCAGAGACCACGGATCTCCACTTGCTACGATCCTGACATACTTCTTTTGCTTCATTCACTCTCATTACATTCTTCATACATGCGCGTCGGTTAAGGGTACTCTGGACCTGGTCTTTCTCTAGTACGTCCCCAATTTGATCGAGGTACGTACGCCGTGGTCTTCCCCTTCCAACTGTTCCATTCACACTCTCCTTATACAACTGTTTCGTCATTCTCCTTTCATCCATCCTTTCTACATGCCCAAACCATCTTAGCATACCCTTCTCAATTTTCATCACTACGTCTTCTTTCACTCCACAACGTTCTCTTATCACACTGTTCTTTACTCTATCATTCAAAGTTAAACCACACATACTTCTCAAAGCTCTCATTTCCACTGCATTTATTCTACTCTGATGCTTCTTCTGCCATACCCAACTTTCGCTACCATACATCATTAGAACGCGATAAATACCCGTTTAATACTAATTACAAAATAGGAAGGTCCTAATTATTTGTTCCGAATAGGAAGTGTCCTCAATTCGACTGTATGTTTTTTTTTACCTGATTGCAAAGCAACAGAAAAGGATAATGAGTTTGGGGTGTATGTATGTTGTTCCTTTGGTTGTCGTTATAATAGCCCGAACGGCTCGACGGATTTTGACAAATGAAGTGTCGATGGATTTTTTTTCCGTTCACTGTCTGGATAATAAAAGTGATATAGGCTATAAAAAATGACAAAATGTGTAATGGCAGCTGTAAAAATACATTTTCAGTTTTTTTCAGGCGGGTTTTATAATTTTTGCAATAAATACTACCTAGTGGTTTATATGTTGAGATTACTCCGCCAATTTATTAATGGTAGGTCATTTGTATGCCTTCAAAGATAGTCCCATATAAATTAAGTATGTGTATTATCTAAATTGACTACAAAAAAAAAAACTGTATCAAAAATATATACACCGATGACGTTTCGATTTGTGATTCCCTTCAGCAAAAGTTTGGATGAGGACATTAATATCTAGTTTTAAGGCCCAGAATACTCGTCACACCTATTCCTTACGTAAAAGTTACAAAAAAAAAGTGACATAGGTCCGTATAGCAACGCGGATCTCTGCGGAATCAGACATAGCACGAAGCGAAATACCCAAATGACAAGTAAGTAGAGTGCGGCATGCTAATATGGCTGCTCTGAATTATATAACAAAAGCGACAATTTTTAAAAAACATAAATATGTTCAAGCAAATAGCTTATTTCACAAAAAGGGCTGGGTTGATTTATTTCAAATTAACTGATTTACATTCATGTGAAATAGAAATTCAAAATATCTTACTGTTCTGGATAAATTAGGGAATTTCTGGATTTTTTAAGAGGTGTTTTTGACATGATTTTTAAGCAAGGTTTTCTAACTAATTCGTGTTTTAGCTCCGGTTGATTTATCACTTATCATCATCATCATCTTCCTGCCCTTTTCTCACGTTATGTGGGGTCGGCACAACATGTGATCCTCCTCCATTTCCCATTTGATTTATCACTTATATCCTTGAGTATCGTGTAGTTCAATTTCAATGTAATCTATTAAGCGGTAATAGAATGATTAGGGTTGCAATACTTGCAATTTTCGAAATTCCGGGCCTTAACTGACATCATTTTCTAGGTAAGAAGTAAAATATTGAAGAGCCTAGAATTGATAGTTCAATTATTTATCCAAAAAACAATAAAATTCGTTATTGTATTCATGTAACAGAACAAAAAGTCTTAAAAGTACTTAGGTGTAGTTTTAAATTGCAACTTAAAATAATAATTAAAATTAAAAAACATGACCACGATTCTAATCCCTAGACTCGGTAGATCTCTAGTTAAAGTTGGCCCAACGAGTCGAGGCATTCGTGAAGTTAGCCGCAGGCGCTGCGCATTATCGTTTTTCGGGAGCAATTGGAGGTATGGAGAGGGACGGTGGGACTGTACATGGGCAAACTCGCACCTGTGGCTAATTTCACGAATGCCTAGATCCGTTGGATGAACTGTACTCAGATCTCTGTGGATATCTAAAGAGGGAAGTCAGAAGCTCGTCCAAACATCATATTTGACACATGCTCACATTTTGCACAGTAGTTAGTATTCCGTACGTGACAGGTTGCAAGCCCATTTCCGCTTATAAGAATAATAACCTAATACACACACCTTCGATTTTTGGTTCTAGGGTATGCCTGTTTCCTCAAGATATATTTTTAAAGAGCATTTGCATTGAGCACATACATTTTATGAATGGTAAAACCCATTGGTGCACGACCAGGATTGATCGTATGACCTTCGGATCGTGAGGCAGGTGACCACTACGCCATCACTGCCCTCGAAAATTAAAGAAGAAACATACTTACTAATATAATGTAGGTACCTATTGTATTTAAAATATCCTGAAAAACTTACACTAAGATGGGTATTATAATATACCTACCTACTTTTAAAACTTAGGAATATTAAATTATAAGGTAAGTTATTACCCATTTAATGGGTGAGTATATAGGAATGTATATGTTATAGTCCGAGGATTGAACTGATAAAACTTAAATATCTATTCACGGATAGGTGAATATTTTAGCTATTATAGCATTTAGTTAGACCTTCTTAAGGTAATCTAAACTGTACGTCTACCATGAGTTGTCACATTTAGTGACGTTACTACAGTTGATAGTACGTTACTATGACATCTGTCAAAATTGTTACTCATGGTACCAAATTCTAAGCAAATGAATGAAGCGCAAACAACAGTAGCTGTGCGCTGTGACGTAGGATAGTTAACTACGTGACGTTTTAGTACCCAACTATCCGCTAGAGGCGCTGTACAAGTTTTCATACATTTTTTAACTACAGTCGCTATCGATTGTAGATTGTGAAAACTCATGGTAGACCTGTAGTGCGATTACGGAAGTCTGATACAATCAACACTTGTCAAAACTGGCTCAAATTGATTGAATAAACACTCTTATGTCATACCAAATCACTTGATTACAATGAAAACGTATTGACATTGATTGTAAGCAAAGATCCATAATCGCCCCCCTGAGCAGTTTTGCGCGGCGTCAAGTAGGAACAGCGTATAGGTAGCATAGTAGCATAGTATAGCGTTAGGTACTAGACGCTAGAGTCACTACAGCAAACAGCTGAGCGACGACCCTTTTTGCTATCATAATTATGCTTCTTATTAAGTTTCAGCTAAGTATAGTTTGCTCAACGAATCTAGGCATTCGTGAAGTTAGCCGCAAGAGCTGCGCAGTATCGTTTTTCGGGAGCAATTGGAGGTATGAGGAGGGGGGGAAGGAACTGTACATGCGCAAACTCGCACCTGTGTCTAACTTCACGAATGCCTAGATCCGTTAGATGAACTGTATGTTTTTCTGTATTTGTGAAAAATATGTAAGTATTCTATTGATAATAAAAAAACGTATTATGAATATAGCATTTCGTTTATCGCAGACCTCAACAATGCTGATTCTGTATCTGGAGCAGTTTACGTCGTTCTTTGAGCACCTGCCTAGCAAGATGCCGTACGTGCTGGGCTTGGCTCCACTTCGTTTGTTCGCGGGTGCGCTGATGTTGCGCGCCCTCGGCCAGCTCGTGTGCAATGGACACGCGGCGCTCACCCTCGCTGTCGTCGATGACGGAGCAGGTATCTTTATAACTTTAGGAGAACTTTTTGTTAACAAGGATCGTAATAATAAAAAAGCGAGTTTCTTGTCAGTTCTTCTCGGACTGGGGATAGGACTGGAATTTGCACCGAGACTCACCTAGTATGTAAGACGATTCAAAATGAGCCCTGTGATTTTACTGAATAAATGATTATTGAATATTGACTATTAGATTTGGGGCCTTACCACGAGCTCTTACAAACCCGTTTCAGAAACGTCACATTTGAAGCTCAAAGTAATATTACTGCAAAACATTTTTTAAAAGTCATGACACGAAATATCAATGTAATATTACTTTGATATTGCTCGAAGCGCTTGTAGTAAGGCCCTGGGTTTTTACCACAAGCTTTTCCGGAAATATCAAGTAATATAACTTTGATATTTCGTACGGTGATCTATAAAGATCGTATTGAAGTAATGTTACTTAAAGCTTTTGCAAAACGTTGGAACATGATGGTTTGTAAGAGGTTGTGTTAAGGCCCTTTTACTGCTGACTTCCTATTGGCCGAGTTTGTTCGAGTTGAACTACTAGCGCGCACATTTTTGTGTTTAATAGTCAACTTTACTTTGACTCCTGTTGCTATGAAGGACGCTCGCCCTTTTGCAAAATTTCTAACTCTAACCCGCGTCTGCCAGACACCGGTCAATGCACTACAAATATCTCATCGTTCTAATAGCCAGCCCTTAATAAAACATTAGATTAGTTAGACTGCTATCAAAAATTACATGAAAACAGCGACTCAATAAAACTTAAATGTCATTAAAATTGGCTCTAGGACTCTACTTGGACTTTTTTTCAGGTCAAACTGTGACAGAACGCGAGGTCCGTCGCGCGACCGCTATCTACCCTTCAGCTGCAATGATGAACCACTCGTGCGACCCTACCATCATAAACACGTACGTATTATTGAACTACAATTATATAATCATCATCTTCCTGCCCTTATCCCACGTTATGTGGGGTCAGCACAACATTTAATCTTCTTCCATTTCCCTCTGTCATTCGTCATCTCAGTACTCACTCCTTTCTTACCCATTTCATCTTTCACACATTCCATCCATCTTTTCTTTGGCCTACCTCTACCCCTGTATCCATCCACATTCATACCAAACACTCTCATTGTCACATGACATTCATCTCTTCTCATAACATAACCATACCACGCTAACCTATTACTTCTTATCTTTTCTGTCACCGGTGCCACTTTAAGACTTCCTCTGATATACTCATTCCTTATTTTATCCATCCTTGTCACTCCACACATCCATCTCAACATTCGCATCTCCACCGCATGCACTCTTTTCTCGTCCGCTCCCTTGGTGGCCAAACATTCAGACCCATACAATACGACAGGTCTTTATGATCGTTTTGTAGATTTGCCCCTTAAGTTTAAGGGAATTATAATTATGAACTAGAATTATATATTAACTATTATATAACTCTAGAACAAATGTTATTGCCATGTACCGTATGTAATGTTACGTACATTACATAACGTCGTAGGACCTAAAAAGTTCAATTTCTTGACCGAAAGGAGAGGCGAATTTGAATTCGTTCACACATGTTCAAGAGAACGAATAAAAGAAGCTGAGTGGTTAAAAAAAAAAGGGCGTTAATACAGCGTGGCTACCAAAGTATTTTATACATCACTGTTTTGTAATTAAAAAAAACCGTGTTTCAGTATCTATTACTGATCATATTTAGGTAGCTAAATCTAAAAGTCCTGACCTCACCATCATAACACTGTATCATTATTAGCCCCTTTTGCAACTATCCTTAGTTTTTTTTGGTTATCACAAAATAGTGGTCTATTGATCGATGGAGAATTACAATAGGTGCGAGTACACCAGTAATCGTACCTATTGTAATTCTTTATCAATTGGAATAATAAAGAAGTTATTGTGTTTTATTCGTGTGTACCTGTAACCATGTAGTGCATTAAATCTTATACCTTTAAACGAGCAATTCTTGTATATATACATAAATATAATCTGAATCTCAGAAACAGCTCCAGCGATTTTCATGAAATTTGGTTTATTCGGGGTATACATTTGGTTTATTGGTTTCGGGGGCGATAAAGCGATCTAGCTAGATTTCATTTTCCAAAAAATCCGATTTACCATGAAAAAATTCGAGCAAAGCTCGGCCATCCAGGTACTGATGGTTAAGGACATAATTACAGATTTGACGTTCTCGAATTCAGCTATCCGCGTCAGCACACTACAGCAAAGTTCACACACACACACATTGAAGCCGCTTGACGCTCGATTTTATACATTAGCTAACTAATCTTGGTACTTGAAGGTCAGATAGGTAAGTTATGAAATTATATTTGTGATGTGGAACTCACTGTATGTTAGGTTGTCTGACAGCCTGTGACGGTATTACGTCAAACAAAATGTAGATTTTATTGATACCTATATTTTCTCTAAAGAAACGACTAGCCTACGACATCTAGTTTCCGAGATAATGCTGTTTGAAATTTGACATTAGAAAATTTTAGGCTAACTACAGGCAAAGGAAGAAAGTTTGTCATATGTTATGATTAGTACCTGCGAGCTTTGCTCGATTTTTTTTATGGTAAATCGGGTTTTTTGGAAAATGAAACCTAGCTAGATCGATTCATCGCCATCGAAACCACCTACATACCAAATTTCATGAAAATCACTGGAGCCGTTTCTGAGATCCAGATTATATTCGTATATATAGGTATACATATACAAGAATTGCTCGTTTAAAGGTATAAGATTAAGTAAGTACCTACGTAGTATTACATCCATATTTTTTTATTAAAAAAGAAATGAAATAATACAAAAGTATATTCAAATACATATTTATTAATATTTTATATTGAATACATAATTATGTAATGTAGTTACATGTCATATCATCGAAACTTAAAAAAATACATAGTTACATAAAACTACAAAAACTTACGTATATTGAGAAAAAATTATGTTCTAAAATCCTTATAAGAATTCAAAACATGATTTAGGCATATTGAATTAAAAAACTTAGTTTCTAAATCCTTGTAGAGATGATAATTTTAAAAACATTGATTATCAAAGAAATAATTTTCTTTTTAAATTTTAAACCTGTGGTTCCATTTTAAATGTTTCTAAAGACTTAAATTTTATACGCAATAAACGTTTTCACCCTCTTTATGGGCTGTTTAAGAAAAATATCTAAAACGCCGTATTTAATTATATTGTATAATACGAGTATACGATTAGTGCCTTTAAACCAATTTGAAGGAAATCGCAATACGCATTAAAAAGTTGCCATACAAAAATTACCACCGCTGCACCGTTTTGCTCAGTATATTGTAAAATGTATTGTGAAATATTCTGCAGACCTTCAAACAAAATAATCGCAAATCCCATATTTTTGCAAAATTTCAAGTTAGTCAGTTCAAGAATTTATGCGTTTTTTATACAAACGTTTTATATATATACGAGTATTATATACAGTTTCAAAAAATCCCCTGTAAGTAGGTATACCTCTTCGCACCGAAACAGACATACCCTCCAGATTTCAAGTCTTTTCGTCCAGCTGTGTAGGCTGTGCATGGTTATAACAGTGATTCAGTCGGTCAGTCCCGGTTTTTGATTTTTATATAATAATAGATAATGATAGATTCCAGAATTCGGAATGCTGAATTTTCTCACACGAAAAAACTCAATAATTTTCATCCCAGGAGTCGTCGTAATCATTATAATTAAAGACCTCACTGCTAAAATCCAAGTAGAAGTCGTCATCCTCGTAGTCGCTGGACAGTTTATCCCAGACGTTTAGCGCCGGTCTTGCGTATTCAGGTGACCCAGGGGGCACCACTGCTGGCGCTTGGCTGCCAAACGGCTTCACTACTTCGCTGTAGCTCAGTTTGTTGGTGCCGGAAGTGCTTGGCTTCGGCTCCTCTGGTGCCGTAGGAGCACGCTGTGTGTTACACACATTTTTTTTTTTGGAGTCCGCTGCCTTCGGTTCTTGCGGAAGAGCTAGAAGCTGCCGCATGTTGGAAACATTGGTTTTTTCGTCGGCTGGTGGCTTTGCTTCTAGCTCTTTATTAGCCTCACTATTCTTTTTACCCTTATTTTTTTTCTTGCGATATCTCTTTTTTTTCCCTTTTTTATCAAGAGTGTCAGCCTTGGCTTTCTCTTCAGGCTCCTTTTTCTCCTCTTTGGGGTCCGGTTTTTTTTCTTCAGACCCATCAAGGTTAGGCTCTCGTTCGTCATTGGTTACAGATAGTTTTTCAACTTCTTTTTCCAAATCGGCCGTATCGGTAGCCCTCTCTATTTTTGCGTTTTTCTTAGCACTGCGCCTGAACTTTATTTTCTTATATTTTCTAGTTGATTTGTTCTTTGGAACAGGTGGGACGCTAGAACCACTGGCGCCGCCAGCGCCGCCGGCACCAGCGGAGCCGCTGGTAGACCCTTGTCTGTTGACAAAATATTGAACTGGTTAAAAACACATTTATTTTTCGTACAAAAAAAATATCACTCACTTACAAACATTTACCGGAAATATTATAAATAAAGTAAAAGCCTTACCCGGACATTTTTCACAATATTTTTAGTATTGACCCGTCATTTACGTGCAGACGTTTGTTCACGGCTCGCTCGATGCGAGACTAACGCGTATGGCGGCTGGGATAGGTGGCGTGCTCTGTAATCAATAACCCACCCACACAGAGGTCCCGCCGCCCCGCCGCCGCCGCGCCGCCCCGCCCCGCCCTGCCCCGTCTCCAAGGTCCGATCGACGGCGCAAAACGGGGATGAAAATAATTAAATGAAATTTGTATAAGTAACTAGAAAATATTACAAAATTATAGTCTAGGTTAAAACCAAGACTTCGTAGGTTTTTTACGGTAGCGTATCAATCTTTAGTAATATATTTTATGTATATCGATGGTATCAATACTCTTAATTTAGACAACACTTAACACCTAATTAAAAAAAAATAGTATGTTCACAAGCATAATATACAAAAAAAATACCACGGTTTAATCATCAGTTATCGACATCTGGTGGGCAATATATAAAATTAATACACTAGACTTGAAGAAACCATAGACTAGAAGTGTATAGTCTCTTCAGCAGTCTTCTTCTCCTTCTTCAATTATGACATCTTTCTCTTAGAGGACAATTTTGCCAGTGTCAAGTGTATTTATACAGGGTGTCCCAAAAAGTAGTGTCAAGCGAAAGTCCAGAGATAGAACACCCCTTGGGGTACCCGAATCACCCCCATGTATGTTCCGCGATTTTCTATAGTTTTCGAGTTATTAATTTTTTTCCGAATTTTTGAAAATTTTCGACTTGAACAACTTAAAACATTCTTACAAAAAAAGTAGAAAACTTTCTTGAGATTTTTTTTTGCTACTGAATTGTTATGAGTTGTTCTTTTATGCATACAATAATCAGCTACGTGACTTTGATGAAAACTATGAAAATGTTGGTTTAAAGTAAAATAATTACATTCGGTGAATTATGACAAAAAATTTCAACTTCAAATTAAAAATCTTAAAAAGTGATTTCATGGTTCTTAAATAAATCTAAAAAAAATTCCAGACTCTCAGCTTTCATAATCATTAAAAAAAAGTAGTACTTAATAGGCTACTTTTGCTAAAATCGGCCTTCAAAGACGGTGAGGTGGAAAATTCGTAAAATTAGCTACCTGATAAAAAAATAGATTTTGGCCATTTTATCATTCCTAAGCTTAATTAGTTTGTGAACTAACCAAAATGACTGCAGGAAAGTAAGATTTCATTAATATTTGAAGGTTTTATTAATTTAGTTTAGCTTAATTTATGAAATAAAACAACAAGTAAAATTTATTAATTTTTTACAAAAAGTTTTCAAAATGTCAACCTTCTAGGTCGATACAAATCCTACATCGTCTTAAAAAGGTTTCCTTAAATCGTATGAAAGCTATTTTAAGTTCCTTAATTTTTTCTTCGGCCTGTCTCAATTTTGTTTTTAATTCGGCCATATTGCTGATTTCTTTGGCATAAACTAATTCTTTGTAGTCGTTTTTGGTTAGTTATCAAACAAATTAAGCTTAGGAATGATAAAATGGCCAAAATCTATTTTTTAATCAGGTTGCTAATTTTAAGAATTTTCCACCTCACCGTCTTTGAAGGTCGATTTTAGCAAAAGTAGCCGCTATTAAGTACTACTTTTTTTTAATGATTATGAAAGCTGAGAGTCTGGAGAATTCTTTAGACTTATTTAAGAACCATGAAATCACTTGTTAAGATTTTTAATTCAAAGTTGAAAATTTAAGTCATAATTCACCGAATGTAATTATTTGACTTTACACCAACATTTTCATAGTTTTCATCAAAGTCACGTTGCTGATTATTTTATGCATAAAAGAACAACTCATTAAAATAATATAGCAAAAAAAAATTCTCAAGAAAACTTTCTACTTTTTTTGTAAGAATGTTTTAAGTTGTTCAAGTCGTAAATTTTCAAAAATTCGGAAAAAAATTAATAACTCGAAAACTATAAAAAATCGCGGAACATACATGGGGGTGATTCGGGTACCCCAAGGGGTGTTCTATCTCTGGACTTTCGCTTGACACTACTTTTTGGGACACCCTGTATAAGTATTGTCAACGTCACAGAGTCATAGTCAAGTTGTCAAGTCAATTTTAAACAACAGATGGCTTCAAAATTCTCGGGATTTCTTCCGATGGAATTTGACGGGAACCCGGGCTTTATTGGCAAAATAACCACCAAAATTACGTAATAAAACTCAAAATTACACGAGAAAAAATATAAAAACCAGAGCGACGTAGTTGTCAGTCAAATGCACCGCAGAAAATCCTCTTCAGCCGTCTCTTTGGTTTAATGAAACGTCATTTTCTTGTTGCTGACACCGCATTGACAGTAGACAAGTCTTCTTCTCTTTTTATCGTATCTGTCTCATTAGAAATTGTCTGTTGATAAAACTAGTGATTATATTCTCTTTGGATAAAACCGCCAATTAATAATGCAATTAAACCGTATATTTGGCTCTCTAATTCCACGACGAAGAACCTCATCCAGGTCTAGGTTTCTATTAGCCAATTGTTAGAGTTTACTGCTGCTTTAAAACTGCCAGGAGTGGCTTCTATTTTAGCTGATTTTATAAGTTTTTGGATCTAACCAGCAATAACTACTCTCGAGGCAGCTTTTACTTGGCCCCTGGTAGTGATAAACTGCCTAGATGTTTTGTCGGCTCTTGAACTTTACCAACAATTACTTTATATTTCTCGAACAGGTTTCTATCCTGACTATCTGAAGTTAGCTAAATCTGTTTTTGAACCGAAATAAGGTCAATCATCATGTACTTCATCGGTGAATAAATGAGCGCTCTACCCAATGCTTACTTGAGGAATATCCTCTTCATTTTTTTTATATTTACGTTAATATAGAAACATAAGCATCACCTAGATGGATTGTGGGGATTAAGAACCTCAGGTGGTTTTCGAGGGTATTTTATACCCAAAATGTTGTCTCTTATGTAGATCTACCATAAGAGACAACATTGATCTCCCAGGACATCCAGTCTTGAGGATACTATTCGTTGGTCTAGGAGAGAAACCCACTTTGCTACGTCGCCAAGAGTTGTACGGTCCATCAGGTTCGTGATCTAAAAAGTACCGTAAGTTCTGGATTATCCTCAGAAGAAAAAGACTGTTAGGGACAAAAACCGAATGATGGAATACAGGAATGATGGAATAAGAATACACGGATGTTGGCTAATCAGACTGCGTTTGTACTCCTTAGGCACAACGTTAAAGCGAACATGCCTTGTCAACAAGCAGTTTAGAACGCGTGCTCGTATAGAACACAGATCAGGATTGGTCTGTTTCTGCTTTGTAGCGCGTCTGCCGTCTGAAGAGCGGGCGTTTGCTATAAACATTGAATAATCCTGCACTAACACATGAGTTGTAAATTGTAATCTCCCGACGAAGAATAAGTACTTGACTTTGTAGTATCACTTTGAGGTAAAGATTTAAAATAAAAAGTTCTTCAATAAAACGTATAAAGTTATTGGAGAGTAAACTGACATTTTACTTGCATTTGACATTACATTATTATGAGAGCTATATACCAGAAAATTATGTTACAGTATTTGCGTTTCGATATCCTAGTATGGAAGGATGATCATCATGATGACAGGTGTATTATTGTCTATGATAGATTCTACCGCGCTCGGCTGATAGTGCGCGGTGCGCGTGATTTGGCCGCGGGAGCGCAAGTGCTCAATTGCTACGGGCCGCACCGCGCGCGCGACACCACCTCGCGCCGGCGGCAGCTGCTGCGCGCGCAGTATCTCTTCACGTGCTCCTGCTCCGCCTGCCTCGACATGGAGCGTCGGGATTTTGTCGTGAGTACCCTCACTTAGCAGAGGCTAAGCAACACCGGCATATTTATCTCTATGTACCAAAGTTAAATAGGCCAGTCCAGTTACAGTCACCGTAGCCGAAATCTGCTAATAGGATTATCATTACCATTATCAGCTTTTTATGAACTTGAGGGTGGCGCGACGCGACTTGCTTCTACAATGGGCGGAAAAAATAACTGTACTAGAGTTAGGGGAGCCATGTAAAAGTCCGCATCCCGCGATCGCGACCAGCTGAGATGTGTTCGCGCCTCCTGCACATTTATCAAATGATATTGATTATCTCTTGCGATTAAATTGGAGACTTTCATTAGTGAGACCAGGGGCCTTACCAAGAAGTCTTCCAGAACGATTCCGTAACGATTCCATTATGGAAACGTCACTACTTCAATACAATTTGTATAGGTCATGGTACGAAATAACAATGTAATACTAATTCGGTAATGTAATATGAATTCGTGGTGAGGCCCCTGGCCGCCTAGACAAACGCATCGTCTTCATTCCTCCCCGTCAACTTAGGTCGCCTACTATGTTCCCCGCCGACACTCCAGGGTTCCTTAAGTCTTTGCATTGAGCACGGAAGATATCATCTTCATTGGCTTACAATAAAGACAATTTAGATGGCGTCAGAGAATAGACTATTTGGTCATGTGCTCAAGCTAAGGCAGTATCCAAATTTTATTATGAAAACGTAAAGTCATTTTAGTTGATCAAGTTATTTACGCGTTTTTTGCACTCGTATTAACCCGCCATAATGTTTGGTCAGATGCTATTCAGCGCGTACGCGTGTCAGCAGTGCAAGGGGCCGATAGTGCGCGGCGGTAAGCGCTCGTGTCCGCAATGTCACGTGCCGTTCAACCTGCAGCGCGCCAGGGAAGTCATCGACGAGGCAGAAGCGCTGCAGGCACAAGGTATACCCACAGGTCATCACCAGCATACGATGCCTTTTTCACTCGGAACACTCAAAAAGCAAACTCGGAAGGAAATACCGATGTTAATGACACTGGTGACACCCCTGCTCTGTCATCCGGAGGCTACACAAAAAAATAAATAAAAAAATATATGATCATAACTGTAAGTAATCCACGGGATCGGTAGATATCTCCTCAGTTCTTTAGTTACTTAGATCTTTGAGAATATCTAAAGAGGGTAGTCAATTCAGAGGCACGTCTGAACATGACATTTGGTACATGCCCGCATTTTGCACAGTAGTTAGTATTCCGTGACAGGTTGCAAGCCTATCGCCCCTTATAAGAATGCTCACACACCTTCGAGTATTTGGTTCAAGGATGACGGTTTCCTCACGATGTTTTCCTTCACCGTTTAAGAGCACTGGCATTGCGCACATAAATTTTTCGAATGGAAAATGCTCATCGATGCACGACCAGATGAACCCACGACCTTCGGATCGTGAATCAGGGGTGCTACCACTACACCACCAGCGCTCAAAAACCAACATGGAAGCTGTGTTCAGTCGGGTTTTTTACTTTTATTCATAATGCTACATTATCACGCGAAGATTAGTTTTGCGTTGTCACGATAAAAACTTCGTGTTCGAAATACGATGAAGTGCTTGGCCACATCATAAAAACTTTGCTACGTTGTGATAATCAAAAACGTCGCAACAATTAATTTTGCGGAAAAAATGGTAGAGGCGTTTCGCAGTCTACAACGAAGATTTGCTTTGTCGAGACAGTGTAGCCGTAGTATTAGTTTAGTAAAGGTGCGAGTTGGCAGCGGACGACATGAGGCAGCAGCGGACGACGTGTCGTAGCGACACTACTGGTTTCTATGTATCTCTATGAAATGCGTCGCTAGCTTCGTGTCGCTAACTACGGAGGGAATTTCATAGAAATACATAGAAACCAGTAGTGTCGCTGCAACACGTCGTCCGCTGCTGCCTCATGTCGTCCGCTGCCAGTTCGTACCTTTAGAGACAAAAACCGAATGATGACTGTAGCCGACATGACTGCTGGGTGCAACTCCTACCTTAATACTAGCGTGTATCGACAGCGGATCGCGCGTCGATGCTACCGGAGCGCATAGACAAATCCATGTCCGCTCTACGTCTGCTGCAGCAGGTGTGGTATCGCCACCACAGCGCCCTGCGTACCGCCGCCGACGCACTGGCGCGCTTGCTGGCCGACCACGGTTAGTGCTGAACAAACACCACCCTTGTGTCATTGTGGTTAGGCCCCTAGTTATTACCAATTATCGGCATTGGGTGAGCTAATATACCTAAGAACAGTGACAAAAGTGGAGACTTGGAGACGAGTTTCTTGCCTGTTCCTCTCGTACTTGTAATAATAATGTGTTCAGATCGCGTAAGTTTGAAATTATATAACACTACACTACATGAATTTAATGTTTGTAGGTTATGGAACGAAATATCAATGCTATATTACTTTGATATTCTCCGAAAAGCTTGTGAGCCTATAAACCTTTGTGAACCTATTAAGTATTTTAGACATAATAATGTAAGTATGTAAAAAAAAATGTATTTATATGATCCAGGTGACTTCAGCAAGAGTGTGGAGCTGATCAAGCAGAACATACAAAGCTTGGAGTACCAGTTCGGTTCGTTTAGCGTCGAGGTACGCTCCATACAATTATTTATAAAAAAAAATCTCAATAGGGTTATTTGGCGTTGTATGTTTGTATAATGTTTAATAGATCATAACTTAAGCAACTTTAATCCAATCTCCATGAAACTTAGAAGGTCTAGAGATTCTGTTAAGTAGTTTTGCTGGGAAGAATATGAGCTTAATCGGTGAAGTGGTTGTAAAGATATGGATTCCGAAGTTGAAAAAAGTTATAAATGTATTGAGTGAAGGGCCTTGTTTGTACATTCCAAAATTGTTTTTTTTACTCTAGGATGGATAGATTTTGAAATAAAAAGTTAAATTAAGAAAACCGCTGTCGTCATAGCACGGGTATAAGTACCTACCTAGGTAGGATAATTAAATATTTGTTTTGATAAGGACCAACTTACGCAAGCATAGGCACCTACCTATGTATGTAGTACATAAAGTGTGTCCATAAAATTAGGGCGTGAATATAAATAAGGATTGTAGATATCGCGCTTGAAATCAATTCGAGGCGAACTACTAGTGTTAATTTGTATAAAAAAAAACCGATTTCAATATCACTGACAAAACAAAAAACCTAATAAAATTAGAGTGCAAAAAGGTTGTCATTTATATATAAGTATTGACAACGTCACAGAGTCATAGTCAAGTTGTCAAGTCAATTTTAAACAAAAGATGGCTGTTTTGTTCAGAATTCTCGGGATTTCCTCCGATGGAATTTAAAGGAACTATTCACTTTAATTCACATATTTTACACTCGCGTCAAGAACCCGGGCTTTATTGGCAAAATAACCACGAAAATTACGCAATAAAACTCAAAATAACACGAGAAAAAATATAAAAACCAGAGCGACGTAGTTGTCAGTCAAATGCACCGCAGAAAATTCCCCAGTGTGGAGAATGGATGGAAGTGTGCTTCAGAGGTTAATATAGCTGACACATGATTTGACATACATATTTGAACACATGACTTGACACATTAGGACACATGTCTTCGAACTTTTTAGATTCTACATGCCGGTTTTCTCTTGAAAGAAGCCTTTAATTACGAGCCACTGTTTCGAAAGAACTAGTCACTCCGTAAGCAGAAGAAGACTTCTGACTTAAACTATCAAACATAAAATATAACTGCCTAAATAACATAGAATATATCTACAAGGAAAAGTTCAGCGTTGCATGTCTTACATTTAATTTTAATAAATTTTTCTTAAAGATATCGGGAAAAATTAAATATCCACAGTATATTGAGGAAACCGGCATACTCTAGAACCAAAAATTCGAAGGTGTGTGTCATAGGTTAGTATTCTTATAAGCGGCGATGGGCTTGCAACCTGTCACGTACGGAATACTAACTACTGTGCAAAATATGAGCATGTACCAAATGTCATATTGGACGTGCCTCTGACTACCCTCTTTAGATATCCTCAAAGATCTAAGTAACTAAAGGTCTGTAGGTCTACCATGAGTTGTCACATTTAGATTGGCTGACGTTACTACAGTAGTAATAGTACGTTACTATGACATCTGTCGAAATTGTTACTCATGGTACCAAATTCTAAGCAAATTAATGAGCGCAAACTACAGTCGCTGTAGTACGCTGTGACGTAGGATAGTTAGCTACGTGAGGTTTTAGTACCCAACTATCCGCTAGAGGCGCTGTACAAATTTTTAATCCTTTTTTTTAACTACAGTCGCTAGCGAGTGTAGATTGTGAAATGTCATGGTAGACCTACTGATGAAGATATCTACCGAGGGATTACAGTCGTGATCATATATCTTTTTTTTTAGTAATATTGATCTTAATTCCAGGTCGCCCACGAGCTCAGGAAACTATCCGATGTCATGTTGGAGCGAATAATCAAAATACCGCAAAACCCTGGATACAGGTATATTCATAATTATACTCGTCGTAGATACGGAAATGCACCTGGCTTAGGTCCTAGCATTTGGGGCGGATCCAGCCTTAGGGAGGGGTTCGGTACGCTTGCAAATTAATGGACAGGATTCAGGATTTGAGAAAATTTGGAAAGAGCACTGGTGGTGTAGTGTTAGCACCCCTGCTTCACGATCCGAAGGTCGTGAGTTCAAACCTGGTCGTGCACCAAGGAGTTTTTCTATACGTAAAATATACAGGGTGTCCCAAAAAGTAGTGTCAAGCGAAAGTCCAGAGATAGAACACCCCTTGGGGTACCCGAATCACCCCCATGTATGTTCCGCGATTTTCTATACTTTTCGAGTTATTAATTTTTTTCTGAATTTTTGAAAATTTACGACTTGAACAACTTAAAACATTCTTACAAGAAAAGTAGAAAACTTTCTTGAGATTTTTTTTTTGCTACTGAATTGTTATGAGTTGGTCTTTTATGCATATAATAATCAGCTACGTGACTTTGATGAAAACTATGAAAATGTTGGTGTAAAGTAAAATAATTACATTCGGTGAATTATGACTAAAATTTTCAACTTCAAATTAAAAATCTTAAAAACTATGGTTCCTAAATAAGTCTAAAAAATTCTCCAGACTCTCAGCTTTCATAATCATTAAAAAAAAGTAGTACTTAATAGGCTACTTTTGCTAAAATCGACCTTCAAAGACGGTGAGGTGGAAAATTCTTAAAATTAGCAACCTGATTAAAAAATAGATTTTGGCCATTTTATCATTCCTAAGCTTAATTTGTTTGTTAACTAACCAAAACCGACTACAAAGAATTAGTTTATGCCAAAGAAATAGCAATATGGCCTAATTAAGAACAAAATTGAGACAGGCCGAAGAAAAAAATTAAGGAACTTAAAATAGCTTTCATACGATTTAAGGAAACCTTTTTAAGACGATGTAGAATTTGTATCGACCTAGAAGGTTGACATTTTGAAAACTTTTTGTAAAAAATTAATAAATTTTACTTGTTGTTTTATTTCATAAATTAAGCTAAACGAAATAAATAAAACCTTCAAATATTAATGAAATCTTACTTTCCTGCAGTCAGTTTTGGTTAGTTCACAAACTAATTAAGCTTAGGAATGATAAAATGGCCAAAATCTATTTTTTAATCAGGTAGCTAATTTTAAGAATTTTCCACCTCACCGTCTTTGAAGGCCGATTTTAGCCAAAGTTGCCTATTAAGTACTACTTTTTTTTAATGATTATGAAAGCTGAGAGTTTGGAAAATTCTTTAGATTTATTTTGGAACCATGAAATCACTTGTTAAGATTTTTAATTTGAAGTTGAAAATTTTAGTCATAATTCACCGAATGTAATTATTTAACTTTACACCAACATTTTCATAGTTTTCATCAAAGTCACGTAGCTGATTATTTTATGCATAAAAGAACAACTCATAACAATTCAGTAGCAAAAAAAAAATCTCAAGAAAGTTTTCTACTTTTTTTGTAAGAATGTTTTAAGTTGTTCAAGTCGTAAATTTTCAAAAATTCAGAAAAAAATTAATAACTCGAAAAGTATAGAAAATCGCGGAACATACATGGGGATGATTCAGGTACCCCAAGGGGTGTTCTATCTCTGGACTTTCGCTGGACTTTCGCTTGACACTACTTTTTGGGACACCCTGTATGTGCGCAAAAACAGCAAACATGAGGAAACTGGCATATCCTAGAACTAAAAATTCGAAGGTGTGTGTCATAGGCTAATTCTTATAAGCGGCGATGGGCTTGTAAAATCTACGAAACACTTACTACTGTGCAAAATGTGGGCCAAATATAGCGTTTAGGCATGCTTCTGACTACCCTCTTTAGATATCCTCAAAGATCGAAGTAACTAGAGATCTGAGAAGATAATATCTTCCAAGCCTGGGGATTACAGTCGTGATCATGGGTTTTTTGTCATGTTTCAAGATTTTTCAAAATAATTCTTACAAAAAGCTAAAAGGATGTAAAAATAATTATGTGGCATGAGATTTTCAGTTTTCCGACTTGTATGTGGCTATATTTGGCTCACCGTAACCACAACTATTTAAGGGCTGGGTCCGCACCTTGTTAAAACTGAGTACGAAGAGTTAAATAGCATATTATTGCTAATTAACTCTTCGCATATTTTCATCTAAATTGATTGAGCGAGCGAAGCGAGCAAACATCTCAGAGGCAAGTAGGGCGATCTGGCGTTGTGTGTTTGTTAATCCAATCTGCATGAAACTTGAAACATCTAGAGATTCTGCTGTATTCTTGCGTGCAAAAAAATCGACCCATCCCGCATAGTAATTAAAGCCTGGAGTGGGCCGGTTTTTTTGCACGCAAGTATATATTTGCTGGGAAACATATGATACATATAAGCTTAATCGGTTAAGGGGTTGTAAGTTATACATACGGGGCGAACTACTAGTTATATAAATGTATGGTATCGACACCATAATAAGAATGTTATGATAAGAGATGAATGCCATGTGACAAGGAGAGTGTTAGGTATGAATGTAGATGGATACAGGGGTAGAGGTAGGCCAAAGAAAAGATGGATGGACTGTGTGAAAGATGACATGGGTAAGAAAGGAGTGAGTACTGAAATGACGAATGACAGAGAGAAATGGAAGAAGATCAAATGTTGTGCCGACCACATAACGTGGGATAAGGGCAGGAAGATGATGATGATGATGATCGACACCATAACAGCTTCCTGCTGTTAATATTGAACCCTAATCGAAGGCTAAGTCTGAGTATGATACGTAAAACCCGTGTTACATGAAATATTTAATTTCACGGTGTTAAGGAACTAAAAGGGGCGATGTCGGGGATTCCCGTTCTCGATTGTTAATCTCGGTGTCCGGCACTTTATATTGAGAGAGATTTTATTTATAATCTCGGAAACGGCTCCAACGATTTTCATTAAATTTAGTATGCAGAGGGTTTCGAGGGCAATAAATCGATCTAGCTAGGTTCCATTTTTAGAAAACGTCGTTAACAAAAAAAACGAGATAAGCTCGGTCATCCAGGTACTGTAATATAAATATAATAAAATTACATCAAAGCGTCTGGTCGTGAGACCTTCCAGTTAAACTATCTACAGATCGTTTCGAACGCTAAAATGTTTCACATGTATTTTATACATCAATGTGTATACACCGTGAAATTTTAATGGTTGTTTTCCCGCGGCAGAACAATTTGCCATAAGGAATACTTTCGAAACAAAGACTAAAGTAAAAAAATAAGGATGTTTTTGTTTTAAAATAATTTAAAAAATATTCATCAACTCGAAAACGTGAGGAACGATAGTAACATTAGACGTTAATTGTAGGTACTTTTCGAATCGCAAATATTATTCTAAAATATTATTAATATTAATAATCCCAATATAATATAATACTAGAAATTTCCGTCCTTTTCAGTATTTGTAATGGATTTCCGCAAAGTCACGCCTGAATCAATCATTTTTTTTCAGCGAAATTGTTTTGTCTTGGTAATACGATTGTATTACCAAGACAAAACAATTTCGCTGCGGGAAAACAACCATTAAAATTTCTCGGTGCATAAACATCTGTATAATCCTTCAAATAAAGACCATTTGATTTCCAGAGATTGGTGCTTAGAAACGCACAAGGTACTCAAAAAGGCAGTACAACTCATGGACCTCAACTATGGCTCATGGGAACCTCTTGTGAAGCGGCTGAAGGAGCAGGAGACCCTGGTAGCCACGCTCCTAGCCGACAGCAAGTCCCCCGAGTCGAGCGATAGCGTTCACCATATGATGCATTACAATCTTAAGATATAAAATGCAGGGATATTTTACAATAACTCCGATTGATTAAGGCATGATGACAGTATTAAAGAATCAAAGAAAGATTTTAGAAAAAAACTAGCTGAACCGCGCGAATCAAGTCGCGATTATTAAATACACCTAAATACTTAATATCAGCTAGGGTATTTAAATAATTTGGATCTAATATTGAAGGTGGTGATGTTTGTAATTTCTAAACTACAAAACCGATAACATTGAAACAGATTGACAGACAGACAAACAAGAAAATAAATACAATTTTGGCTTCTATGTCTACTTCAGTGCCTTCCAAAAATAATTATAAAAATATCTTCAATGTACAGAATTTGACCTGTTACAGTTATATTTTAGTATAAATGTGCCTTTATGTTGAAAGGATTTTAAAAATGATCCAGTTTTAATTTAAACATTAAGATTATTAATAAAATACTTAATTAAAACACCATAGCGATTGACGTCATCCCTACCCTAATGTCATTCGCTGCTGAGCATATTTTTAGCTTAACACAATGCAAAGTTTGGTCATTAATTACAATTCTATTTTAATGACACCCTTGATGTTTACGTTCGCAACTCGAAATAGATATAATAAAAAAAAACATTTGCGTAAAAACTTAATTTATTTTGAAACAACGTATTTTTGGAAATAGTTGACGTAAACAGCTACATTATAAGAACGGATTGCTAAATCTGTCATCATGCCTATTATAGGATCTCTTTGGAATCAAGCACACATTTTTAGGAGAGTCTAATCAAAGTTGTAACGCTATTAGACCGCTCTAGTGTAAAGAAATATTTCAAATGGTATCACACCAATATTAAAATAAAATGTAAAATGTTACCTTGTTAAAAGCAATACGACAATTATAATCAAAAATGTAACATGTCTACATTAAGTCTACATTAATACGCACAAAATCTAAACTTGTACGTTTGTGTACGATACGAGTTGCAATTTAATTCAAAAGTGAGATAACATACTTTAAGGCCCGTAACTTTACAAAATTGGGAGAGATTTAAGCGACTTTTGCATTATTTAGCTAAGTAAAATAAATATACACGATCAATGATATTGTTAGCTTCAAAATATAATTATTTTTAATGAATAAGTCCAGCTTATGTGTACTTACTATCAAAAGTACCTAAATAATTATAAAAAAATAAGGACGACATTCTGTATAAATGAACTCGATAGTCACAAAACTCTAAATTGTACCTTGAGGTAATAGTGAATTATGAGAAATAAAGTCCTACATCCCTTGTCCTAACAAGCCAAAATGTGGTTAGATTCCATACGATAAATATTTTTAAGCGTAAATATTTATGCACAAATTTTATGAGAAGCTCGTATTTACGACGAAATAGCAAAGATACTGCTATTATGTCGGGACTAGCTACTATCAACAAATTAACGCACATGTAACAGTAGCCATGTTAATTGGTGCTGTTATGCAGCACTGTGGAAAATGACAGAAAATTAATGCAATAAAAGAATTAAATGTCAATTAGTTTATAGTTTTTAGTAGATTTATTTTAGAAGTCTCATTAAAAAAAATACGCTAATTTTATCTTTTAGCATGAATATAATATCATTTTTTCAGAAATGTTTGCTGGTCCTTCACCACCATTATATACTTACCTGCGTAAATAATAAATTATACATATTATTATACTGTAATAATTATAATTATTACAATGCCTATACACCTAATCCTAATAAAAAGTCAGCCAATAGTTGTCAGCCAATATAATTATTATACCTAGAAGTAAGTACATAATGTACGTAATATTTGTACTCAAGTAATAATAACTTTCGATTCAAAGTGTGTGATATTTTAAGTAATAGCTCTACTATTTAATCTTATTTTATGAGATTCTCGGATATATGTTTAAATATTTAAAATTTGATGCGGTGTTTTAATGTATTTTAATATTCTACTTAATTATTAAATTGACTAAATGTAGTTAAACGCTCCAATAGAAAATAATTAAAGAAAAAAAGAAAAATTAAATCTTCCCCACTAAGATGTTAGAACCTACTTAGATTATCATATTTAAACCTTTTACTGAGGTATACAATAAACAATAATATGATAAGTAACTATAATTGTTATTTTAAATTACAGCGTCATTATAATATTGTTTTACTTCGATATAAATACGTTTTTTTTTTCAAATTTATTGGGGTGCCTATATATAAAATAAATTTTTATTATGTATTGTACACGGTGGATTATATGCTAGTAAGATAGCATTCAATGAACCGACTACTAACATATAAAACTCAAGTTACCGATTGACTGAATGGCTTTACGTATCAATTTGGTAAATAAGTCAATAGTCAATTATCACGATATTTAGCCGATCATCATGATTAGCAAACTGATCAAAGTTTGCTTAACCGTAGTTGTAGAAAATGGCTTAAACTGTCGCAAACTACTTTTATTTTTACTTCTTTTTTACTTATTACCTACGGAACACAGGATATATTAAAAAACCGCGTGTTTTTTCTTAATTTCGACGAATCACCATAAGTAGTTTCATTGAGTAAGTACTTGATTTAAATTTATTACTAACAGAAATGAAAAAAATTGAAAGTAAGTTAAGTACCTACCTATTCTATTTAATTATTTAAAAATGATTAATTTTACGGTATTATCGTCATATTTGTAATTTAACGATTTCGTGATATAGATCAACCCGTGTTTACACCGGCTATTCCTACTTGCATATTTTCCACCCTGTTTATATTCATCAGTAAAAAATCGAATGTGTAATTTATTGCAAACAATAATCAAACAGACAATATAAATATTATGTAAGCTAAGAATATATTTTAAGATGTTTTTTTATTCAAGGTTTTAATTGTAACGTTTAACCTCAATAAAACAGACGACCGACAGTAAAAAAATATTTGTATACTTTGTTGCACTGTTAGGGTAATAGGTACCTATGTAGAATTTTTTTTGGAACATTTTTACAAGCCGTCATTGAGAGAATTTTCTAGACAGCAATGAAAAGGACACCCGGTTCACCGACCAACTCAAGTGTAGAAGAGTGCTAATAATATACGTATTAAGCTGTCGGATTCCCAATTATTGGCAGTAATTTTACAAACAGGTAATATTTTATTTTGGATTCAACAATTAGATACACGACTGATAATGATTATTTATTTATTTATTTTATTTATTTTATTTATTTTATTTATTTTATTTATTTTATTTATTTTATTTATTTTATTTATTTTATTTATTTTATTTATTTTATTTATTTTATTTATTTTATTTATTTTATTTATTTTATTTATTTTATTTATTTTATTTATTTTATTTATTTTATTTATTTTATTTATTTTATTTATTTTATTTATTTTATTTATTTTATTTATTTTATTTATTTTATTTATTTTATTTATTTTATTTATTTTATTTATTTTATTTATTTTATTTATTTTATTTATTTTATTTATTTTATTTATTTTATTTATTTTATTAATGTAGACGAGCAGCTATCGCTGGTATGTCTATATCACACAGTGTTGGATTAGTCTTTGTTGAAATAGTAATTGATATTTTTTTCTTTTCGAGCACTAGTTTCTTAGTTTGTTTGTTCGTACAAAAACGAAACGAAATAATATCTTCCATACAAACAAGAGTTTAAAACTACATAGGTAGGTACTGTACTAAAATTTCGGTAGCTACGTGCTTCCAGTTTACATTTCAAAAGAAGCCAAAAAAACACCTAATTATTTTGAAAATTTCGTTTATCTTCCATACCAACAAGAGTTTAAAACTACATAGGTAGGTACTGTACAAAAATTTCGGTAGCCACGTGCTTCAGTACACGTGCTTCCAGTTTACATTTCAAAAGAAGCCAAAAAAACACCTAATTATGTTGAAAATTTCGTTTACAAACACCAAAAGCGAAAGTTCAAGCCACTTCGAGGTTTCTGTTACCACGAGTAGTAAGTACCTGTTTGAATTTCCGTATTTTGTCACCGAGCAGGAAGTAATTTATGTTGGTACCTATGTTATGAGATTGTACCTACCTACCTAATATTGAGTGACTGATGTAAACCCCTATTATCATCAGTCATACTTACCTACATAATACCTAGTATAAACTAGGCTTGCAACTTGTCACGCACAGAATACTAACTCATCATCATTCATCATTCTCCTGCCCTTATCCCAGTGCCACTGGGGTCGGCACAACATGTTTTCTTTTTCCACTCTTTTTTGTGTCACCCCACACATCCATCTTAACATCCGCATCTCAGTAGCATGCACTCTTCTTTCATCCGTCTTCTTCATTGCCCAACACTATGATCCATACAGAATACTAACTATTGTTATATGCCTGAGAATGCCTACCATGCCTGAGAATTATACAGTCGTGATTAAGCTTTGTTTTTTTCTAAAACCTAGGTGTTACCATAGACCAACTAGTAATAGTTGGTCCATGGTGTTACTGACTGTACCGCGTGTAGGTATAACTACTACCATGATGACACAATCTAGTATCAGCGATAAATTATCGTTTGGATTTGTTATTTCACTCTGCATAAATCAATCACAAGGATCACTTTGAAATGTCTTACCGACATGCTAAGTGAATTTAAGTTGATTTACCAATTCCAGCCTAACCCAGGTCCGAGAAGAACAAGCTGGAAATAAAGTTATACATAGCTAGCTGAAATCATGCAATATTTAAAATGAAGGAAACTCCTTGATCTGATTCAACTAGCTAACTACCTAAGCAGCGCTGAAAAACTAGTTTAGAAATAGCCATCGATTGATGAATGCTACTTAATTATGTAAAAACCATGGTGGTGTAGCATTGGTAGCAACCCCTTTCTTTCAATCAAAGGTCGTGGGGTTTTCCAACACCCGATATCGATAGCGATAAGCGAAGCTTATGTATTAAAAGGGTATTTTTCGCGTTTTATTTACCTATTTTCCCGACGTTTCGACAGGTTTACACACTGTCACGGGATGACGTAACCTGTTAGAAGAATTTGCGGAAATTCCAAAATTATTTTTTAATTTCTACATGAAATTAAACGGAATGCAATGTCGGAAAACGTAAAACATCGTTCTATCGTACATTGACTGTAACGTCTTAAAAGTTTTTAGACGTTAAAGTCACTGTATAAATAGGTAAATACTTATACTAAAACTAGCTGTCCCGGCAAATTTCGTACCGCCTACTTTATTTAGAAAACATTTGTATGGGAAATAGAAAAGGGCTGTTTTTAGGGTTTTCCCGGCAGTTATTCGAATTTTTCTTACCTTTTAAACCTGCCCTAGACCTCCACGAACATTTCAAGACCAAGATAAGATAAATCCGTTTAGCCGTTTTCATGTTTTAGCGAGACTAACAAACAGCAATTCATTTTTATATATAAGAAGAAGAAGAAGAAAGAAGATAATTATGTATAGGTACTGACAAAGTGTTTTTAGTAAAAACAAGTCTTTCTCTCGCACTTGTGTAGGTAAGGTATCCAACCATTGGTATTACCTATATTTATATAATATCTGAGTTTCTTTTTATAACAAAACCATCCACTAAGGTGGGATTTAGGAAATTCCACCCTTAAGAGGATGAAAAAGGGTGAAAACGTTAATATGAAACTTTTTGCTTTTATGCCTGGAGCGATTTTCATGAAACTAAGTATAGGTACTGTAAATGCAAAGTCAATGGACACGTCTCAGTATATTTCGATATATCTTTAAAAAAGGGGGTCAAAATTAGTACATGACTTTTTTATGAGTTGTGTTATTTGTTTGAAACTCGGCTTAGATACTTTAAATGTACTTACCTACTTACAAACAATAGTATAGAAGTAGGTAATAGTTATAGTTTGATTTTACTAAGTCTACAATATTATATACTAATACTAATACTTATGTAATATTTTATAGAGGAAAGTTTTTTTATTTGTTTGTTTGTAAGTATAGGCTCCAAAATTACTGGATTGATTTGAAAAAATATTTCACCAATGTGTATTTTATGCGACGCCGCGGGCGGAAGCTAGTAGTTACTAAAGTAACTAGATAATGTAGTTGGCATGGCAATGTGTAGCCGCCTGAAAAAGAGTTGGGAAATCCAAGTTTCTTTTTTCAAGCAATATAACTATCTCTATCAAATTGATGTTACTTTCAAAGTTGTTAATGAAGAGTAAAAGAGATAAGCTATGCGTTTAGTTCAAAATGTCTATCGTTCAAAGGTACGTCGTCAAAACATAAAAGTGGTTACACTTTTTTATGGCTTGACAAAAGATGTCTTCATCTCTATAGGTAGTACCTACCTATATCGCAATAGATATATCCATCCAAAGCATAAATAAATGACCAATGGGTCTCGATTAGGTACCTACCTACGAGCTCGTTCTGACGGACGGATTCTTTCCTATTCGAGTTCGTTCGTATCTGTCGCCCCAGGCGGACGCTCGGAATCTTTGGTCGGTTGGTCCCTTGGTCTTCGTGCTGCCCCAGTCTGTAATTAGGTAGGTATTGTTTGAATTAAATTTAGTTTTGTTGGTTTTGTCTCATTAAAATCAGAGTTTAGTTTAAAAAGATTAAAGATTAAAGATGAAAGATTAAAGATTATTTATTTCTATAAAACATTGTTACACAAAAACACATAAAGACTATCAATTTCAAAGGGCAAATAATATACAATGAACCCCGCACTAGGCTTAAGCCTGTGTCGCGGGTGTCCGAGGGAGAGTTTAATTAATTAATATAACTTAAAATATATCAAAATAAAAGGTTTGGGTTATTGTTATAATAATAGTTACTAAAAAATGTATAAGTATATACATAAAACACAATTATTAATAAAATATTTGGATAGTAAGTAAGTTTACAAACTTTACAAAGTTAATAGATACTAAAGCGTAAGGATATCTGCCTAACTCTATTGTTTATAATATACTAGCTTCCGCTCGCGGCGTCGCCCGCGAAGTACCCTCATAAAATATAGGTAACCTCATCCTGAAAGTTCATTCTACACATTGGTGAAAAATTTTTTGAAATCGATCCAGTAGTTTCAGAGTATATTTAATGCAAACAATCAAATCTTTCCTCTTTATAACATTAGTATAAAGTATAGATAGTGTAGATAATCACACCTCTCGTCAAAAAGTCCATACAAACTTTGACACCCTTTTTTTCCCTTTGTGAGGGTTATTTTCGAAAACCCTTAAATGTGTGTCCATTCATTTTGCCTATTATAAGTGTTTCAACCGAGTTTCAAACAAAACACACCTCTCGTAAAAAAACTTTGACACCCCATTTAACCCTTTTTGGAGGGTTGTTTTGAGAAATCTATATAAACGTTTTAAATTATTTCGCATTCAAAGTATCCAAACCAAGATTCAGACCGATCGTACCACCCCTTAAAAAGTTCCCATATAAACATTGAGCCCCCATTTTACCCCTTTTTAATGGTTATATTGAAAAATCTTGAAGCACGTGTACATTTGTTTTGTATTTACATTACACAAACAAAGTTTCATGAAAATAGTACAACGCGTTAAAAAGTTTCATACATCCGTTTTTAGCCCTTTTCACCCCTTTAAAAGTGGAATTTCCAAAAATCCCGTCTTATTGAGCGCCTACATACCAAGACGAACACACCCTCCAAATTTTAAGTCTGTACGACCGGCGGCTTAGGCTGTGCGTTGTATCTATTCAAATCAGTCAGTCAGGACTTATACTTTTATTAATAGAAGATTTCACTGTCTCGTCTGCTGAGGTGTTCATTTCAACGATAGGAACTTAGTCCTATTTATATACCTACTTTAGGTATCCACCTGGGACACTTCTTCTACCTCTTCTTACCTACTAGAAAGTAGGTATCTAAGTAGATTCAAATAACTAGTGGTAGCTTTTCAAATAGATATCTACAAAGGAAGCTAATTTATTGCGTATAAAAACATGCCTACCTTAATAATTAAGGCTCACCTCAATTAACACCAATAATCTAGGTAAGTCGAGATTTAAAAATAAAACATCATAACTAGAAAACTATGAAAATCGCGGAACATGCATGGGAGTACCAAAGTACTTAAGTAAGTCCCGACTTCCGCTTGACCTTATTTATTTGGACACCCTGTAGGTTGCCCGACTTGCTTCCACTACCCTAGATATCCTCAAATAGGCAAAGTCTACCAAAGTATTTTTGTGTTAGTTATTTATTTACAAATGCATTATACAAGCTCCATGTTCGCAAAGCGAAAAGGCTTGTAATCTAAACTTAATTAATTAATGATATCAGTACCTGGGTGACCGAGCTTTGCTCGGTTTTTTTATTGGTAAACGACGTTTTCTAAAAATGAAACCTAGCTAGATCGATTTATCGCCCCCGAAACCCTCTGCACACTAAATTTCATGAAAATTGCTGGAGCCGTTTCCGAGATTCCAATTATATATATATATATATATACATACTAGCTGTCCCGCCAGCGACTTCGTTCACTTAAAGTATCTAAACTGAGTTTCAAACACATCACACAACTCATAAAAATCCCATACTAACTTTGACACCCCATTTGACCCCTTTATGAAGGTTATATTGAAAAATCCTGAAACACGTGTCCATTAATTTGTTTTGCATTTAGAGTACACAAACAAAGTTTCAGACCAATCGCACGACCCGTTAAAAAGTTCCCATACAAACATTGACCCCACATTTGACCCCTTTTTGAAGGTTATATTGAAAAATCTTGAAACACGTGTCCGTTCATTTTGCATTTACAGTGTACAATCAAAGTTTCATGAAAATCCTTAGCCGCCTTAGTGGGTGGTTTTGTTATAAAAGGAAACCACCTTCCAAATTTCAGCATGCTAGCTTCAGCGGTTTCGGCTCGGCGATGATCAATCAGTCAGTCAGTCAGTCAGTCAGTCAGGTTAAGCTCTTATATAGATATAGATATATCTGTAGGTGAGAAGCATTAGGGTCAAAGTGAAATTTTTAGTTTTTTTTTTATTGCAGATTCTTGTATGATATTCGTAGACGCATCGATCTGTGTATTTATAGCAACCATTAGATGTATAATTTAAAAGTTACATTGATGCATAAAGGTCTAAGTATGCGAGGTTTTTATAAGCAGTAATTGCATTTGGCTGTAATTTTACTTAGTTCCCTATGCAGCTAAAAAAAATTCAAACAACTCGTACTGACTATCACTTAGCGCCAAATGCAACTGTTTCGCGCGGCAAGACAAGGATGGACATAGACGTGACATACAGGTGTGAGTAAAACGGGTGTTTTATTTTGTTTTGATCATGGTTTGATTTCTGCCGTGCTGGTGGGAACCGGCTGTTACAAAAGCAACACTTTTTACCAAATCGAGTAACATATTCGGAATTGCCGTATCGAGACAGTTTTTCAAAATATAGCCTCTATATCTAGCATATTATTTTGAGCACGATAATAAATTAATTTGAAAAAATCTTCTATCTATCTATACTAATATTATAAAGAGGAAAGTTTTGTATTTTGTGTATTTTTGTATTTTTGTTTGTAACGAATAAACTCAAAAACTACTGATCCGATTTCAAAAATTCTTTCTCCGTTAGAATGCTACGTTATCCTTGAGTAACATAGGCTATATTTTACGTAGGTACCTCGCGAGCAAAGCCGCGAACGGAAGCTAGTGCTTAATAAAATCAATTTTTAATCAAATCTTATGAAATAACGGAGAATATAAGCTATGTTAAACAAATAGAAACTAATAAAAAAATAATATACAACAAAAACATTAAAATCACAACATAAAATAGAAATAAAAATCCATTATTTACCTACCTACCTATTATTTAAACCAATTTGGACTAAGTTTAAATATCATTTTTGTCTTATTTGAATAGTGGCTTAGGTAGGAGTTGCATAAACCATAGGTACATAATTACTTTCTTTAATATTTTGTGAGGCTTTTCGACTTTTATGTATTTTATTAAAGCACAAATTGAAGGTATTAATCATGTAAAAGAAATGGTCGAATTCAAAATTTTAACCTATAGACTGATTTAGTAATAAAATAATATAAATTAATAGAATAAATAACAATAAAGTCATTCAATATTATTTTATAACACCAAGTCTTTGGGCTGTTTCTAGAATGTCTCCTATACTAACTTGCAAAACGCATGGTGTTTAGCTTACGACGCTTATTGTAAGTATTCACTTTTCTAATATACTCGTAGAAGGCATAACCAATTTACTGATATTTTCTTGCGATAAATGATGTTCTAAGAGAATTATTTTCTAATCTAATCTAATCTAATTGGGTCAAACTGTACATAGAACCAGTTTTTTTCAGTAATTTAATATGACTTGGAAGCATTTGGACCTAACACCCACAATTATTTGCTATAATTTGGAGTAGGTAAGAGGCATAATGATCTATGTGGGCTAGTTGGCACCTTGGTTCTTTAATTTTCCGCGCAAGCATAAGGAACTATCTGCACATGGGGCCTCATCGTTAGCGGTATTTGGCTCTAAGTAGTACCACTTTTAAGAAATTATTAAATTATATATTATTAATTAGTAGCTATAATGATTTGTGAATTTACAAAATGTAGCCAGATAATGCAGCTGCACAATGGAATTATAACAAATTGTATAATGCTAATATACTCAAAGATATTAAGAGATGAAATTTAAAAACACGTTTTTTGGCTCTCCTGAAAAGTAGCAAAAATCACTTTGACCCTAATGCTTCTCAGGCACAGATATATATATGTATATACAAGAATTGCTCGTTTAAAGGTATAAGATAAATAAATTAATGATAGCCGCTCACCGTGCTCTCGGCTAATAATACTAAAACTTTGTACTTAAGTATATAATTTTCTTTTTATAGTAACCTGACGCAAAGAAGGGTATGGTTATGACGTGTGTATTATAATTTTGAATTTTGAAATTTTTGTTAAATTTGAGAGCACTGGTGTAGTAGTAGCACCCCTGCCTCACGATCCGAAGGTCGTGGGTTCAACCCTGTTGAACAATTTATGTGCGCAATGCCTGTGTCAAACGGTGAAGGAAAACAGCGTGAGGAAACCGGCATACACTAGAACAAAAAATTCGAAGGTGTGTGTCATAGGTTAGTATTTTTATAAGCGGCGATGGGCTTGCAACCTGTCATGTACCAGTACTGACTACTGTGCAAATGTGGTCATGTGTCAAATATCATGTTTGGACGTGCCTCTGACTACCCTCTTTATATCCCCGATAACCTCGAAGATCTAAGTAACTAGAGATCTGAGGAGATATCTACCGAGCCTGGGAATTATAGTCGTGACCATGTCTAAGTATAATATAAATACCCGTGCGAAGCCGAGGCGTACTACTAGTCATAAATAAAATAGATATGAAACAGTTGAATTATATAGGGACCGTTGCAAACAATCTATTTAAAGACCGATCACTGCCAGAAGGAAGCGTCCTATATAATAATCTCCGTCCTTCACTAACAGAGTACCTACGTACCTAGATTTGAATTAATGAAAACGGTGCCAGGCGATGTCCCAAATCGATACCTACAACTGCAAATAAGCGCATGTGCAAGACGTACGTACTAGTACCCTAGCCTTACCTAGCATATCCTTTGCAATAGGGACAAAGATTCGGATAGCTCATGACCGGTCGGCACTTTGATGAGAAACCTTTGAAAGCCACCCGCTCATATTGTTCGTGGATAATAATCATTGAAAAATCCTCAGTCGTACTTTAACTGAGTTCGGGAATTGAACAGTGTTGTTGTTAGTGTAATTTTGTAGAATACTGACTTTTCGGTGGTTCTGAGGGCGTGTTACAACGTAATATTACTTTATTATAAATCGGATCAACAAGCGCGGCTTGAGACTTTGAAGTGAGTATTTAATTTAAATTTTAGGTACTTGTAAAAAGGAAGTCGTAGAAGTCTTTAGGTTTTGTAACGTGGAACGGAGAGAATGAAAACAATGCCTACGTAATAAAATGTTATGAATAGAATTTAAAAAACACTATGTTTTTTTCTACAATAACTAAGTTATGGTGCCAACGAGATGTGTTCATGATAGGTAATAGGTATTTAATTGGAAATCCCAACGATATTTATTGTCCAAAAATATTTTTATTTATTTCGTAGATGAAATCAACATAAACGCTATCTTGATGACCGGGATTTAAATTATTTTAAGAATTCAAATAATAAATATTGCAGCAATATTTAATTATGATCTTTTTACTGTTCACTGAAATATTATTATCACCTCATTTTACCAATAGTCAATAGTCAATAATGATTTATTCAGTAATATCACAGGGATCATTTTGAATCGTCTTACATGCTAGGTGAGTCTAGGTGCCAATTCCAGTCCTATCCCCAGTCCGAGAAGAACTGACAAGAAACTCGCTGGGCCCTAGAGCTTTTTTTGTATTATGATCCTTGTTAACATTGTTAGGGACACCTTGCAGAGTTAGAGCTGATTCTTCCCAAGCTTTTTTGTCATCTAAGTAGGTACTCTGATATTCTATAATAAGCTTTACGAGACAGTTTTTGTTTAATTACATTTTTGAATTTTCCAATCGATAAATCAAGCATGTCGCTTGGGATCTTGTTCTACTCGTAGAAGCGTACACATTGCCCTATAAAGGATTTGCTTACTTTAGTGAGCCTAACCGTGGGAACAGCGAGTTTATTTTTATGTCTGGTATTAACATTGTGAAAATCACAATTTTTCTTAAATAAATTAATGTTTTTGTGAACATACATCAAGTTTTCATAAAAACTCGTATACTGACATGGCATTGTCATAATGTTAATTTCCTTAAACCTCTCTCTAAGAGATTCTCTGGGACCCATGTTATAAATTGCACGAACAGCCCACGATATTCATGAAATTTCGTATGTAGTGGGTTTCGGGGGCGATAAATCGATCTAGCTAGGTTTCATTTTAAGAAAACGTCGTTTACCCCAAAAAAAAACGAGGAAAGCTCGGTCATCCAGGTACTGGTGTTAATATCTGCAGCACAACAAAATGCCGTAAGACATAATGCTATGAAAGTAGCTGAAATATACAAGTCTAGCAGATTCTACGTCGGTGAAATGACGTATCTTTTTAACTGCATATGCTGCAGAGCATATATGTCTCTTCGACAATTTATCTATGTGCGGGCCAAATTGAAGCTTATTATCTAAAGTCACTGAACACTGTGGTGTCCACAAGATCTACATATATTTTCGTTATTTATTACCTACCACGGTTACCGAAAACTATGTACTTTTAGGGACTACGTTTTGCAAAAGTCACAAGTATTATTTGACATGCGCTGTCAAATAATGTCAAGTCTGAGACATGAATCAAGTAAAAAACTGTCTTAGTCCCAACTTAGTCCTAGCACTTTTTACCCGTCTGCGAAGTGAAGGAGGGTAATGTGTTTGGTGTAGTATGTATGTGAGTTCTTCCCTTTGGCACTACCGCTCTTTTGGCTGACGCTGTAACCCAAGCGGCTGGACAGATTTTGATAAATAAGGTGTCAAAGGGTTCGTCTGGATTACAAGAGTGACATAAAATTGACAAAAAATCTAAAATGGCGGCTGTAAAACTATTTTTAATGACATTCAGTTGGTTTGTTTTTTTAACTTCTTCAATGAACACTAGTTTTTATAGGCCTCCTTATATAAATGCTCATGAAGATACGATTTAGATAATGGACCAATTGATTCCAAATCAGTTATCTACATATCTTAGCTGACAGCGTTACGTGTTTATACAAATAATCAAATGTGACAATAGGATGAGTTGAACGATTCAAAAATGCATTAGGTCAACTCATCCCACGGGATAAGATGACAGCGGCCTCAGTTGACTAAAGAGCCGTCTTTTCAGGACGTCAGCACATCAAGAAGGCCGTTCATTGAGCTTTGTTTGTTTTGTTATGCAAATGGAACGTAAGTTAGTAGGTAACTAGGTCAGCCAGTCCTCACGTGACGTGCTTCATAATAAAATAAGGGTTGCATAAATGATATTGTTCACAGTTACCCCTTACCTACCTACGCACGATAAAAATTTGTTTATTTGCAAGTACTTTATTGTATTGGATTTTTTTTATCTACTCGTATTATATAAAAGGATAAGTTCTGACTGATTTGATTCGATACAACGCACAGCCTAAACCGCTGGTCGTACAGACTTGAAACTTAGAGGGTTGTCTTGGTATGTAGGCGTCCATTATGACGGGATTTTTGAAAATTCCTCTTTCAAGGGGGTGAAAAGGGGTAAAAACGTTTTTATGGAACTTTTTAACGCGTTGTGCGATTTTCATGAAACTTTGTTTGTGTTATGTAAATACTCGTAGAAAACAAATGTACACGTGTTTCAAGGTTTTTCAATATAAACTTTAAAAAGGGGTAAAATCGGGAGTCAACTGTTTATATCAATGAATCTTGGTTTGGATACTTTAAATACAAAATTATTTAAAAAGTATATCCGGATTTTTAAAAATAACCCTCCAAAAAGGGTTAAATGGGGTATCAAAGTTTTTTTGACGAGTTGTGTGATTTATTTGAAACTCGGTTTTAATAATTAATAGGCAAAATAAATAGACTCATATAACTGGATTTTTCAAAATAACCTTCACAAAGTGAAAAAAGGATGTCAAAGTTTGTATGGTCTTTTTGGCGGGGGTGCACACCACCCGCCAAAAAGACCATAAGTTTTAAAATCGGTTTAGATATCTAAATGCCAAACTATAGACACAATAATATTGTAAGGTTTAGGATGAACATAGGCTACATTTTATGTAGGTACTTCACGGGCGAAGCCATGGGCAGAAGCCAGTTTCATATAAGTAGCTATTATATAATATGCCACGTCAGGCTCATGATCCAGACGAATCTAAAGACACCAAAGTACCTACCTACACCTAATTTGCACAAATTGATCAACTATTTCCTTAGCTGCCACTGAGATCTTCGTTCGCTTCGCTCGATCGATCAATTATTCTGAGTTTGACGGTTTGAAACATTTTCCTGTACCGATCCTTACTGTTTCTCCAAAAAAATATTTTTTTTTTGTCACAGGAGTATACGTGAAAGCCCAAAATGAACGATAACAATGAAAATGGGGCCGCAGAGAACTGCAGTAGTAAGCGCAAGGTGACAGAAGAGCTCGCTGATACTTCTAAGAACATCGAAGAACCTTCATTGTTGAAGCGTCGCCGCGTCTCCGCTACGTCGGAGTCATCGACATCAACAACGTCAACGTCGACTTTATCCGACTCCGAGAGCTGCAAAAACATCGATAACATAGCCGAAAAGGACAATTGCGATAAAAAAAACGCAGATGGAGAGAATGTAGAGTGCGGTGACGTTTCCGTAATTAGCAGCACAGATAGTAGCGATGACTGTATCATGATTGATGAAGACTGTGCCGGTGGAAAGACTACTGGAAATGAGAATCCTGCCAAAGGCAACAGTGGGAACGACAATACTGCCGGAGACAGCACCAGCAATGATAACACTGCCGAAAACAACTCTGGCAATGACGACGCTGCCGGAGACGTTACCGGCAATGACAATGCTGCCGGAGACAACGCCGGAAATGGAAACGCTGGTGGAGAGAACACTGGCAATGACAAGGCTGCCGGAGACAAAACTGGCAACGACAATTCTGCCAAAGACAACACTGGCAACGACAATTCTGCCAGAGACAACACTGGCAACGACAATTCTGCCAAAGACGACACTGGCAACGACAATTCTGCCAAAGACGACACTGGCAACGACAATTCTGCCAGAGACAACACTGGCAATAACAACGCTGTCGGAGGCAACGTGTTTTTGGACATGGACGCCAGCAGCCACGCCGACATAACCATCAAAGACAGCTCAGATGATGAGAACTTCGACGAGTCCTGCGCCGCTAGCGCTGCTTTTGAATTTGATGATTTTGATGCCCCGATGTCATCCGGTCAACACCTTCAGGTTAATGTAAGTATTTATTTTAGGATTCCGAAGTTCAACACTTAAAGCTCCCTTTATGTTTCGCCATGTCCGTGTGTCTATGTCCAACCTTAATAGGCAATAATAATTTCTGCCTAATGCTGTGGTTACATTATCACGCGAAGATTCGTGTTGCGTTGTCGCGATAAAAACTTCGTGTTCGATCTACGACAAAGTGCATGGCCACATCATAAAAACTGTGCTACGTCTCGATAATCAAAATCGTCGCAACAATTTTATTCATTTTGCTGAAAAAAGGGTAGAGGAGTCTCGCAGTCAAATGAGCGCACGCAAGTGTAGCCAACCGCAAGAACTTTGTCGCGATAAAACCATTTGATGTGCGCCAATTTGCCGACAGCAGCGGCGCGAAGGACATTTGTATTCGCGATGATAATTCGCGATAGGACGAATTGTTTGGCCAGACGTGTAGCCGTAGCATAATAGTCAGTGCCTCTACCTACTGAAATGTTACCTAGTTACCAATACATAGGTAGGTTGCGCTTAAAACATTTTTTGCGCTTGGCAAAAAATGTTTTAAGCGCAACAGATCACGACTGTAATCCCCATAGGCTTGGTAGACAATCTACCAAGTCTAAGTAATCTACCAGATCTCTAGTTACTTAGATCTTTGAGGATTTCTAAAGGGTGTAGTCAGAGGCACGTCTAAACATGATATTTGGCGTATGGCCACATTTTGCACGGTGACAGGTTGCAAGCCCATCGCCGCTTAAAAGAATGCTAACCTATGAAATAAATTATAACCTTCCAAATTTTTTGTTCTAGGATATGCCGGTTTCCTCACGATGTTTTCCTTCGACGTTTATTTGCACTGGCATTGCGCACATTATATTTTTCGAATCGAAAATCTCATTGGGCCAAGGTTTGAACGCACGACCTTCGATTCGTGAGGCAGGGGTGCTACCACTATACCACCATTGTTCTTAGCTCCAGTGTTTTAAGCACCTGTAGGTACACAGGTGCTTAAAACACTCACATCTCCAAATAATATCTTAAAAGTCACATTTTATTTTTTTTATTATTATCTAGTATGTCGTGACTAACTGACATAGTCATGTCTATCCATAATGGAGAGTTTAATCTTGAGTAAATATTATTCAATACTCCCAAACACCCTAAAAAAAAAACAATTCAAGTTCGTATGTATGATTAGTTTGAAACTTGTTTCGGGGCATCTAAATAGGTAGGTACCTACTCGTAAAATCGATAGGTTATCGACTGACTGATAACAGTACCTACTTCTTTCGGGGTAAGACGCAACAAGAAAGTAATTTTTGAAATACATCCTGGAGCCTTACCACAAGCTCTCCGGGCAATATTAAAGTAATATAAGTTTGATATTTCGTACCTTGACCTAAACATAACCTAGCTTGTAGTATTACTTCAAGTTTGAAATGTGACGTCTATTAAACATGATGGTTTGTAAGAGTTTGTGGTAACTGGTCCGTTTTAGAAACGTCACATTTGAAGCTTGAAGTAACACTACTTCAAGCTTCTTTGCTGGTTCTTTAGTCATCTAAGTCAATTCAATTTGCACAGGTTATGGTACGAAATAACAATGTAATATTAATTCTGTAATGTATGAATTCGTGGTGAGGTCCCAGCTCGGGAACATAAACGAACTCACGCACTTCCAGTAGTCGCTTTTTTTATGTACGGTTCCCGCGGGATAGGTTGGTTTTTGTTCTTGAAGGTACCCCGCGGGTAAAGCCGTGGGCGGAAGCTAGTATCAGTATAACCGATGCTGTGTCTTTTTGTTATAACCAATGCTGTGCTCTTTTTTTCCCCAAATATTTTTGTTCACGTTAATTTTCAAATAAAATATTCCATTTTGTTTGTTGATTCAAAAATGCATTAGGTCAACTGATCCCACGGGATACATTGCAAGCGGCCTCAGTTGACCAAAGACCCTTATTTGCAGGGTCCGTTCCACGCCGAGATGACATCAACTAACAGGACTCCGCCCAGGCCCATAGTGCTGATAGATGATGCTGATGATATCCCACCGTCATCACACGCTGACGATCAGCGCTGTATTGGTGAACTGCTCACCAAGTTGACCATAATGTTTGAACCACGCATTTTGTTTGACTTAGATGACTAAGGAACCAGCAGAGTTTCCTAATGGTACGAGTTGGCAGCGGGTGACGTGAGGCGGCGTCGGACGACGTGTCGCGACACTACTGGTTTCTATGTATTTCTATGAAACTCCTTTCGTAGTTGGCGACACGAAGCTAGCGACGCGTCGTCGAGTGGCAGACGCCAGTGTCGCCCGACCGCGGATCAGTAGTGTCGCTGACCGCAGATCACTGTTTTCGAACACGTCAGACATTTTGTTTCACGGAGCATTCGGAACCAACTGAATGAAGCGTCTGCAGTCGGGTTCGAAATCATGACTGCAGTGACAGTACGTAACTACGTGTCGCGGCGACATGAAGCGACGACACGTGGTCGGCCGCCGCCTCACGTCGCCCGCTGCCAACTCGTACCTTAAGACTCTTTCAACCTACAACCCGGTCACATTATCTCGAGACCTCGCTGGAATGCGAACCTCTCGCCCCGTTCCCCTTGCACCTCCCCGCGCTCGCACTTTCGTTGCCGAGAGAGAGAGAGATCAGAGCGCCGACGCGACGTGATGTCATCGACGCCAGGTCTCGAGATAATGTGACCGGGTTGTACCATTAATTAATTACCATTTGAATTAGCTAATTATGGTAATGTAACACGAGTCAAGCTATGTTGTGGGCATAAGTGGTTCGTAAACATTTTTTAAAGTCCGTCTTTTAATGTTACGTAATTATTGTAATGTCTGTTAGTTTGTAGACCGTTAAGAAAACTTCAAAAGTCAAGTCCGAAGACCGTATTTTGGTTTTTGCTTTAAAAATATACGATGCTCAACCGAACTTTCGATGAGTAGTCGTTGTTCAATGGATTTAACTCGCTCACTATTACCTACTACATAATGTGCTCAAGTCCCGCGCACCAAGTTAACTCGTGGCAAATTAGAATTTACTCGTAGTACCGGGCCTTCCCTAGCCCAGTACAAGTTTAGGAGTTATAAATTACCTGTATGAGATGAGCTTAATGCATTTCAGCATAAGGCCAACAATGTTTCAATGGGACCTACAATAATAATTATCACTTGAATATAAAATTTCGATTATATATTATGTCTGTAGAATAAGAACTACATTATTAAGTTTAGTCCGTGTAGTGAACCGCACACATCTACAAGTTTGATTTTAATTAGTTAAGGTCACATAAGGAGCCTTTTTGAGGCGCACTGTGGGTACTTATTTTACCACACTGGTTCGAAAGGCTCAATGACACTCACGGGCTACTCTACTCAATTTGATATTTTACCGTTATTTTAAAAACTTTGTTTTTAGAGCTCGCCGTTCAAGCTGATAGTTTGAAGATGGAACAATAAAATATTGGTTGATAATCAGTTATTTCACGAAGGGTACATAACATGAACTAATATTTTACGATAGCCAAAATTTTTTGTTGCGATCAATGACAAAACCGTTGAGTAGAAAGGCCCTAACGTCAATAATTTTTTAGAACTTGGTTCACGCACTGTGTGTCTTGGTTTTTAAATTATGTTTTTTATTAGTTAGAATAATAAAACTTTTCTGTAAGGATTTATTTGAAGTTTTTATTTACAAAAATTGACGTCAACCAGCTGCTTTGAAGTTTAATTTTCTGATGCATGTTTACTTCGAGTAGGTACCTACTTCTTCTTCTTCTTCAATTATGGCATCTGTCTCTTAGAGAACAATTTTGCCAGTGTCAAGTGTATTTATTTATAAGTATTGTCAACGTCACAGAGTCATAGTCAAGTAGTCAAGTCAATTTTAAACAAAAGATGGCTGTTTTGTTGAAAATTTTCGGGATTTCCTCCGATGGAATTTGACGAGAACTATTCACTCTAATTCACATACTTTACACTCGCGTCAAGAACCCGGGCTTTATTGGCAAAATAACCACCAAAATTACGCAATAAAACTCAAAATAACACGAGAAAACATATAAAAACCAGAGCGACGTAGTTGTCAGGCAAATACACCGCAGAAAATCGGAGCTGGATTTGTAATCAGGTACCTACTTAGCCACACATCTACAGAATCTGACGTTTATGTCACAATTGAAGTTACATAAAGGTTATAAACATAGAGTACTTAACAAACTGAAGCGTTAGTGTTATATATCTATTACTTACTTATATTTTTAGATTGTAATTTTTGTGTCTATTTTTCAATACGACTTTAAAAAGCTGAGATAGTAACCGTTACATTTTAGCGGCAAAGTAAGAAAATCAAATATTATTTTGGAGATTCATCAAATCTTCGTGAATCTTCATCAAATGTCGTCCATACTGGCTGTACCTTCCTTGGTGAAAAAATATTGAATAGCCCTGGCCAAAAATTTAAAAGATGTTAATAGATAAAAAAATAAAGTTTTAAACATCAAAGAATATGTAAGTACTTAATAAAAAATAAACTTAATCAGTAGGTAATCAATAAAATTTGACTGCTGACTAAAAATGTTAACAAATTCGGATAAAAGAAATTTTACAGGAGATTTAGTACTTATCGATTTCTTTTGATGGATATTGGACTGTTTTATTATATTTATTCTAACAATGGTTTTTTGTGCCAGTGCCTAATTCTGAACTTCAACACAATTACATATATGTTGACTATAGAATTGACTGTTAATTAATGTTGATCAGGCCTTTTATTAAATCTTTTACCATCTCTTTTTTCTTGTGTAAAAATTTAGAGATAAGAGTTACTACTCTTATCTCTAAATTTTTATTTTTAATTTATTTGAATAAATTTGACCAGACAAAAAGTAATAAATACACAATGGGGCCGCGAGAAGCGGTGGTTTTTACTTCAACTTACAATCTCTGCACCCTAAGGTACATAGTATATTTCATTGTTTGGTCAAATTGTCTATGTTAAATATAACTGTTGTTTAAAATACATTTTTGAATGTTTTACATTTTCTCTTTCTGCTCTCGGTGTAAGTAGGCATTTGGTGCTCTCACCGCTCACTCGCTCTAACTCTAGAAAACATATTCTACTTTTCGCTTATCTTATTATGAAGAGAACAGCGTTAGGATTTGAGAAACGTGAAGAAACTTAATTCACTTTTATCATTCTTCTATGCCAGACACAGTACCCACCTAGAGTGCGCGGTGGGAGAGTCAAATCACAATAAATATAATAATAGACATAAGTCAGTGTTGTGTTTTGAAGCCCTTTTTACTCTTGATGGGCCCACGCTTATGAAATAAAGAAATAAAATAAATGCGTTTTATTCTATGTGTACACTGATTATTATAATAACATTGTAAAACGTTTTGTTTGGTTTGTCTTTGTCGGGCGCGTAATTCAAGTTATTTGCGGTTATTAATAATTTCCTGTGATCTCAGAGTAATACGACTTGCGTGAGTATATGTTGTTTTACGACAATTACATGTTATTTTCTACATCATGTTGAGCAAACTTTGATTTACTAACAGATCAAAAGTAAATCAAAGTTTACTAAACGCCTAGTCGTGGGAAAGTTTTGCGATTGTCGCAAAACCACATTTCCGCTAGCTATACTCGTATTACTCAGGAACGCACGAAATATTAAAAACAGCAAAATATTGGAATTTCACGCCCAACCGAGATGATAAGAGTACCTGATTCATCAACGATTGCCACTCAGGCAGTCTATTTTGCCTACGTCATTTTGTGAGTACATAATTTTGACTTTGTCTGTAGTAACAAAATACAAAAACCGCCAGTTCCAATTTTAGTTGCTACAAGTAATACCGTAGTCCTCCTTAATGCCAACCTCAGTTGTTTTCAAAATTTTTCTTTTTATTGAAGAAATTAGAATGTATACGCGTAAAATGCCCAGATGCTACAATAACAACTCAGCGCATGACCTATCCAACAACCTTAAGATCGGAAAAAGGGTGGAGCAACCACTGTTGCAACTATCTGAAATCGTAATGATTTATTTAAAGCGGCGCTGTTAAATCCGCTTGCTCGATAAAAAATATGTCTACGTCGTAGAGGCTCTACGACAAAGCTCTACGAAAGCCATAAATGTAAACAGTATTGCGTAGCACTGAACGATGATACTGTAGTAAATGGCACTGAAAATTTAAAAGACCTCAAGGGTCTACGTCACGGACTAACAAAAATAATCAGGACTTCTTTTCCAAGACGTTTATTGTCTCCCCAGATCTCTAGTTAGATAAATCTTTGAGGATATCTAATGAAGGTAGTCTGAGGCACGTTTGAAAATGATATTGGGCCATATTTTGCATAGTAGTTAGTATTCCATACGCGACAGGTTGCAAGCTCATCGCCGTTTATAAGAATAATAACCTATGACACACACCTTCGTATTTTTAATAATGGAATATGCCGGTTTCCTCACGACCTTTTCTTGCGCACATATTTTTTCAAATAGAAAAAAACTCATAATACAGAACGCCCTAACCAGAAAGCCATAAAGGCCTAATTTTTTCAAACCCGGGGTTGACAGCCTTTGTCCACTATGCAGTGAACTGAAAATCCACTGCGAAACACAGAAGCACTGGTGATGCTACTGCGGACGCCCTTACAGTAAGTACCTACTGACTTCAACACTAATGTGCAAGGAATTGCAACACTGCCGTATGAATGGCGGTAATTTTGTTGTTTTCCCGGAATAGTAAAAAATTCCAAAAATATCATCATCATCATCAGCCTATAGCAGTCCACTGCTGGACATAGGCCTCCCCTAATGAGCGCCATTGCGCCCTGTCTTCAGCTCGACGCATCCAGCCTCCAAAAATATAAGGGATCTTATTCTGTTCACCAGAGACTGAAATATTTAATTTGTGTTAGGTTAGGTTAGATGTCAAAATCATTATTATTGAGAATATTTTTGCCAGTGTAATGTTTTTTAATGTAGGTATAATTTTGTCAACGTCACAGAGCATAGATCACTGTCACAGAGTAAGTCAATTTAAAACAAAAGATGGCTGGTTATTAAAAATTCTCGGGATTTTTACCGATGGATTTAGAAAGAATTTCAATTGAATTCACATATTTTAAACTTGCGTCATGAACGCAGGCTGCTTGTCAGTTTATCTCTGCGTTTGTGCACTCATTTTTCAGCAACGACTGAACCAAATTGAATGCAGTTCTCATTAATAGATTGAAGATACGCTTGGATTAAAACTTAAACTTTGTTTCATCAGGATCGGTCGACAAATAAAAAAAAAAGAGAAATTTACTTATTTCTCGCACGCAACTGTTCTATAATAACACTAATTAAGTATATTATATTATTATATTAAACTATTATTAACTATATTAAACTATTAGGTATACCTAACAACTATAGGAACTTGTAGTTATAATGAAGTTAATAGATAAAAAAGTGAAGTAATTTAAATATGGTACCTAGCATAAATGACCTAACGAGTATTCCAAGGAATCATTTGTTTTTCCACAAAGCATATAAAATGAGATTATCAAAAAACCCCATTCGTACAGTCCCAGTCACAGAATATTAAATAGTACCTACCTACTATGTTTAGAGTCACTGACATCAACGCAGCGCAATCAAATTAATATTCATCCTACTAACTAATACATACATAGGTACCCATAAAAGAGCTTAACCTAACTGACTAACAAACTACGTAACTAACTAACGAGTGATTAATCATCGCCGAAATCGCTGTAGCTGAAACTCGGAAGGCAGCTCGTTTATGGCAAAACCACACACTAAAGCAGACTTTTCGAAATTCACCCTCGAAATTGAAAACGTATGAATAAAACTTTTTGACGCGTAGTGCGATTTGCTTGAAACAAACTTCGTTTTATTGGACTAACGCGTAGGAAGTCGCGGGTATCAGCTAGTTTCATATAAAGAAAGAAGAAGGTAGGAAATATATATAATATAATAATATACTATACGAAATATACTTCATGTATGTGTTTATAAACTTAAGGGATCTGAACAAATTTTTATTAGTATTAAACGGTAGTAGTAACGAAATATACATACACAGTAATAACTTCAATATTATTACGGTGAAGTTTCATACATATGTACATACATACATAAAATCACGCCTGTTTCCCGACGGGGTAGGCAGAGACCACGGATCTCCACTTGCTACGATCCTGACATACTTCATTTTGAAGTTTCAATAATAACTTAAACTAGTATTCATTTCAAAAATTAAAAAACTCGACAGAATATAATTTAAAGTAGCCTTTTACAGTCACCACATTTCATATAACCTATGTCACGGTTGTGATACACACAAATTTGATTGTGATATAGAATAATCCAATAACGTCTCATTTGTTAAAATCTGTCCAGCCGTTTGGCCTACAGCAACAACCAAAGGAACTATACAAACACATGACCCTCCCACGCAGTTGGGTAAAAATAATGGATCCATCTCTCTCCTAAAAGCATTACTAAACCAAGTACTAAGCAGTATTTATTGTTACCAAAAAAAATAAGTAATTTTTCTCATGGTAATATATATTTATACATGAGAAAAATTACTTTCCCTAAGAAAATAGTGAAAAGTTGTAAATAAAATACATTTTTAATTATAAAATAATCATACTTAGTTTTCTGTAAACCAATCATTCACTCGTTCATCTTCATTCCAGAAAAAAATAATAGCATATCATAAATCCAATTCCTAGCCGATGCAATCACATCCCACACAGGACCCATGGAAATAATATCAGTTGTAACCCTACCTTCGCCATCTCCGGTCGGATCGCAAACCCTCCGCAAACCGTTCGGACAACGCACGGGAGTTAAAAAAATATATCTTTAGTTGTTCGAGTGCCAACGTTTGGTGAAGACCAACAAAATGAGCGAAAAGGACACCGCCAATGGTTAGTATTATATATTTTGAAACTAGCATTAGCATAGCACGGTCAGTTTAATTTAAACTATTTGGAAAATTTTCGGTAACCGACCAAGATAAAATCGCAATGCGCATGCGCGGAGAAGGTTCTAGTTTGCTCGCGGACCAAGCAATAACGACTCTTATGCACATGTAATAAAGCTCAATTGGCAAGTTAGATGTACCTGCGATTTAAAATAGACATTGATCTTCAAATGTGATAGTTTTTCAATAAAAAATAATTTCGTGAGGTAAACTTGGAATGGCTACAATGAAGGGCTGCCATCTTCTCAAAATAATAATATAATAGCTCTAACTCCCATTTCATAAAAAAAATGAGCCCATACTGTCTGAAGAAGGGATGTTCAGCAGCGATCTAGGTATCTACTAGATATTCCGGCGAAAAATAATCGACTAGTAATAATCGATTTAGAAAAAAAAATTGCAGATACAAAATGTGCATTGTTTACTTTCGTTTTTTTAATTAAGTGCACTGCATATTGTTGTGATATGTACTTTTCTTGACCGATCGACTCAAAAATCCATCGTGATCGACTGTTAGAGCATCCCTGGCTCTGGCTTAGTACCTATGTTGTATAGTAGGTACTAAGCGATTTTTAATTCTAGTTTACCTATACATAGAAGAGCTTAATCTGACTTAATCTGACTGATTCATGATCACCGAGCCGAAACCGCTGAAGCTAAAAATCTGAAATTTGGAAGGTGGCTTCCTTTCATAACAAAACCACCCACCCACTAAGGCGGGATTTTTAGAAATTCCACCCTTAAGGAAGTGAAAAAGGATGAAAACGTTAGTATGAAGCTTTTTAACGCGTGGAGCGATTTTCATGAAACTTTGTTTGTGTACTGTAAATGCAAAATGAATGGACACGTGTTTCAAGATTTTTTAATATAACTTTCAAAAAGGGGTCAAATGGAGTGTTAATGTTTGTATGGGAATTTTTTAACGGGTGATGCAATTGGTCTGAATTTTTGGTAGGATACTTTAAATGTAAAAATTAGATATACTACGTGTTTCTAGTTATTTCAAAATAACCCTCTAAAATGAGTAGTAAAGTGGGGTGTCAAAGTTAGTATGGGTTTTTTTATGAGTTGTGTGATTGGTTTGAAATTCGATTAAGATAGGTACTTTAAATGCAAAATAAATGGGCAAGTGTTTCTGGGTATGTCAAAATAACCATCCAAAAGGGGTAAAATGAGATGTCAAAGTTAGTATGGGGTGTTTTACATGTTGATAATGTAATTGATTTGAAACTTTGAACTTGGTTTGGATACGGTTTGGTACGAGTATAAATACTTGTAGAAAGTGCAGTTTAATGTCAACTTCAGACAACATTCATGTTTTGATCAGGCTTAGATAATTAAATTAGATAGTCAGTGGGTGGTTCAAGGGTTCGAAAGTTTGTCCGAAATAGAAAGGCAAATTGCCCATATTGCGACCGAGATCTTGAATTCTACTTATACGACCCAAATTATTTCACGTTAATCATGGCATAAATAGCGTCAAATATGACATACCTATCGTAGATTAAGCGGGTGCGCGCACGGGTTACTTTTGTCGCCGTGACTGTTTCGTCACTCTAGGTTATGTAGGTATGGAGATTTCACCCAGTGTCACGTCGTAACGTGCGCACATCTCCATACATAACCACGGACTTGATAAGAGTGATGAAACAGTCACGGCGACAAAAGTCACTCGTGCGTGCTATCACTAAAAAGTTAAAAGCGAGACACCTGCAATTCAAAAGTCCCTTAAAAATTAACTTAAACTAATTAACTTCGGGGGTGAGGAAGTGCGGGTGAAAACTGAAATACACGTAGGTATAACGTATAACTGTATTCTGTTAAATTCAATGATTTTACATGCCTACCTATTTTCATTTAATAACACGATAAAGTATTTTGACTGACTATTTTATACATATAATTATACTTTTGTTAAGATTATTAAGATTGTTTGATTGTTTTTTTTCTTCATTCGTAGAAAACGTCGTTTACCAATAAAAAAACCCGAGCAAAGCTCGGTCACCTAGGTACTTATTGTTAATTGAGTCATAAGTTGTTTCGCTTTAACTAATAATGAATGAAAAATCTAGCGCTAGGTAACTAGTTACAATTATTGATTTTTGAATTGAATTTGAACGCGATTTCTGCGGTCGTATGACATTTTGCTCTGTCAAAGCAATACCTTTTCAATTGAGGGCGTTATGCTCTCATATAACGTTTTATATTATAGTACCTGGGTGATCGAGCTTTGCTCGGTTTTTTTTATTGGTAAACGATGTTTTATAAAAATGAAACCTAGCTAGATCGATTTATCGCCCCCAAAACCCTCTGCATACTAAATTTCATGAAAATCGCTGGAGCCGTTTCCGAGATTCCAATTATATATATATATATGTATATACAAGAATTGCTCGTTTAAAGGTATAAGATTAGTTTTACTAACGAAGACATTTTGCTCTGCGAACCAACTGATCCGTATTCTTAGTCACGCGCACGTTGATAATATGAAAAATGCCCAAACAGCAAGTTACATGTATTTGTTTTTATTATCTTCACAGAGAACGTGGGTAACGCTGGAGATGAAAACAAAGTCACTTCTAAACCAGTGGAAGCTAAAAGCTCCAAGACGGATGAAACTCAAAATCCGGACCCACCAAGCAGTAGTAATACTTTGATCGTAATTGATGAGAAATCAGTGCCCAAATCACCCAGGAAGATTAGACATAGAATACTGCTGCTGTCTGATGACGAAGAAAAGACCGAATATTGCGATGGTGAGGCCTGGATCTTCAAACTCGCAAACCTAGGGTTTCGGTTTCTTCTAGTCTAAATCTTCCAATTGTACAATACAAAACCTTGATATTGATGTTAAATTTTATCATTTTCCGCATAATTTTCTTAGTTTTTCCTTTCATAAGAACCTTCTCCTTACAATAACAAATACAACAAAAAAAGAATTAGCGAAATCGGTCCAGCCGTTCACGCGTGATGCCGTGACTAAGGGAAATAGGGATTCATTTTTAGATATTTATAGATAGATAACTTTTATATTTACTCCACAGGGACTAAGCAAAAGATCGAAGAATATACGGCCACAACTTCTAAAGCATCTAAACTATACGACAGTGCAGATGAAGCTTACGTTAAAACAGTTAAGCAATATGAAGCTGCGGTGTCTCAACCGCCAAAAAAAAGAGAGTCATCATTTAATCCAAAACTCGGGGACTCACTGGAGGTAGTTAGACCAACAAAGAAAATGAAACTGCTTCCTACTACGATCATGAATGCCTCTCATGGAAAAATAGGCTCGTCGTCACCGATGCCGGACGACAGTGATGCCTCGGAGACCCAATCATCTCGCTCATGGCCATGTATAAAAACTGCGGTTCGCAAAATTATGGAAACCAAGGCGTCTCGCAAAAGAAAATTGATGACTCCGGAGACTAAGAACCCGCCGGCAGAGGCAAAACAACCACCTCTGCGACCGACAAAAAGATTTAAGAGCACACCCTCCGAGCAAGCTAGATCTTTGAAAAGGCAGGACAGCAAAAATACTGATTCCCCTGCGTCTGATTCGTCGTCCTCGTCGCAAATGACTAGCATCAGCGTGGGTAGCGTCATCAGCTGCTCTAGCAGCGACAATGAACAACCGGACGATGAACAAAACACTGGGTCCAACTAAAAAGGTTTGCATTTTGCTATTGTTATTAGGGAAAGGACTAATAAATCAGCCTTATTAATAGACCTACTTTAGTTTCAGTGTAGGATTTAAAAGGCAGGTATATAGCATAAGTATTATAATCAATATTATAGCGATAGCTATAATGCGTTACATATAGACTATACCTTCGTCCTACATTAAGGCAGTATGGTTTATAAGCCCTTCCCCTGTCTAGTTATAAAATAATATAACTGATGAGAACATTAGTATGTCTCGGATTTCAGAAAATCGTACATATTAAATCATCTTTGCAGAAACACTCGTCGTACTCGACTACTAGCCTAGCTAACGAGAGCACCATGTCAAAATTTTGTCAACTGTTTTGTCTCGCTCTTTCTCATGCGAATATGAGACAACATGCTCAGCAAAAGTGTCGACAAAATTTTGTCGCGGGTGCCATGTTAGCCGGGCAGGATTACATACTGCGGCACGAGCACAGCACCTATAGGCCTGTCTCCACTTGTGACATTCCGCCGTTACCGTAACATACCTATATGACCATCATACGTATTGTCAACGGACCACGTAAAAAAGCACAGACAAGTATGGGAGAGTTTTAGGACGCGCCACCGCCTTAAGTCAGCAAACTGCATGAGCTGTTTCTCTCTAGTCTCATGATTATGATTGCAATCCTAATTTCACACGGTCCGGCGCGTCGCACATAGCACGCGTACCTACTCCTTAAATAACTAACCTAATTAATCAATGAATTTTAACATAGTTTGTGAAGTTTTAAGAAATAAAAAATATCTTAAATATCTATCTTGGGTGTTTGTGCAACATAATTATATAGGCAACTAGTAAGCAAGTAGTTTGTGTTTCGTATGTAATATTACATGATCTATATGGTCTTACATGATCCAAAATTCCTATATGGTCGTTTTTTTATCCAACAACACACGTACTAATACGCGCTCAAATAGACGGGCCAAAATAAAAAAATTTAGGTAAGTTTAAGAACTTAATGTTAAAAAAAGATTTATTTTTCTGACTGCAAATGAAAAGTTAGATACATATTATTAGAAAGGAAATAAAAAGGAAAGTACAGGATTATTTTTAAAGCTTTTGGGAATCCATTATACTCGTAGTTCCTTTCCTATTTAAAATTTTACAAGAATGGAAAGAGAATAAAAATATAGGTACTTAATCTAATATCTATGGTGAATACTTATTGATCTATATATCGATCTGTCCATCTATAGGTCTGTCCGTACATTGAACATTTATGAAAAAGAGCTAGGAGTACTTAAAGTCATTAGAAGACCACGAGTTTTAGTTTCATGTTTAGGTACGTATAACGAAAAAAGTACTGGAGCCTTTTTGATAGTACTTTCACTGTACGCCAACTAATTTCTTAATTGGGTAGGTGTCATGACCACACCAACCTTAAAGAGGGATAAAAAAAGGTTATTATAAAATGGAAATCAACTTGGTTCATAGAAATACAATTTTTTATTAAAATCAATTTTTATACCATTTAAAATACTTAAATTGTACGGACCATCGTATAATTTAAAAAAACGCGCAGACAATATTATTAATATATTATGGGAACATATTTATAGCATCTTAAATTCTCTCTACCTAGCGTCTGTTCACGATATCCTCGCAAAAAGGGACTATATTTTTACTATTTTTTTTTAAATTATATCTTATTTTTATTTATTTATGTACGGGATTTTCACTTTTTTATATTGTTTGTTAATGGGTACTAATTTTTTTTGTTGTTCTATGAGAATCATAGCGTTTTATATAGCTGTTTTATTCAAATACTATAATGTAACTAGGTATTTGTAACTCTTTGTCTATTAAATATTACAACTTATGTACTTAGTTTTATTGTGCTTTGAATGTTGTAGGTACTTTTTAAATGGTGAACAGTGCACTACTAAACCTATCTAATGACAGGTCTGAGTTAGATTTAAAGTTGAATTTATGTCACTCTTGTAAATCAGACGTATCTAAAATGACTCTTCAACCGCATTTGTCAAATTCCATCCACCTGTTTGGGCTACAGCGATAGCCAAAGAAAGTCATACTCGTATACCTAAGTACTCGTAGATAACTAGCTTCCGCTCGCGGTTTTGCTCGCGAGGTACTTACATAAAATTATATAGCCTATGTTACTCATGGATAACGTAGCATTCTAATGGTAAAAGAATTTTTGAAATCGGTCCAGTAGTTTTTGAGTTATAAACAAAAATATAAAAATACAAAAATTTTATATACATATATACCTATATATACTTTATAATATTAGTATAGATTACATAATGTAAATACACCCCGAAAACTCTGCCTTCCTTCGCAGTCGGGTAAAACCTGTCATATCGATGCTTGAGCAGCTAAGTCGACTGATTGAGATACAGGTGCATATGACTGTATATTTGAGGTAGGTAGGTAAGAAGGTATTTAGATCATAAAATTATCCATTTTTTAAAATTGTGCGACTGACTCCAAACCTAAAGTACCTACTCATCATAAACTTAATTATATAAGTTACGTTAATATGATAAGGTTATGAATAATCACCAATTTTATGTACTCGAATGTATTTAGATTTAAGACACTTCAAAATGTACTACTTATAGCCAAAGGATGTATATGTATAAGTAAATTTTTGGACAGGTTATCACTAGGCCTAATCTAAATTAAATAAAAAATACGTATTAATTGTAAAAAAGTCAAACTGAAAGCAATTGAAAATAGTTCCTTACAGCCCTGGTATTCGAACTTTTGACATATTGAGTGGAAGTGACATAGCCTATGTCACTCTTGTAAAGCAAACAAATTCAGTGACACCCCATTTATCAAAATCTGTACAGCTGTTTGGGGCCCAGTGACAGCCAAAGGAACTCGCTCACATACACCCTAAACACGGTTTTCCTGTGAGAATCGAAGCTTGCTATTTTATTATAATCTCGACAGTGATCTGTAATAGAATCTCGACATGTATGTAACAAGGTCATTACAACTGTGCATTGCATATTATAGTAATTTTAACTTTAAATTAGATAAGTGTTTTGAATGTTTAGCTTAGAGAATGTAGTCAAAGGGTCATACATGAACAGGGGAACTTAAATCTTAAACAAAATAATTGTAAATTGATACTTGCTAGTCCGAAATAGATTTTGGCCACGCCATAATGGTCGTTAATGATTTCCTTTGTTTCAAAAACAAATTAGTACAAGCGATCATTATAATCACTGAAATTACGTACATTTATGCGACTCACGCCCTGAGGGTTCCGTATCATAAATCTGTAGAGTTTCAAACATTATTACGACATTTTTGAGATGGTAATTTTATAATGGTATGTTGTTTTTTATGTGTTTAAATTCCTTTGTCCGATTCACAAAAGTATTTTGTATTCCAAATTTCGGAATTGGGAAAAGCTTTCAATAACATTTTAACAATTTATATTAAAAAAAAATGGAAAATAACTTAATGCCATTTAGATACTTGTTTGTCATTACGGCATCAAAAGCTCACATTGACATTTTCCAATAGATATCATTAGCAGTTTTTAAGAAAATCGGTCTTGAGTCTTGAGCGAACAAAGATATTATGTACTACGGACGACAAAATGGTCCCGATTTGTCTAGTTGAGATATGGAACCCTAAATGTAACCCACTTATACATACATAATACTAGATTTCCAATACGTACTTTTATAATAACCAACGTATTACTACTTATAAGAAACTTATCAGTATTCAATAAGATAGTAAGTTTATCCTTGGAGCCATTTGGCCAACATTTTCGATGGTGAGTGATGATGTACCTAGTCAAAACCGGCCCACCCAAGGGCTAGGTGGGCTTTTGTGCTCGACTAGTAAGCATTTGGTCGCGCCTTGTGTGGCACTTGTAAGCGTGCGTCTACACTTTGTGACATTCTACCCGGTGCTTATCACGCTAACTTGCATTTTGTCATTACATTATTCTGAGAATATTTATACCAGAAGTTATAACTTCTGTAGCCAAACGTCATCACTCATTTATGGTCATTGGCCCTTTACCCTACTGTATTAATATGAATTTTGAATTACCAATATTCTACCTTTAATTGTAATCCGACTTTACTCATTAATAAATGTTTTAGACTTATCATCTGTTTTTATTTATTGTAAACCCTCTCATTAAAATAAAAGCATAGGATATATTGCATAGGATACACAGCATAAAAAGCACTGGTGGTGTAGTGGTGGCACCCCTGCTTTGTAATACGAAGGTCGTGGGTTGGCACCTGGTCTTGTACCAACGAATTTTTCTATTCAAAAATATATCTGTTAGAAGTCGGTCAGCTACCTATTAATTTTATATTGGTACCTATTCTGATGAGAGCTCTAGAGCGTGATTCAAGATGCTTATCTGACGAAATACCTATATTTATATTTGTTATTACTTAATTATTTATTTGTTTATTTATGCCACAATTTTTTTACATAGGTTGCTAGTGATTTCGGTGAGTTAGATGACTCGTTTCTGGGAAGTGATCTGCGCCAAGTGCAATGAGCGCAAGCAAAGTACCAGGGTACTACGCTGCGAAGAGTTGTTTCAAATGCATTTGTATGCAACAGCGTACTCTTTGATTATCTGTTTGCATGTGTGAGTGTGGGCGCGGTAATCAATCAAGCAGTCTGCTTCCATTGGCGTTATATATACGAAGCAAAATAAACTCTATCAATAAGAGGTTATCATTATAATTGACTTGATGAGCTTCGTGGCGAGATGGTGGTAGGTAGGTTATTGAAAGCAAAACAATGGATCGACCAAACAACTTATATGTTTATTTCATCACAAAGTCGTAAACTAAATCATAAAAGAATATACTTAATAAAATTATCATAAAACAAACTAAAAATAATAATAATGTGTTATTTCGAAAATAGATCAATTTTATTAATATTATAAGCCTATACGACGCTAATACTATATGAATTTTTAATTTACATTTATATCATAACAATTATATCTTAGTTTAAATTAACTGTTAATTATCACGTGGTTTTGTTAACCTACCTATCGCCTTAACTTCGAGTTATTATTTGAACTCTAGTCATTCACATGAAAAATTCGCTGAGAAAATAATCAATTTACAGTTTGTGTAAATCGATACTGATAATGAATATTGTCGAAGTGTAAGACAGATGGGTAGGCAGCCAAGTTACGACTTACGTACCTACGATACACAATAATGACACTATCTATAACTAAAACTACATTCGTGGCCTCTACTAAACAAACAAAACCAACTGCTCGCTAAGAAATGGTGCACAAAAATTATATAATCAAAAATCTTTAACGTACATTAGGTAAAAGGTACGTTGACATGCTGAAGGCTGGACATGGCGTCGTTGCAAATCAGCTGTACCGCCTTTTCAATATGTGTTGGAGTGCCGGCCGAGTACCAAGTGATTGGTGCAAGGCTGTCATAGTACCACTGTACAAAGGAAAAGGGTCACAGCAAGACTGCAAAAACTACAGGGGCATTAGCCTACTCAGCATCGTCGGTAAGCTGTATGCAAAAGTGTTGATCGAAAGAGTTATGAGAGAAACTGATGAGAGGATATGGGATGCACAAGCAGGATTTCGAAAGGGTATGGGATGTACGGATCAGGTCTTTTCGTTGCGATGCATAGCCGAAAAATTTTTGGCCAAAGGTCAAAAGGTCTATTGCGCATTCGTGGATCTGGAGAAGGCCTATGACAGAGTGATGAGGAATGAACTGTGGTCGGCTCTGTCGATGTATGGGGTAAAAAGCAACCTGGTGCGAGCTCTGAAATCTCTATAGAGAGGGTTCCAGGGCTTGCGTTAGGATACATGGGTCATACACTGAATGGTTTAACATCGAAAAGAGTGTTAGACAGGGATGTGTAGCGTCACCATGGCTTTTTAATCTATTCATGGACAGTTGCTTACAAGATATGAAAGAAAGTGATAGTGGATTAAGAATGAATGAGTTACTCGTCAAATGTCTTCTCTATGCTGACGATCAGGTAATACTTGCGTCGTCGGCAGAGGAGTTACAGGAGATGGTAACAGGCATGCATGTAGCATTTGAGAGGAAAGGAATGAAAAGAAATGTAAGTAAGACGAAAGTTATGGTTTTTGAAAGAGATGAATGCATTACAGAATGTGACATAATGATTAGAGGAGAAAGAGTGGAACAAGTGAAAGAGTTTGTATATTTGGGTACGCTGTTTAAGAATGATGGGAAACATGATGATGATATTGAAAGGAGAGTGAATGCTGGAAATCGTGTGAATGGGGCACTTCACTCATTTATGAGCAGTCGGATCGTGTCTAAAAAGGCACGACTGGCCGTGCACGGTGGAGTGTTAGTGCCGACATTATTGTATGGAAGTGAAAGTTGGGTATGGCAGAAGAAGCATCAAAGTAGAATAAATGCAGTGGAAATGAGAGTTTTAAGAAGTATGTGTGGTTTAACTTTGAATGATAGAGTGAAAAATAGTGTGATAAGAGAATGTTGTGGAGTGAAAGAAGACGTAGTGATGAAAATTGAGAAGGGTATGCTAAGATGGTTTGGGCATGTAGAAAGGATGGATGAAAGGAGATTGACGAAACAGGTGCATAAGGCGAGTGTGAATGGGACTGTTGTAAGGGGAAGACCTCGGCGTACGTACCTTGACCAAATTGGGGACGTTTTAGAGAAAGGCCAGGTCAAGAGTACCCTAAACCGACGCGCATGTATGAATAATGTAATGAGAGTGAATGAAGCAAAAGAGGTATGTCAGGATCGTAGCAAGTGGAGATCCGTGATCTCTGCCTACCCCGTCGGGAAACAGGCGTGATTTTATGTATGTATGTATGTATGTATGTACATTAGGTAACCGCAAACCTAAGTACTACGCATAATAATAGCGCTAACAATTATATATTTGATCTACGAACCCATAAATACTTTATTATTATATTTATATACCTATTAAGTAAGATTCGCTGCTGTTCAATATAATGTTACTAAATATCAATCATGTATAAATTGTTTCTCTAAACAATCTAAAGCTGTCATAAGATTTACTATTTTGAATTAAATTCATTCTATATATTTTATGAGATTGAATTTAATCTATTTTAAAGCATTAAGTAAGTAATAACATCTTACACTCGTAACATAATCATCATCATCTAACGTAAGAAACATAATATATCTCGTAAAAGCAGCCTATATCATATTTTTAACTAATTATTGATTTGGAATTTAGGATGTAAATAATTATAGTGAATAATTTTCTAATAACACAATGAAATATATATTTTTGTTTTTCATACACCTACTACTGGTAAGTATTTAGACTTACCTACTTTAGCCATGTTATTTTCATAAAAGAACCTATCATTCAATAAATATTATAAGGAAAAATAATCTACTAAGTCCTAGCTTACGTGATTCAATAAATAGGTAAACCAAAACATGGAAAACAGATCAGATAAGGTTCAATATGCATTTTAATAATCTGCTCTTTCTAACCGAATTACGTGACACTTTATATTTATATAAAAAAATGTAAATTGTAGACCGAGAGGGTGTATAAATATAGGGTTTCGCAGTCCTATTAACAAACCGTCACCAACCTAATTCATTTTACTTATACTATTCCGTGTCATGTTGTGGGTGCCAACAAATAATTATTAATAAAACCACAATCATGATAACTTTCAAAAGAGTAGCATCTTAATATCAAGTAAACAGCTGTTTTTGCTTGCTTACTCTAATGATGGGAACAGAATGATGGAATATTAATGGTCGGTCTTGGCCTACGGAACCTTTGTAACTTAATTTATATTTGAGGGTCAAAATATTAAAAAAAACTATAGAACTCTCTCCGTTTCTTTCAGGTGGAGATACTACCTTAAGTATTCAACCAAGCTTATATTTTCAAGGTTTATTTTCAAAATTCTTTTTGCGCCCCAGAAACAACGAAAGGAAGATTCCTAATTTCAATATTTAAACTTCAGTCTGCGAATTTATTGTCAGTCAGTCAGTCAGTAGCAAAAATAAAAATATGTTAGATGAGTGGAATCAGTTAGACATAGCTAATTCACTGAATAATAGTTTAAGAAATTATAGGACTGTAATGCCAAATTATATGTAAGTGACAATTAAACTTCATGTGAAGTTATGTTCTTGAAAGATCTTTTCAAGTCAGAATTCTTTCAGTACCCCTGCACCCTGAATCCACCCAATGAGGTCATTTTATCAAGTTGAACTAGACGAAATTGAATAAGTACCCAATGAATTGACCCAATGAAAAACAACCCAAAACTTTGGAAAACGCAAGAATATTATGATTTTTGTAATACAGCTTTGAAATATTGTTTTGTACTTGTTAAGTCTTTCATTGTACGCTTCATTCAGAAGCAGATCTTAATCAAATTAAACTATGGGATACATAAATAGATCTAAGTACTTAATTAAGTTTAAATGTGAAAATAGGTCGTGATTTTGTACGTACCTAAATGTATGGCAAACATCGTATTTCATAATTATCAGAAACATAGTATTTCATATCATAGATAAAGTTGCCACTGGTCGCGAAATATTACACAAAATATTATTTTCAAACCTCTTTCACGAAACAATAAAACAAAAATTACGAAAATTCTTTAGATTTTATGGGAGCCACAATATATTATTTATTATCATAAAACCTTATTAGATTAGACTTTCGGAAGAGTAACAATTTCTAGGATCAAGAATAGGTAAATGTAAATGGCATCAATTTACTTCATAACTATTCTCAGAATAAATAAATGTCAAATACAAGTATAATGACAGTTTACTTAGAATAAAATGTCATTTTATTCTGAGGATAGTGCTTTTATACTAGTTTGGTCGAATCCGCCCTAAGACCTGTTCTCCCACAAACATAGGCTTTGAGATTTTTTAATTTTAGCTTGGTACCTAAGTCCTATAAAAGTTACATGGTAGGTTGGTACCTATCTAATTTAAAAAATACTGATGCCTATATTGGTTTTTGCGCCCAGTGGTTAACCTTCCGCTATGCAGAATACTTTTGCTGTGGGATACCTTTTACAGGTGAGTGATAATAATTTTATCATCTATTTCATCCTTTTCGTCATCTTCTTCTGGAGGCTGCTTGGCGGCCTCAGCAGCAACCACGGGATCTTCGGCGATGGCTTTCATACGGCGAGCCTGAAAATAAAGCACATGGTTAGTAAAACGGAAATAATTTAACATAAGAATGCTTTACTACAATGGCAACAAAAAAAAAGACCATTACGACTGTCGGGCTTGGTAGTCATCTCCTTAGACCTGTTGTTACTAAGTTCTTGGAGAATATGGTGGTGGGTAGTTCGAGGCATGTCCAAATGTTGTACATGCCCTGATGCCTGTATTTTGCACGGTTGTTACTATTAAGGTGTCTGCCCACCATAGCATGGTAAACATGGGACATGAAGCGGTGGGGAACTTTTACAAACTATCGTCTTATCTACGAGTATGGCCGAGAATATGCAACCTTGTCGTAGCGTTACTAGATTGCTAGCAAAAATGTCAACGTAAGGTACCTAGCTACATAAACAAAAAGAAATGATAGACAATGTACTTTGTACCTTTAGCTGTGTGTACCTAACTAAAATGGCTTGAACTTGGTTTGACACGCTACCGAGTCTCTAGATAAGATAAGACGGTATGGATATAAGGTAAGTAGGTACTTATTGCCACTGTTAATTGGCGGTAAAGAAAAAACCAGAGATACATTGAACCTCATTGAGTAGGTAACTTTTTATCATCTGTATGTAACCTGTCGTACCTACCCCCAATCAGGTTACCTGTTGTACGACTCATGTTTATCACCAGGAGACTAAAGCCACGAAGTGGTGTATAACTGTACAACACTAAGTCACGATGCACTTACAAAGTCTTGATACGAGCAACATTGTAGTTTTGATAGGTAAAGTTTACCAGGCTATCAGAAAGTTAAAGAAGGTGGTCAAACTTGTTGATGGAAGGAGCAAACACAAGAGAATATTGTAATATCTACAGTAAATAGCATACGGCGGAGTGCACTATGGACTATATCGATGTCAATGCGTTATTTTCAAGGTAGATTTTAGTATATATATATTTTTAGTACAAATACTATTAAGTATAGATTTAAATTCTAATTAATACAATCGGCTACTATAATAAGAAAAATAAATAATAATAGAGTTAAATTCAGTACCTACTAAAACATAGTATTGGCTACATAACAATGTCGGGCATTGTTGGGCACCAAATTGTCTATAGGCATGGAGAGTTTATTTATTTTATCATAATTTGAATTTTTTATTTATAAACCTTACATTTAAAATGTCCATAACACGAATATTATGAATGCTTTAATTAATTATAACTAGCCGTTCGCCGTAGTACTGAGATCGCGCACGCGATGTCTACAATCCTCAAGTTTACATTCATTCCCTGAAGATTCTTGGAAACACTTATTATGTGTCTATGTAAGCAGGTGCTTACTGCCTGCGTGAGTTGGTCCTAATCACAAAAAATATTAGTCTTGATTGTGCTAAACCTCTCACCTGTGTGCTAAACTCTTGACCTACTAAGTTTCTTACATTTGATTTTTTTGTTCATATAAAATGTTTATAAATCTAGACGAAGCTTTATGCGCTCCGCCCTCCTTGCAGACCGCACCCACTTATAAACCATAACAATAGGTATTGTAGATAGATTAGTTCACATGTAGTGGTAAAGGAGAACAGACAAGAGGAAAACTAGCAAACGGAGCAAAGTGCAATAATGGAGCGCACAAGAGTGTCAGTTTTCTCAGTAAATTGTAGGTAAATATTGCATGCTCTGTACCAGGAAATCAGAGCAGCCTCGAAAGTCTAAACCCTCGTACAGTGCTAGGTATCTCCCACCCTATAGCTCCCTCCCAGGCTTCCCCCTATTTTGTAGCGCCGACGGTGCACCCAAGATAACTCGTGCATCAAATTCTTCGAACATGACTGACACTGCTGTGTCTAGATAAAATGTGTTTGAAAAATAATAGGATACCTATGTATATAAAAAATCCCAATAATATTCACTAAGCAAGTATAAGATTGGCCTCCAATTTTGACTCCAAGAATGGATGAACCGGATTAATTCGGATTAAAGGGAATGTGGACCCTTCTCATTGTTTTAAATTAGATTGTTGGTAAGTAAATTTTCCATGTAGGTATGCATTATGCATGCACCATTTTTAGTTTATGTTAAATTGTGGTCTCCATCAAAAAAGTGAAATAAATCAACGGGTGATCGAAAGCAACGATAGCGAATTTGGTGTTTGACGTAACATACATTATCTTATATTATCTTATACTCATAGGGGGTTGCAATACTCAACCCTTAGACTCCCTCCCTCCTGCCCTCACAATGGGGTTCCATCCCGCCGTCAGTACCACGGAATAATGAACATTGTAGCTAAGTTTCTGAGAAGTTCGACGATTGCAAAAGATTGCAATATCTTGTTGATGAAAATGTATTATGAGTATTGATAATGTTGTTTCTAGTACGTAGAGGTACTACGTACTAGAAACAACATTCCCAAAAATGTATAAAAAAAGTTTTGGTACCGACGTTGATGAAGACCGCCATAACTTTAAATTCGAGTACGTCAGGTAGTTTTTGGAGTCGGTTGATACGTTCAAGTCATTCACGTGCGTGTAGGTGTAGGTAGGTTTGCTATCGAGCGCGTCTACCACGTAGTTTAATATAATGTGCAGGAATGTAGTGCATCACCTGTCTCTTTTAGACCATTAGGATTTCCTATTGCGCCGATGGAAACAACAAATAGTGGGGTGAGAACCGTCCCGGGCCATGTTAGCAATAAGTGCATTAACCCCTAGATCTCCAGGCGTCTATGCTATACTGGTGTATACTTTTAAACTAACACATTATTATTAGTATTAAACGGGTATTTATCGCGTTCTAATTACCAATTTATTTACCCGACGTTTCGACAGCGTGCAAATGATAAAAAATATTTATGCGAGAATCTTGGAAAATTGCACAAAAGACGTTTATGTAGCTATGTCATCCTGTTACAGGAAATATAAAATTTTGCTCTATTGAAATGCCTGGGAAAGCTAGGCTGCGAAACAATCTACACAGGGTAGAAGACGGAAACTGGGGAGCGCAATTTCCAGCCCGAGCAAAGCGAAATACACTTTGAACCGGTGAATTGAATTGAAAAGATAGATACCTACTACTATTATAGTTCTTCACATACACATTCGTTCTGTCCAGTTTCAATTCGAAATCAGAACTGAATTTTCTCGAGTGCCTCTTTATTATCAACGGGGGGGCTGGTTGGGAGAGTATTGTTTGACTGTTTTCGAAGTAAGCTACTCATCTCTTTGTGTTACCAAAGTAATCTAAAATCGCCCACTCTGATTTTACGAAGCTTAGCAAAGTGTAACGTAGGGATTTCAATAGGGTGGTTTTAAGCTACTTTTAGGTAGGCACTAAGGTAAACTGCTAATACAATCGAGGTAAGCAGTCAGTCAGCTTGATTAAAAAACTTCAAACTTCTAATAGCCTTCTACCTACTGATAAATAAAAGCTTGCAAAATGATCTCATCTAAAGAAGGTTAGGCAAGTAAAAGTTAGTTAGAATATTTTTAAAATACTTTTATAGCTGTTTTAGAATCTTACCTTTCTCTTATGCAGGATTTCTACAACGATGTAGCCGGCGACTCCGATAAGCAACACTACCATCATCACGTACAGTTTCATCCTGGCGCACAGGTGCGTGGAGTATGCGTATGCCACCACGAACCCAGCACTCTCCCACAGTCGGTAGTTGGAAAACGCAGCCTCTTTGTTACGCCTGAACAGCACTCCGTATAAACCTGGAAACGTAGGGGAAGTTTATGAATGTTTCTAAACAAAGTATTTGGAACTGAGGACACTAAAATTAAATTTATATCCAATCATAGTTTACCAAGGTAGCAAACAGAGATTGAACGGCTATGCTTGCTGATTTTCCGTATCATGCATGTGCTGCTGTGCGCAGATTTTAATTCGCCTTCCTATTCGGACATGTTCCGTCTGTTTTCCTTCTGAATGAATGATAGGTAATAATGAAACTCGTTCTGTACCCGGGATGAAAAATCTTTAAAAATATTGAATATAATTTTGGTGGACATAAACTGAACCTATTGATAAACAGAGTTCGTAAAACGATATGAGTAAAAACAAAACATTGGTCTCGGTTTCTGTAAACGACAAGTGCTTAAGCGTTTAAAAAAAATCTTAATCACAAGACAATGTGGTTAAACCGTTATTAGTACTTAGGTACTATACCTAAGTACTAATAACGGTTTACGGCGAACAATTGTCGGATCTACCGTTGAGATAAAAATGAACTATGTGAACAGATAATCTTATGTTATTGTTTTATAATTATGTATAAGTAATAGACCAATGTGTTCCCAGTGGCGAAGGAACCTGTTCAGGTTGGTACCTATTATGAACATTTCACGGCATAGCAGAATAGCAGACCCTAACAGAAATATAAACGAATAGGGAATTAGTTGCTAAGGGAAGTAATAATTTCAGGAAATAAATTTTGTACTTGCTACAAAACAAGGAAAATTTTACTTTCCCCTTCCCAGTCGTTTGAAGGCTTCCGTTTAAGAAGAAAAAACGTGACTCCTATAACTTTTTTACCCGCTTCCCAGTCCGGACCATTTTTCGCATAAACGTAAAACTTTTCCACGGTTACCCGGAAGTAAGTCAAACCTGCTGGAAGTGATTCAGACTATGAAATTGAACAGTTGCGAGGGAAGAATTATTGTAATTTTATTTTGATGTTTCCACATTGTTTTATACCTATATTAAATAAAAAAATCCAAAGCATTTTGTAGAACCATGTAAAAATCAAGTTTCTACATCAAGAGTAAAAGCGGTGAATTTCAGATAGTAAAAAGATGGCTGAAACTTGGAAAGAGCAAATTGGTTTACAGCACGGTAAACCTTTATAGATTTGCAGCGCAAAAGGAGAGCGCGAGTCTCCTTCGCAATCGCCGATTTTATTTTATTTTGTGAACCGCTCGTATCAAGGCCCTTTGAAGCTGACCACTAGTTATTATGTTCGGAGATTAGAAACAGGAACACTGATCTTGATTTTATTTTTAATCTATATTATGTTAAATATGTTGCACATATTCCAATTTATTCGGTTTCAACGCACATAAACATTGAACTTGAGAGCTTCTTCCGTCCAATTTACATAATATAAAACACTCATGTGCGAGAACAGTGTGTAAGAGTATACCGTACATACTACTCATACTACCAATACTCTATCGGTTATCAAAACAAATTATAAAACCAGTGACATGAGCTCGTTTATTTGTTTTCGTTTTAACCTAATTGAGGTATGAATACCGGTGGTGTAGTTAGTACCTCTACCTTCCGACCCTAATGTTGTAGATTTTAATCTGGTCGGGCACTGTAAGACACTACAGTGTCAGTGCTCTTGAAAGACGAAGGAAACCATCGTGAGGAAACTGGTAAGCCACAGAACAAAAAAAGCGAAGGAGAAAGTCATTTATAATGTAAGTGGCAACAGGCTTGCTACCTGTCACGTATAGCATACAACCTAATGTATAGTAGGCATGGTGATGTGGGAAATCCGAATGTGTTGAATTCGGTCGTGTCCATCCATTTTTTCAACAGAATTACAAACAGACTAATAAAGTCTTTGGTGAGGTTTATTATTTTAATTTGAGAAACGGAACCCTAATAACAATAAACTCATCATAAATAACAAATCACAATATAAGCCAAAGACATTGAATTGAATAATAGATCGATCACAAGAATAAACTTCCGGGGAATAAACTTGTAGCGATAATATTCAAGGATGTATTATTTTATTGGCATAGTGTCAATTTTATGTCGTCGTAAACGAAAGATGATTTCAACATGAACTTTTTTGCAGGCTTGCTATCAGGTTGTTTTAATGAAATATAATGCAGTAATAATTGTTTGTTTACATAATAACAAAGACCTCCCTGTTATCATGTCACTGGAGACGCGATAGGAACAAAATATTATTTGCTAGCTTCCGCTCGCGTAGTACCTACCCGGATAAAAAATAGCCTATGTGTTATTTCAGGTTATAAATTACGCGTAAGTTTCAACCAGATCTGTGTAGCCATTTCAGCGTGATTGAGTAACAAATATCCATCTATCCAAACTATCTCATGTATAATACTAGTAGGCTAAATGTACCGTTCTTTTCAAGCGGACATAACTTATTATTAATCACCAGTAGCAAAGATTTTACGTATTTAGTACCTACCTACGTCAAGCTTAAGAGACATGGGATTTGTATTTAAGTGCGAAAAGCTTTCAGGAAAATTTATAAATAAAAGCGACGTGCTTGATTCTACATATATTCTATAGAATTCAATATTCAATTTTATTCAATAAACGTCATGCACGAGTAACATGGTCCAGCCAGTGGTACAGCGGATCCCGTATGGTCTATGTATTTAGTACCTGGGTGATCGAGCATTGCTCGGCTTTTTTTTGGTAAGCGATGTTTTCTAAAAATGAAACCTAGCTAGATCGCTCGATTTATCACCCCCGAAACCCCCTGCAAACTAAATTTTCGTTTAAAGGTTTATGATAAGATTCAGACATTTGTGTATTGTGAACTTTTTTAATGAGAAATTGTGAGGCTTTTGCTGTTTATACAATGATTTAATGTTATCACTGGCTATGCAATAATAGTCAGTTATTGTCTATTATTGCATAGACACATGGTATACAATTGCACAAAAAAAAAAGATTTAGATCGTCTTCTTATCGTGTCACTAGTTGTTTCGAACAGTGTGGGAAAAGAATTAATAAAGACAAAGACACATGTTTATGAACATTTAAGCTTCTACGACATTCCGGTTTCCTTAAAAATTCCATTGATGCATGATCGTATTCAAACCCGACGACCCGAGGATTGGAAGGAAGGGCCACTACCACTAGTGCTATAAAAATTTAGGTGAAAACTCACCATTAACTTGGGTCTGCCATACAGCGTCACCGACACCCCACAGCCCTGAGATTACGAAGAAGGTGGTAGGAGATTCTGCACTCGGTCTCCAAATCAGCAGCCAGACGATTAGGCCGAGATGCAGTGCAGCTCCCATAACCAGTATCGGGAACCTTCCGATGTACTTCATGGCAGAGCCAAATAGCAGAGAGCAGATGGCGTTGACGACTCCAAAGCATATCATCACGTAGCCAATCGAACGGATGCCGAGAGCGCATGATACGTAAGCCTGAAAAAAATAATTGGTAAAATAATTGCTTAGAGCGGAAAAAAGAATCCGTTATGGCGACAAAAAACACTTAATATTCGCCGATGAATAAGGATACGGTTTGGTTGAACTATGTGCATGATTTGATTTTTATTTGTAGATCGGATAAGAAAAACTTCAACTTTTAATATATAAGTACTTTATAGTATCGATAAAACGCAATATCTTAATATGTATATGAATGTGTATGAAGTTTGTCACCTAACTCCTCCTAAACAGCTGCACCGATTTGGATGAAATTTTGTGTATATTTCAATGGGACGGTTCATAAATACTATTGGGCCCGGTATAAGGCTCTGCTGTTGGGCAGGACGTCGTCTGCCGGGTCCACTAGTCAATTATATTACCTTCCAAAGTTCCAATAAATGAATAACGTGTCCAAAGATGGCTCAAATTGAAGCAATGAAAAATATGTTTTGGGACCATATTACTCTATTCAAAGGTTATGAGGTAAAGATACCCTAAAAATAATGCTAGGTAGGTAAATCAGAGATTTTTTGAAAATTATAATTTACCCTAGTAGCATTTTTGATTGGCACTATGTTGGGCCAATATTAAGGTATTTTGCCCAACACAACCAAAATGCTACTCGGGTATTTTGTATTTTAGCTAGCTGATTTTTTCCAGTTACCTAAAATACAGAAATATTTTGCCTCAGATCACGTGCTGAAACGTGTAGCATAGGTACAAACAGAGGTCATTGTCAAGAATAAAAATACTCTATGAAAAATATTTATGCATATTCGGACATCATATTACATCGAGTTGGCTGAACCATTGAATTTTGACGTGAACCTTGTCAGGTAAAGTCATACTTGCGAGAGAGTTTACACTACTAAAGGTTTACCAACTAAGTAAGACAGCATGTAACCTCCAACTTATTCTATCGACTGTTTTAGGGATGCACTCTGTTTGGTAAAGGTAGGTAATCAAAATATGTACAATTGCTATTATAGGTTCTTCTGTAGAAATTACAACGCCAAGTAAATTAGGTGATGACCTAGACATCCCTAATGCAATTACTAAAGTTCACCACGAGTGATTTAACTAAGAGCAAAGAATCTTTGACTAATGATACCAGTAATTTAGTTTAACTACTAAAACATCACCTCTAACATACCTGTGTATAATCAGCCCCAATGAAGGCCTGCTCCATTCCAATCCAAAGGGTGATGGGGATAAGAAGTTGTTGGTTAGGTTTCTTCAGCTGGTAAGCAGTGGCAGATAAGAGCTGGATACCTGAGACCTCCCTTGAAGGGTCCGTGTTCCTCTGCTTTTCGCCATATCTATAAATTTTTAGAAATCAGTAAATTATTTTTTTTATAAACTTATAGGTAAACGTGCTTGATATTTTTAGAGTTGATTATACGTGCATAGAAAAATAGGCACATTAAAAAACATCTTCTCACTAAATCGCTAAACCAAGTAATTGAAAATTACACGAATAAAAAATAGGATGATTATAATTATGAAAAAATCAGTTAGCGAGCTATTATATAGAACGTAATTTAACATCATAAAAGCCAATGAACATAACAGTTTCAATTGATTTGATGTTCTGTATTTAAATAACAAAAAAAAATGATTCCTATTGAGTTATTTTATACTCAACGGGTCTCAACGATTTGACTATATTTTGCGATGAAAATTTCAAGTAAGGTGATTGCAAAAATATATACGAGTACATGGTGAATTGTTTTTACATTCCACCCAACCAATATAATTTTGTAGGTTTTCCCAAAACATAACTATAGTTTCCACAATAAGAGTCATGAGACAAGGGACATAACAACGAATTAGTTTAGTGTAATTGTAGTACTCGTATAGAAACTGAATTACTAAAATAGTGAAAATAAAAACAAATTAGTTTGAACATTGTGTACCTTGACAGTGGATCGACGAGAAGAGCCACCATAAGAACAGCTACTACAACACACGCGAGGTAAATCGCGCTGATTTCGTAGATCTCGCTGTCCGGGGGTCGGTGCAAGTTTTGGTTGTCATGGTGACCGCCGCCGATCATGCAGAAGTTAGCTCCGCAACTGTACATAGTCTTCGTGGTGGTATTGGTGATCGTGGCGTTTGCATTGTGCACTCCAGACGAGAAAACTAGAAAAAATAATGTAGGTAATATCAATCTGTGCGTGAAACACAAGTTTTTTAGAAATCAGTATCTGTAAAGCAAAATATAGGCAGGTATTTACCTAAACTTGAGATAAGGTTGCCCCAAAGTTCAGCCGTCTGCCAGGCAAGGAAGAAGAAGCCGAAGAACCGTACGATTATCCCATCGACGGCCTGGTCGGTCAACTTCGCGTAAACGCTACCGGCTTGCGTGATGTAGGTGGCTTTAGAGGTCCACATAGGCGCTGCACCCAGCCCCACGATCACTCCAGCGGGCACCAGGGTGTAGAAGGCGGGGTAGAATTGCGCGCCGATGTAAGGCGCGTAACACATCATGGACAAACATAGAGTCCACTTAACGGTTAGCCTCTTGATTAAGAATGTGGGCACGAATATACAAGAGACTACCAGAGCCGCGTATATGGAGCTAAGCGACACAGTCCCGAGCCCGTCAGCAGCGTTGATCGACGACTGCAGATTCGCAGTTCCTTGAAAAGCTGTGAATTGCACCATGAACGCGCAGCTCACAGCAGCCACGTTCTTCAAAATTCTCCATTTCTCGTTTCTCGGTAGCTTTACTTTGCCAGTGGGATAGTTATCGTCTTCGGTGGGTAGCGGCGGGGGCTTGACGATGTCATCGCTGGACCCGCGGTCGTGTTGGTATCCTTCGTTCTTCAATCCAGTCTTGATTGTGTATACAGTATCCTTTTCCGGACGGTCGTCTTCACGTCCGCCTCCGTGCGTAGCCGTCATACCTTGTTATCTCCGATCGTCCTGAAACAAGGGAGCAAATATTTGAATATTTATTTACGTTAATCCAATATTACTAGTGGTGCTTTACGGTAACTAAAATACTCTGGTATGAGGTGAGGCGCGCTGGATGTTAGCTGCGCTCTTTTTGTCAAAACTAGGTACGATTTGATCCGCAACCATTGGCACAATGGACCACATCGGCTGTGTACATATCGCACTATTGTTTGCCAGGTTTTACAAAATGTTTCGACATGACATAATCATCACGTTTACAAAGTATGAGCTAGCTAAAATTTACGGATAAGTGGCTGGCTGGCCTCACAAAAACCAGCGTAGGTAATTTCTGATTCTGTTGTTCTTAGCGTGGTCGATGAACTTTTTACCAATACTTTACGGTTGTCAGGACAGTTATATATAACATATTATCCAGATACATTTTCGATAAAAAGGGTTGGTATTATAAATTTGCTACCTCACTAACAAAAGATCAAAAATAGCCAAGGATAAGCGACCCGTGACCATGGCCACCATGTCGAAATCACGCCAGTGGTATTCCGATCACACCGGCACCAAATCATCAATAGCTGTTGAATGTTCTATTGTGAAACTTAATGACTGAGTCGTTGTTGTATTTGGAACATGAACTTAGCAGTGTCTATGTCTCTGCGAATTTTGTAAACATTATTGCGATTCGCGATACATGCTTTGTATTGTTGACAAGGTGTTGAATCCATCCAGCAGGAAGTCAGTTAACAGCATTTTCTTTGAATACCTGCAAAATGCAAGCCTACACACTTACCTAAAATATTTAAGTACATCTTTTGAGCAACTCCTCCTAAATTAAATTGTCTTCTGAAGGATTCCCAGCTAGTTTGAATTATTATGAGCATTATAAGAGTTAGGAATTTAGACATAACGATATTTCTATGAACTGCGTCGATGTAGTAGATGCACACGAGCCGCATTCGTGCATAGTTTTGTTGGATGATTGTACCCATGTATGTCAACTCATTTATACGGTACCTAACATAATCATACTATCGTTTTTTTAAGTAAATAAGTAAATGTTCTAACCTTCGAACAAAACTGGCTTTAGCCCATGACTATTTTCAGTACTAAGGAATAGAATTGAATTTCGATAATGAAGAATAAAATATTACTTATTTTTATCTCGTCATATTTTGAAGAGTTTAGTGACACAAATATTGAACAAAAACTGTGATAAGCATAAATATTTCTTAATTGTGTTCACTTTAAGTATTACGCATATTTTTGGTAACGAATAATCACAGTACCCAATGTACTGGGAGATAATGACCAGTTTTAAATAGATAGGTAGGTACACCGTCATGAACTACCATTGTTCTGTATCTTCTCATGGAAGAGGCAAAACAAATTCTTGTGCGATAAACTGTAACCAGTCATTATAGCCTTGACTAATAAAGGAGTGCAGGTTTAACTAGCCACTTTAGAGATGAATTGGCAAATAAATACAAAAGCCGTTTTTATAAGTAGTTGAAACAGAATAACCAACCTAAACATTGATTGTATAATAGGTACCTACATACAACAAGATTATGTACCTACCTATCTTGATTTTATAAAAACACCATTATACGAGCCTTTATTCTGAACTGTACATATTCCATTTATGACTTCTTTTTCATAAATAATTGGTACGTATTTAGTATTTGATCAGTATTCTTTTTAAAAAATAAAATGAATATGATCACGACTGTAATCCCCGGGCTCGGTAGATACCTTCTCAGATCTTTAGTTACTTTGATCTTTGAGGATATCTAAAGAGGGTAGTCAGAGGCACGTCCAAACATGACATTTGGTACATGCCCACATTTTGCACAGTAGTTAGTATTCCGTACGTGACAGGTTGCAAGCCCATCGCCGCTTATAAGAATACTAACCTATGACACATCTTCGAATTTTTTATTCTATTTTTTTTTTTATATTAGTTGTAAATATAATGGCAATCCTAATTTGTGCTAATAGACTAGGTACATTACTTAATCGTAAGTACCATGAACGATTTTATTGAACTTACCTATTTATAATAAAAAATTACATGCATATAAACCAAGATATAAGCCCGTGAAAATCTAGCGGAAAATTGGTCGTAAAGTTAGTACGTAGTGTGATTGACCATTACTAGTAACCGAATAAAATAACCTGCCAATGTAAGTGTATACCAGCACAGGTACATCGTTGTTTTTGCATATCACAATATTACGAGTAGAAGTCATGTAGGTATTATCTCTATTATCTAAACATTGACTATCCCATAATTTAATACTCACGCCAATATTCTCACGATACATAATGTCACACAATGATAAAAATAAAATGAGACTATTTTCACTTCCTGCGTATTCATCCCCGTCATTGTCACATAATGGTACGAGTACAAGGCCATGGGCTAAATTACCATAGTCATGACCACGAGTAAATTTGAGTAAAAATGCTTTCAGCTTAGTAATTGTAATAGTATGTTCAGATTAGTTTGCACTGCACATGATCACTAAGCTACTACTACGATGCATCTCACCCAGTGACGTTATCAAATTATCACGATTTTCAATGATTTTTTTGAGAAATGTTTGCATTACACACGTTTTTGTCCTAATTAAAGTACCTAGGTAATTTGGAGTTTACGCTTCAGAACTAAAATAGTCTTTGCGATAACGAGGTAAAACATAATTATATCTAGTTCCCCGCATGTGCCTAAGAACGCTACTTTGTAGCTCTATTTGCTACCAGGAAAACATGAATTGGTTAGAGATCAAATAACGCAGAACAGATTGGAAACTGTTATTGTTGCTACACGTAGTGATTATATTATCTTTGGTTACTACTACTCGATGAGCATGTATGCGTTCGGTGGACCTATAAGAACCGTGATTCTACCTCTACAGAATTTAATTATGCTTTAATACTATACCTATGACCTTTTCAGGAAAATACATTGCAACGGTGCATTTTCTGCACATAGTTGTTAGTAAGTATATACATACCTCTGCAACTTAAGCTGAGACGTTTATGTGCCTAATACCACAAAATAAATAGAAACTAACTAATTTGCCAACTGCCCCTTCCGCGCGCTGAATAGAGTTGAACTTTTAATTTGGCCTTCAACCTTTCTTCCACACGTGCTTTGCTACAGGCGCATGTGTGTAAACGACCCAGAGAACTCGTTTGAACTACAAGATACCAGGAGAACATGACTGATATAAAGATGTATGCCACTGTGACCTACTTAAGGATTTACAAAGCTGTGCTGCAGAAACACGTAACAGCTGTCCTCAGAGTGAATGTTCCAAAATGTAACATGCATCAACTATTTCTAACTATTCAACACCAGGGTACCAGAAAGTCCTAGGAGTTCGTCGAGCTGTCCGCGCATATGCTACGCGTGCAACCCATCCCACTCCTCTCCTCTATTCAATGCACACAACGTTAACGCTGATATAACTGTGAGTACCTACATATCTTAAAACAATGTACCTAAGCATCGTTCTATACATTTATCGGTTGTTGTTATCGGCTGCAGAGGCCAAACTCTCAGACATAATGAATTAACAAATCATCATATCAACCAGTAACACAAATCTTAACTTACATTTGCAGCAAGAATCAAAAGATATTAAAAAAACATGTTTGCTTGTTTCTGTTTGGGTGTCCCTTCAATATTTTCTTAGCTGTGTAGCTGTGTAAAGATGTACGAGGTCAAGGTCGGAAGGTTGATGTCGCTGCGGTCGGGTCGGGGGCGCCGCCGTAGGCTCGTGTTTTACCCGTCTCACGACCCTCCTCAACAAACATTTTTGAGGTCACCGTTTCCCATTTTCGTTGGTTGGGTTATGTTGTGACTGGTATTTTATCCGCGAATATCCGCGGCTGAATAGCCGCGAGTATTAGGTATCGTTACTATCGACGTGAAATCATATATTCATTTCTTATAAATACCTATATACGAGTACATAGTATCTTAACCCTTTACTGTAGTTAGTTAGGCGGTTCAGTCGAACGGTGCTGATCGGCAGCGCATGCTAGCTAGACTACTCAACTCCAGGAGAGCATTCGATTAGAAGATGTCCGCTCTAGTGTACCTAATTCACAGAATAAAATTTAGTTATGGGCCCCCGTCTAGCTGGAAGGACGAAGGACCATGAGTTGTCACATTTAGATCGGCTGACGTTACTACAGTAGTAAAAGTACGTTACTATGACATCTGTTAAAATTGTTACTCATGGTACCAAATTCTAAGCAAATTAATGAAGCGCAAACTACAGTCACTGTAGTATCTGTGACGTAGGATAGTTAACTACGTTTTAGTACCCAACTATCCGCTAGAGGCACTGTACAAGTTTTCATACATTATTTAACTACAGTCGCTAGCGAGTGTAGATTGTGAAAACTCATGGTAGACCTACTGAGGGGCACCAAATATTTATTGAGAGGGCTGATTGCATTTATTGCTTTCGATCAACCAAACAGCAAAAGAATGAGCATGCAAAAGATAAAAAAAAATACAATTTTATATATTCTTAAAATTAAAATAGCCAGTTTTCATCAATGGCTAGAATATGATAAACAGGATAGGTAGGGAACTTTGAAGTGATGGTTGTACACACATTCACACACGTAGGTACCTACTAAGTAGAGTGAGTATGTGTGCTATTCGCAAGATCTCGGATTGCAAGTTTCGTCCTGAGGTAAGATCATTGACTACATCTATTGATAATAACACATACTCGTATGTGTGAAACTTGCTACAGCAGAAATATATAGGTAGGTACATATGTATATAAATTATTGCGACTATTTACTACCAAAATAAAATAAAACTTAGAAGAAGAAATCCAGTGCTCTTATAACAATGATGGGGTTACAAAACTTTAATAAACATAGGATAGTGTAGTGAATTAATCGAAATTTAGATCGTGAGGCAGAAGCGTGTCTTTATCATTTATCTCCAACTTTGTAAGTTGGTACTGAATAATGATATCGACCTCAAGAAATTTAATTTATTTCATTCATTGAAAACTCTTTCATCTAAGTATTTCAAAACAGATGGTCTAGTAAATGCAAGTGTAGGTACTTAAGTTTTTTTTATATTACGAACCTAACTTACCTACTGAGTACCTACTCGTAAGCTGTATTAATTAGCTAAAAGAATCTTTTTAAATTTATAATTTGCAAAACATAAAAAAATAAGCTTACCTACATTGCATGGTTCGCCACGCATTAGTTAATTTATTATTTGTAGCAAAAAAATCTGTAACCACTTTAGCTTGCCCAAGTAACTAAATCCTCAATAGTCGGAAAACTATAAGAATATCCTTCGATAATCTGATGCTCTTAATTTACCATATGGAAATACCAGCAAGTTTTATGTTCAATTAGTGTACTTACGTATCTGAATTACCTACTACAAATTAACATACTGAAACTTCGATTTTAATCTGTAAAAACCCGTAATTTGTATAATTCCAAAGAAAAAACGACTTAAGTATCTACCTAAGACAAGTTCTTTTCTTATAAAAGATGATCGGTGCAGCCTTTCCAGGATAGTCAGCTCTCAGAACGATTTGAATGGTGGTTAATTTTATTTTTATCACAAAATTCGATAGCCCTGATTGACTGTTTCAAAATAGTTCCAATCAAAAATTTCAAATTGGAACTCGGAAACTAATGTTTCTAATAACTTTGATTTTCTCTGATAAAAGGATTCAGAGAATACTGTAAATGACTGATTAAAGAGTTGTGGTCACATTTACTGTTATAGCTACATAACATTTTCAATGAATATGGCACAAGCCGTATCAGTATATATCGTTAATTCACCATTATCGCATCTACAAAAACCACAAAATAACTTGATAGATCGTGACTACTCTATATAGAAACAGCCATCAAGAGGTAATGCGATATCATTATAATGAAGAGCAACGATAATTTGATTTTAACAAACTTCCATTTTGTTCCGGAAGCGGAGAGTGTTATTATCTAGGGAGTAGATATAAGTAAGTACTTTATTAATTGATGGCCAAGGTCGGCTTACAATAGTCACGACATGAATACAGGAGAGCATTGAATGGTTGACACCAAATCTGCAATTAGAACTTTGATATTTTTCCGCAAAACGTGTATCAAAATCAGGAGTTTAGCGCTCGTGCCGTGCCTGACTCTTTCTCATGGACGTTACCTTTCCTTCAACATTTCACAAAACAATTTTACTTAGCCCTGTACAAGTGCTCTGTGTAGCGATTATAGAGCTCATGCTAACCTTTAACCTATTATTATGCCAGCTGATTTACCTAACATCCAACTCAAGCAAGAATACGTTAATCTTCATGCTCCCCAAGAAGATTATTTTGGTGTCCTTTATGTAAATGCTATAAGATTAAAACTAGAATGATTCACTACGTCATGAATCTTCTTCTTCTTCTTCAATTATGGCATCTGTCTCTTAGAGAACAATTTTGCCAGTGTCAAGTGTATTTATTTATAAGTATTGTCAACGTCACAGAGTCATAGTCAAGTTGTCAAGTCAATTTTAAACAAAAGATGTCTGTTTTGTTGAAAATTCTCGGGATTTCCTACGATGGAATTTGAAGAGAACTATTCACTTTAATTCACATATTTTACACTCGCGTCAAGAACCCGGGCTTTATTGGCAAAATAACCACCAAAATTACGCAATAAAACTCAAAATAACACGAGAAAAAATATAAAAACCAGAGCGACGTAGTTGTCAGGCAAATGCACCGCAGAAAATCCACGTCGTGAATTAGAATGAACTACAATTGGTTCACTTTGCTGTCTGTAAACTGTCACTTGACGAATTTACAAAAATGTTACCATCTCTACCATCGATTATATAGAAGTGTATTAAACTCGTATAGTTACAAACATAACTTCTATCCAAGATTTTTTAACTATCCTTCTTCTTTTTTAAACATGTCATGTCTCCTAAAGAACACTTTTGCTAGTGTCAAGTGTATTTTCTTCTAAATGTTGTCAACAGAGTCACAGTCAAGTTGTCAAGTCAATTTTAAACAAAATAAGAGTGATTTGTTTTAAATTCTTAAATAAATTTTATTGCAAAAATAACCATAAAATTACACAAAAAACTCAAAATATTGCAAGAAAAAATATAAAACGATAAAGTCGTCTTTAAAGATGTAATTTGTCAGTCAGAAAATTATCATTTGCATAGGTTTATATGCGTTTGCGTCAAAAGGCTCTTTTAAATTTAAAATTTCTTGTGTTACCTGAAAAAGGTACAAACAGACTGACAACAAGATTATTTAAGAATCCTATTTTTTTCCTTTTATAGCTCTAACAATAAGGGGTGGGTACGTACCTAACAGGAAACCTACACTTGCGAGTTAAAAACTGGAATTGCTCTAGAGCGGGTTGTTCAAGACTAACTTTTTCAATTTCGATGCAGTCAATTGTGAATTGTGGTATATCATTTTGAAAGGTAATTTCTATGTGTCTATTCAAATTAAAGTTACAGAACCTAGAGGCATAGTAAATAGGGGACCCTAAGGTACCTAATAACTCTAGATTATTTAGTAAGTTCGTGATAACTAACAATCGATTTGCCTATAACTGATCAAAGTTGTTATTTTCTAGACAATAGACTAATACAAATACTTAATGTACTTGCTTGATAATTTAGTTAATTACCTAATAATATAGGGACTTTATTCACCATAGCGCGAAAGGATCTCTGAGCCACATTGGTTTGAAAGAACCCTGTGGCCAACCGGTACTTTTTTTATAAGAAAAATACCAGGTATTTTTTAAATGTTATAATAAATTCGACTTTTTTCTGCAAATAATGAACGTTTTGGTCATTATACGTCTTGCTATATAAAGTACTCCTAGTTGCTCGTTTAGCTACACGCATCGGTTGCAAACCTCTTTATTATGTACACCTCAATTCTGGACTCGCGATTTCATTAAAATCGGGGATTTAGAAATGGCAAATTCATTATGAGCCGGTACTAAACAGCGCATTCCTATTTTGTACTCCTGGAATTCAGTGAGCAATTATTTGCCAGTTGTAATATAATTGCTCTTCTCTCCACATATGGGGTGATACAGAGCTTAACACCTCTCCCTAAGACCACATTGATGGGTGTAACTTCCAATATCTGCCCTAGCCTCGTTTAAATAGAGATGAATTTGCCTTTGGAAAAATCTATGTTATTTACGAATAAAATACAACACAAAACATTGCTCATCCGTGAAACCTTGTAAAGGGTGTTAAAGCCTAGCAACATATTTTTATGCTCTCGTTGAAGGTACCTAAATATCTATCTGTGATAAAAGTGATTAGAAGTGATTATTATCGATCGATGGATTGGTGTGGTAACACCCTAACATATAGTGTCGAGGACAGATATTGATGCAACACAAGGTTGAATCGTGGGTCAGATCATGACTCGTCACGAGATCGGCTTAATTAGGGAAATAATATTCTTAATTTATTACTGTAGCAATGCATCTAGTCACGCTAAAAGTCGATTCGTTTCTTTAAAAAGCTAAAATTGCCTCGTATTATCGGAACACGTGCTGTTTGGACGTGCCTGCAACAACCCTTTTATACATATTGTTATTTGTAGTACTAAGTAACTTGAGATTTAAGCCTAATTCCGAATTCCATTTCACCATGCAGTGCAGGAAATGTAGGTACAGTAAACGCAAATGTCGCAAATCGTCAAAACATGGCAAGCGACATGCGGATCTCAAACTAAAACTTCATCTTTTTCATCGTTTTATTGTGTTTCCTGCACGTTCCTGGCACATAATAAAATGGATTTTTTTCTTGCTTCTGTAAATTTGTATAAATATTTTTTTTGCAAAACTGACACTCCTACCAGGGCTTATTTAAGCTCAAGGAATACTTCCATGTATTGTCCTTTCACCGTCTCCTATGTATATTAGTTGATATCTCGAAAGAACAAGTGACAAAACAAGTAGAAGCCTAAAAATGTTTTAAATTCGAATTACCCAAGCGAACAATATTTTGTTGATTTTTGAAATGCAACATACCACGATACAATCAACACAACACAAACGCGCCACGCTCGTTAATATTAGGCAGTCTTTTTCCTGTTGAATCTAGTCCCAAGAATCCACGCTCGTAATGTAGGTAGGTAGGTACTGTTATAAGACATCAAACAACTTTGACGTCGCCGTTCGCAGACAGGTTTTCCATTAAAATATTTCGTTTCCGCGACCAGTGAATAAATACAAATAATACCTAGGTACTGATCTCGCAGTAAATAGAGCAAAATGAATTGCCAACATTCCTGAGCGTGAATTATTTGTGCAGTTGGTAACTCGGTAACTTGTGTTCGCTAGGTAGGAGACACTGCTCCAAAGATTTCTTTGTCCAGTAGGTACATATCACGTGTTTTGACGCGATACGAAATCACGATTTCCCGGTTTGTTGGCATTTAATGAAATGCCGTCTGTGTTTCTTATTAACCGGAATGAATAACTGGTGCTGAATGTACCAATTCAACACCAGGCAAATAATAATGTTTAGAAGTGGGCTAGAAACTTAAGATTGACCTTGTGACTACAGCATTTGAATATTATGGATAGCCAGTAAAGTCGGTTAGCTAATTTTATTTAAAACTAGCTTCCGCCCGCGTGTTACCTTGAAATACAGAAACAATACTTTTCCATGGTAACCGTACATTTTTCCGGGATAAAAAGTAGCCTAGGTGCTATTTAGACTATAATCTATATTTGTTTCTAATTTCATCCCGATCCGTTCAGCCGTTTCAGCGTGATTGGGTAACAAATATCCATACATCCAATTATAATATTAGTTGATAAGATTCTCTTGTAGCATAGCAATTGTACGCATCAGCAGCTAAGTAGTATTCTTAACTAAAAGTAAATGTTTAAATGGAATAATGTGGAGACGAGCCGCTTACCACAATAAGTGCCACAGACAATAAGTTAGTGAAAACAGGTCACATGTTTAGTGTGCAAATCCAGCGAAAGATTTTTGACCCCGGGCGAGATGCGGCGTACATGCGATATAAGCTTTGTCCTTAGTATGCAAAGCTAAGCTGCAGTAACGGCGAATAGCTACGCTTGTAACAGCCAACAAACACACAAACTACTTTAGGATCCAAAGCATAGTCTATGAGAGTTCAGCTAAAACACTGCGTAAATAAAATAATAGAATTGAATTGAATTAAATTAATTAATTAAATTGCAAGAGAATTGCCGGATATTTTGCTAAAGTTTTTTTACTTAGAATCAGCGTTTGCTGATTCGACCTTTATATTTAAACCGATTGATTGATTTCCGTATTTTACCGTTGTACAATATAACTCTTTGAATTATCTGCACGTATCTATACTCAAATAATGGTAGTAAGTAATTAATAAATGTTTGTATGAACCCTATAAGCCTATAAGTTTGTTTTTTTTTCGAGAATATTTCGTTCTTTTGAATAATAAATACATCATTTATTTTCAGACAAAAAATATTACCTAAGTATAACTTTAAAGATAAAGAAGTCTTTTTTTGGTGGGTAGTAGGGTAACGTCTATCTCTTGTTAAAACCAGAAGTATGTCCTTTTCTCGTTTGTAGTAGTATGTGATTACTGTCTCTTACGAACATTCGGATAGGCTGTATCATATTGTTATTACCTGTTACCGTTAAAAATAGTGAAAAATTAGTGTATGAAAATACGGGATTCGCCAACAAAATAAGTGCACTAGCTGTCCCTAAACTGGAAAGGCTTGTAGTTTACCACACGCTATATATAATCGTTAATACTGTGACAATTAACCACTGGATTGGACCGGTTCCAGCCGATTCGAGCCAATGCGATTCAGAACTTCGGGATAAATGCGGTTTAGTGTTACTGTTCCTAAGACATGGTAGGCCTAAGTAAAGCTTCGCGAAGCACACATAACAAATAACATGATGTCATTTTGATACGATCTACAGCCTTGCTGTGCTTTAGCTCGTAGACTGATCAAATAATGTGATACAAAATTAAGGAATGCGTATTAAAAATAATTGTAGGAAATACGATTGCTAGAATATAAAGACTAGGCTTGATGTGCTACTTGATGGGTTTGTCAAAAAATGTTGGTCAATAAACACTGGCATAATAATGAAAATAGAGAGAAAAATCTGTTATGGTTAGTATGCTCATACCCGTAGGTAATTATCTGAATAGCTTTTTTTCTGATTTGGGAATTCCAATGGCTTGTAATTTTTTCCTCAAAAACCGGTTTAAGCGGTTTGCATAAAATTTAAAAACATCAGTTGATTATTTGCAAAAACTCTGCGACAGAATAAATTATGAGAAATTTAGGAACACCGAAAAAACAATGTCTCATCAAAACATATGTGACCGGGAATATAATTTTATTTGTCTTAAGAGTAATAAAAACTCAAAATAATGAAGTCAGAAAGTTTTGTTCAATGTTTTATGAAAAACATTTTACAATTTATATTTATCTTATCGATTTTTTCCAAGTAGGTAAGTAGTAAAGTGTGAATTTTCAGAATAAGTTATCACTTTTATTATCGTTTTGCATACACGTTATTACAAATTATCACTACATTGTAATATTTTACTGCATGTGTTGGACGCAAATGTTTCTTTACTACTATTGGTAGGTATCTTCTAAGTTTTCTTTATGTACCTTACTTATGTCACACAAGTACTGAAGAAATGTAGCAAATTATTTTTGTTTCGTTTGTACATGCCATGTGTAACCTTAAGTAGGTAATGCCCCCTGGCAATATCCAGCACGTTGACGGGGGGGGTGACCCATCTGAGCCGAACGGTATCGCACGTGTCCAAGGAAAAAGACTCAGGTGTCTTAACGTCACGTGCAATACCATTTAATTTCATTTATTCCAAGACCCGTGGTAGGCCACTGGTGTGGGCTGCGAATTGCGTCGATACGTTGACATGATGCTGTCAAAAACAAATGTTTGTTTGTTTCTATATTTGTTTTCGAACACGCCAGAGGCTGAAATTATTTCGATGACAGAAACCATAGACACTAATTCAACCGGTTGCACAAAAATGTAACACGGGTGAAACCGCTGACGGAAGCTGGTATTATCGAAACTTGTAATTTGCGTCATTATCTTAGCGCATTGCGTTAGCTCTATCGTCATCGATTTATGCCTGCGCCCGTGCTTAGTAAACGCGTATTTGCAGTTTCTATTTATATCGCGAACACTTTCTTGTACGTTCTTTTAGAGTGCCCAGTGAGCCATCCTGTTTTTCTAGTTTCCTAATGGAATACTGGCTCAAATGTTATTCTCAGACTGCAATTACAACGACCGCAAACCTCCTCTCAGATACTCGTTTGTAGATGTATAATTCCTAAATTATATACATAAGACGTTACAGGAGTAGTCTAAATACCTGTAGGTATTTCAATTTCTAACAGTTTATCCATGATGCAAACCCAAGTTATTTACCTAACTGATCAAACGAGCATGTAACACCTAGACACGGTCGCCAAGAAGATTTGCAAAGAAAAGCGACACAGTAAAACTGTTTGTTACGCCAGCGGCGATTTAGTGAAAGTGACCACAGACGCCTTCATCCACCATCCAATTTAGTTTGCGAACAGCTTGTCGCACACGACATAAAAATAAATAAACTCTTGACAGATTTATCATAGTAAGCATTCCGCAACTTCGTTTGCACAATGTTATTTTTTTTACCAACTTCTAACAGAAACTAGGGGTTGTTTTTACTGCGTTTTTACGATTAGATCCCTAAACGATCATGTCCAATCAAAATTCAATATATTTTGATTCAATAAAACCACATGACCCTCATTTTGAATCCAAACAACTTTTTTATGCTGTTCGATGTCTGTATAGCAATCTGTCACGGCGGTTTCTTTCGGGTTCCTATTACACGCGACTGGTAGAGGCTTGAAGACGTCTAGTGTGAACTAGTGTGCTCTGGTCCGCCCTTAATGACCACTCGGGGCATGGATATAGCTGGTCATCTTTAATAATATACAATAAACACTTGGGAGTTGTTTTTAAGAACACTGTAGTTTTTACTACTTGCTGACGGCCACAAATATATGTACATGCAATAATTTATTAGATCCAAAGTTAATAGGATTGTATGGAGCTTCGCATGTTTGATAAAAAAAAAAGATTTAATATGATAAATATTTGATATATTCGTGTTTCTTTACCACACGCCTTACATTACTAAGACACCCAAAAAACTGGAAAATTTTATTGCCGATATCATAGCGATTCGTTGTCGTCTGGGTCACGTGCGTAAACTATTGTGTAAACTGTTTGGTCCATTGAAAATTGGAAGTATGGTTTACTTGAAAATGCTTTGGATAATGTTTGAAGAAATTTAATAATTCAAACATACTGCCGTAACTACTAATAGGTACTTGCATTGTAGTCTTTGCCTTACGGTACATTTACTTTACTGCCTAAATGGTAGCTCAATGATTGTATACTCTTTGGCAATATCACGTTGTTATTAGCAATCTAAGAGATCTATTTAAAAAAATGTACTTACAATTGATATACAAAAATGTTATGTTCTTTCAGTTTATACAAATACAATATATTTCTAAAACTTTACTGGAAAGAACTGTCTTCCAAAAGGTAAGGCCAGGCCAGCTTTGTAAATACGTCAAATATTCATAATTCGTAGACGTTGTTTTGTATCAAAACAAATTTTAAAAACCTCCTGTGTGTCTGGCCGTAATGGTATTTAATAGGACTTAGTCACGATTAAAACCTAAAGAAGATTATTTTTCAATAGCCTGTAGCTTAATCATGAACTATTTCATTATCTCTTGAGATTAGGTATAAGATTTAAAAGTAGGATGTTTTATTGACGTACCTGTTTATAAAATTGTCGGCACACCCTAGAGTCGGGTTGTTTGAACATCGTTCTTTGTCATTTATTTACTTTTGCAAGACTTTTATCTTCAACCTTTATAATTAACTAGCTTCTGCACGCGGCGTCGCCCGCGAAGTACCTACATAAAATATAGCCTATGTTCATCCTGCAAGTTCATTCTACACATTGGTGAAAGAATTTTTCAAATCGGTTCAGTAGTTTCGGAGCCTTTTCAATTCAAACAAACAAACAATCAAATCTTTCCTCTTTATAATATTAGTATAGAAAACGGATCTATCCTAATTAGAGTAGATTCGACCAAACTAGTCTAAGCACTAAATAATCAGAATAATTCGTAGTTTTCGAAGAGTAACTGTCATATTACTTTCATTAGATGTTACACTATGTTAAATTATTATGAGAATAGTTATACCAGAAGTTCGTCAAATCTACCCTTAACAAAAAATAAAATGTATTTTGTTGGACTATAACTTCTTACTTTGATCAGAAAAAGTAAGCATTTTATTGAATTTATATTTTAAAAACTAGCTTATATCTCGTTGTTTAAAAACATAACTTATAAGTAATTACGTTTTTAAACACGCAACGCCTGATACCTAATATCAATATTCGTTGAATCCGGTATTGGATAAAATCACGATATTCCTAGCACAAACTAGTATTAACAATTAACAGCAAGTGAAGTATCAAGTTCTGCAGACAATATTTTATAGTTATTTTGTCTGTATTTTTAAATTTTTCAACGGTGACATCATAATGAACTTTTGATTGCTTTTAATCAATAAAACACGACAACACTACAGCAGCCCGAATCCACTATTTTAAGCAGTGCCCAGTAAAAGAAATGTGCACTAAACACAATGAAGAACAAATATTGTAACTTGATGAGCTTGAAATCTCGTCAATTGAAGAACTAATCAATTTTAATAGTAAAAACATCGCTGTACCTAAAGGATTGATCAAAAAAAGTGCAGGCTCACTCGTAGCCAACACTTTAATGCATCGATGTACCGTACTACAGTAACTTCCAGCGTAATGCCACTACGTCCATCCGAGCTGAATTTTATTTGATACAGATAGCAGTTTCACAGTGACGTAGACGTAGATAATGAGAGTTGTATTCAATTATGATAATCATAACCATAAATCACTGAACACGTCTCAACCCCGTGATTTATGAACTTGAAACTTAAAGGAATGAAGTTAAGGTTTCATTTTATTAGTTTAAGTGTCGCCACTGAATTATTACCCAAAACACGTATATTATGGTTCTCATTGTCGTGTCGATCGATTGATAATATGGTAATGCATTGATAAACTGTCATAGTCACATACATTTCATAAACTCTTCACTCATTTGCGGATTTAGTCATTTTTTGCAGAGCTCCTCGTAGACCTCAAAAGGTCTACTTACGAGTATTTACTTGATCATAACTCGTAAATCAATCGAACGTGATTAATATTCTACAAACTTAGGTAATCGTCCCCGTCCACCCTTAGAAATTACATTTCTTAGAAAGCACTTCAACTACGAAGTATTCTCTAATCAGAAAAAAATAAGTAATGCGAATGGTGTTTTTTTATATTGTCATATTGAGAGCCGCTTCGGTAGAACTATATTAGATAGTAGGTAGGGGAACTTTGCTCGCGTATTATTAATAATATTTATAAATTTTGACGTCACATTTTATTCACAAAACAGCACATTTCGGGATTGTCCCTTTTTTATGCCAAATTTTAGGTGCTAAAAGCCTGCAGATTATTTTATACTAGTAGGAATACAAACAAATACTCATAATAGTCTAATATTATATTAACTAGGTAGTTACATTTTATATATTGACTTTATAAAAGTTATTGTTATCCACATCTTGTCTATTACACAACATCATCACGTACCTACTTGCAGATGAGCAGAGAACTGTCCAAGTGTTCAACAAGGAAATGATATCTTTAAACTAACTGATAGAGGAAATAATTGTATTGTGTGAATCGTATAACCTACCTCCCTTGCATGCGCGTAGACAGTTTTCTCTTCAGGCTTGTTTTCTCCAGACAAGACAAAGTTTAAGCTATGGCTAAACAAAAGTGGCCTAATGGAAATTAGCGTTTAGGGTAGTCATAATTTAGGGTGACCGTAAATAGCGTTTTGCAAAAGACACGAAAAAGCTGTCTACTATGCCCATGATAGGGCTAGGAATATCATGTAGTTACTTTATTACTGAAGAGGTTCCATCTACGGCTTCACCTGCAGGATTTAGTTCTTTTCGTGTGTGAGTGTTGTATAGGTTTGAATGATTTTTGGTAAAATTATAGATTGATATACCTACATCCTTATAGGGCAGAAAATGTCCCAAAGGAGATGAAAACATAGCCACAGGTGAAACCGCGGGGCACAGTTATTAGGGCCGTAAATTAATAATTTATTTTATAGAGTTGTTTGCGGTTTTATGGTATCATTTTAGAAATTAGTTACCACCGAAACCCTAAAAGTCACCTGCTTTGACAACCTCAAATTTCTCGGTAGAGAAGCAGTGAAAAGTATTACTTTTGCCAAAAAAAAAACTAACAAGTTGCCCAATTTCAATAGCGAAATTGCTTTTGGATTTCTTGGAAGTTGAAAGTTATTGTGCAAGTTTTACCCAGAATCGTATCGTAGCATAAACACTGGTGAAGTGGTAGCATCTCTGCCTCACGATCCAAAGGTCGTGGGATCAAACCTGGTTGTCCAATTAGTTTCTGCATTCAAAAATATTATGTGCACAATGCCAGTTCTCTTAAAAAACATCTTGAGGAAACCGACATACCCTAGATCCAAAACATCGAAGGTGTGTGTCAAAGTTAGTATTGTTATTAGCGGCGATGGGCTTGCAATCTGTCATGTCACGTACGGAATATTAACTACTGTATTATCTCTTTAGATATCGTCAAAGATCTATGTAAGTAACTAGAAATCTGAGGGGATTAGAGTCGTGATCATGTCATGTTTCGTAGTCGATTGTCGCTTAGAGCGAGCTTTTAATATTTTCTATTTTTATAAGTTGTAAGGTGTTTTCTATGTATAATAAAAGATATCTATCTATGTATATAATGTATTAAATATACCAGTTATCTAGTACCCATAACACAAGCTTTGAGTAGCTTACTTTGGGGCTAGATGATTCTGTGTGGATTGTCCAGCATTATTTATTTATTTTTTTAAGATATGTAGTATTTACAATAACAAGTACTTATAATAGGTACTATTAATACTGTTTGTATAAATTGACCCGACATAAAAGTAGTTATATTATTGGGTCAAACTTAGGTGCTGATACGAGTAGTGTATGTACCTACTACCTACTAGATTCCTAATATTTATTTTCAGAAGGTATTTTTCCGTGCGATCTAAATGTAAGAAAACACTTTAAACAATGGGCTATTATTTATTAGCTTTTGTTGTTTTAATTTGGAACCGTGTGTCGATCTTGAATAGTCATGAGAAACTGTTAATTTATCACCTACCTATAGCATCGGTACGAGTTTAAGCACTATACAAGAGAATATGTAAAGGTGTACAAGCAGTCAACTCAACGTATACTAGAAGGTATGTAGTAGTGAACTTATGAAATGTTATCGCCAGTGTGGACGTGCCCCTTTATAAGTAGGTATCTAAGCCAAAACTGTCAACAGTTGGCCGTAGCCGTGACAATTCGAAACTAATTCATGTCTAATGTTATACGATGTATACACAGAACTAAGTATCATTCGAACAAAGAATATCGGGTGTAGGTAGGTACGTGAACTTGACATAAAGTAACTTTTTATCGCATTTTTGTCGAGGAAAACAAGTTGCTCACTCTTCCTACACCGCTATTTCACTACATACATGACGTATTATTACTCATTATACGAGTATGTTGAGAAAAAAGTAAAAAAGTGATTTTGATTTAGTTTGCATATAAATGGGGAACATTTTTAAGGAAAATACTTGTTTGGAGGATATTATCGACACGGTTTTCCTCATTGAGAGTCACTTTTTGCGTGATTTGAATTTATCAATCCACAAAGGTAACACTGACCAAATGCCTACATACTCGTATATACGGTAAAATTGTAATACGTGCCAGAAAATTGATGTTATATTTTTTTTGTACGAGTAATAGCTTTGTTTATATAGAAACAGCTGCATGCCTTACCGTGGATTGATAAATCGAGTACAAAATGAGTCACAAAATGTTTAATTTACACGGTTTGATCATGGTGTAAAGATTTAGGCAGTAGGTTCTTTATCCTTAAACCTCTTTTATATTTCTTATTATATTTTAATATTTTTTCATAAAGTTTTAAATGCTTTTTTTAATTATTTTTCATTTGATAATACAACCGTTGTGCCCTTAGTTGAAGATTGTAAGTGTATCTGTTGCAGGATGATGATGATGATGATGATGAAGCATAATATATTATTATATCAATGTTTTTTGATCTGTAACTAGGTACATAATATAGTTGGTTACCATTAGAAAATAGAGATCAAGTTTTAATTTAGGATAAGTAGTTATGTACCTATTTTAAAAAAATGGCCAAAAAACAAATAAGTATAAACATTATTATTGTGATAGTTTATTTTGAAAAGGTCTTTGAGCTCTGGATGCAGATAGATGGATATGGATGGGTATTATTGTTGGCGCTTTACACAAACAGGAACCCAATTGTCTACACGGTTACCGGATAACATGTGGATTGAAGTTCAAGCAAACAATTATTGTTTGATTAACGGATAATTAAATATGGCACGCAAAGTGGTTTGCTGTAGTCATCACAACAATATTCCTTCATTGATTGATATAAATGGTGCAAGCTGTGTAACAAAAACGACAAAGTCTATCTAATTTAGAAATGGTTATTAACTTTGGAACGTGATGTTCCTGCTAGACTGACATCAACAGATTGGAATGTATTTTGTATTATACTTGTAGTGTCGGAAGATACAAAGTAGAACTATAGTTTTAATTTATATATATTTTCAATTGTATCTTTGAAAGCACCAGTGCACTGCCATTTATCGTCAAATCTTGAATTTCTTAAATTACTAGATCAAAATCATAATTATTAAAAAAAAAAATTTTAGGCCTGTCGTATTTTTTTTTTTAAATTAGAACTATTCGTTTTGTAAGTACTGTTCGTGATGTCCCTGTGTAGTTTACCAGCGCTGGGAAGTTTTTTGAGCATCATGTGTCTCTTATACAGGCATAAGTTCCCTACTAAGAGTATATAACGAAATAGGTACATACCCGCTACTTTTATCAGTTTATAATTACCCCATTCATTTCGTACAAGAATTCAAAGCAATCATGTATTATAGCAAAAAATATACACGTTTATAATGACTATGAAAGCTAAAAATAAAGTTGGTACATACTACGTGGTTGTCCTTATTCGTTGCAGTGGTGAAGCTGAAGGCCCCGGTCGCGTGGCGGGGTCCAGGCGAGTGGCAGGCCAGACCTCGGCGGCTGCAGACCATACCAGACGAGTCAGTAGGTAGCCAGGCCAACGCACAGCAAATCGCAAGGCTAAAACGCTAGCTTACGTTGAATTCACATAGTTTTTTTTTAATTCTACACACGAAGGTGAGAATATTAACAAAATTAAGGAGGGTTCTTTTACAGTAAGAGTCCTTTGCTGCATAGCGCATCCAGCACATGTTGTCACATGTGTTTCATTAGGTGACATCGAAAATCAGTTCAACAAAGACGCAGTAGATAATACGAGTCGCATGCGGCAAGCCGAGTGTTTGTAATACCATTTGATTCGTTTAGTTAGTCAATTTTTTTCTAGCCTTTCGAAAAAACTGCGAGTATCTCGATATTCGAAGTGTTGATTTTTTATCGCTTAGCAAAAATATTTTGACGGACACCTCGAAACTAGAAATAAAGCAAACACTTTGTAGTGTGTACTGTATACCACCTACCTACAAACGTGACCCTTGCTCAAAAGTTACGATGGCTCTACAAATACACTCAAATGTGCAAATTTAAATTTGGCGAACAGCTCAATATAACTACCACGAACATAGTTAAGTAAATTCAAAATATTTTAGTCTAAGACTTATTCCACGCCTTAATTGCTGCTAAATCTTTTATTGGTACCCGCGGGCTATATTTTAATTATTTTTATTACGAATAAAAGGCAAAGATAAAACTTAATTGTAATACGTCTAAGCTCGGTCGTATTACTCAAAAGTATTATGCACGAAGTTCAATGAGAAGTTCTATTTGATTTGCGGATACCACAAACAAAGTCCCAGCAAAGCATACTAAAAATCCAAACGTGGTAGAAATATTTATTTTTCTGCTCTCCGCTTTGAACGCTTACTGCCTTCAAGATACGAATCGCGTTGTTTAATAATATCATGACGCTGATAGCATCAGTTTCATCGTTCAGTGAGTTCCGCTTCTGCGCTAATTGATGTCTTTATTATTACTAGGAACCTTTTCCAAGGACAATTCATTTGATCTGTATATCCCACGCCCGATTTAAGGTGAACGCGCATACGGTCGGATCGTCGAATTTTTCTGCCAAAGTTTATGGGGAATGCTGTCAAATTGTAACAGGTTATCGATCTTGGAACTAGATGTCAATCTCTTTAGTAACTATAACAGATCACTGGTCAATCTACACTAATATTATAACGAGGAAAGTTTTGTATTTTTGTTTGTAACGAATAAACTCAAAAACTACTGGCCCGATTTCAAAAAATCTTTCACCGTTGGTACGTTATTCCTGAGTAACATAGGCTATATTTTTTGTAGGTACCTCGCGAGCAAAGCCGCGAACGGAAGCTAGTGTTCAAATAAAAAGGGTGTTAGTTGAAAACTGTGTATCTAGTTAAAAACCGTAGATAACAATCAATTGTTAGATACATGGCATACATGATCAAGGCAAACAGGTATGATTCCGATGCGGACGGCAAGCGACCGCGACAAGGGACCGTACCGCCTTCTTCTTTTTATCGTGTCATTAGTTCTTTTGAACCTGTGTGGGGAAAGGACTAAAGTGCGCCTCAGAGGCACCGTGACCGCAAGCAATACTACTCGTACTTATCTTTATATTTCGTCGTATAAAAACGTCGTTTCTATAAATTATATATGACTTTGTATGAAGATACTTTTGAGGTTTTTTATATAATTAGATATTGACTTTTTATATTCTTTGAAATATATCGTCATAAAAAGTCAGAAAATGTACGAGAACCAGTAGGTAATGTCGCCGCTGCTTGCCGTACCCGTCGGAATCGAACCATAAAACTTCATGTTTGATAACTAGTTTTACAATAATAATTGCAGACAGCAACGATTACCTACTCCAATGTAAACTGCTGTGTGATTCTGTAAGACCTCATTCTAAACTTCGAATCTGAATCCGCTGTGTGTTTCTTGATTGGCATTCTAAAAACTCGGTTGATAATTCGAATTTACACTAGCGCCACTCTTGCGAGCGTGTCAGCGACTTGAACTAAATTGACGGGGAGATTTTGACAGATAAAGTATGAGATGACGTAAGAAGGGCATTCTATACGGTAATTCCCAAGTCACTTCGACGCTCGCTTCGCACTCGAACCCGATTCAAAGTGTCAAATAAAAAGGTCAATGTCAAATTTCATTTTGAACCCTAGGCGAAGTGAGAGAGAATTGCGATGTGAGATGCGAGTTGATGTTTGAATTTTACAGAATAGACGTACTGGACTTTAATGAAAAAAACTGACGCAAAGAGATGCCAAGCCATCACTAAAATTTTGATCATCCGCTAATTGGGGAATTTCTATCAAGTGCAAGAAGAGGCGGTGACACATCCAAAAACAGACTGCGCTCAGCGTTGTTTAACCATGCGTTCCATACAAACTTTCAACCTCTATTTCAGCTTTTTCAAGATTATTTTTTAAGACAAAAGATAGCTTATGTTCGTCTCCAGGGTATAATCGATCTCCTTGTCAAATTTCATTACCTACCATCCGTTTAGTAGTGAAAAGCTACCAAACAAACAGAGTAGGTACTTTCGCATTTATAATATTAGTATGGATATGACAAGTAGGTACTAAAAACGTTTTTATCACATTCAAGTTTTGAACACGAGGTTACAGTAGATGCTAGAACTCAACAAGAAGCGATCTCGGCTTACGATAAATGCAGTACCTAAAGCTTGCAGAATTACCACAAAGGACATAGGAACGAACGTTAACGAGCTATCGTGATGACAGATTATATCAAATGAATATAGTATGTACCTACATAATATATCAATATTATGTGTAGTATAGAGAGGTACAAAATACTTCAAAGGAAGAGTTGTATGCACACACAGGAATGAACTTCAGAAGTTCAAACTGAAGGTTAAAGTTTTAATGAAAATCTCATTTCTCAGGCGAAGTTGCGGAGCGTTTCATCAGTATTAAGTTCTAGATTTTGTCAAAGTAGACCTTATAGGTATAGAATATATAATATAAAAATATAAATATAAATCTCGGAAACGGCTTCAACGATTTTCATGAAATTTAGTATGCGATTAAGGTCGTTTATCAAAAAAAACCTAGCAAAGCTAAGTTGAGTTTTGTTGTGAATAGTTATTATCTGAAACCATCGGAATAAATCCCATGAATACTAAACAAAACAGACATCTTTTGCTTAAATTTGACTTGACAATTTGACTGTGACTTTGTGACATTGAGAATACTTATTAATTTAAAACACTCGACACTGGCAAAATTCATCTTAAAAGAGACAGATGCCATAAACAAAGACGACGAAGACGAATAAGCCATGTAAATTAGTGTAAACTAAAGCTACGGGATGGCACTTTACAATTTAAGACAAAATATAAATTTTAGCTTTTTTTTAAACTGCTGTTATTTACAAATGTTACGATATGTTGGTTTTTCTATAGATCAACATCAAATCGTACCTATAACCTATAACTATAAGTTAGTCTGCAAAACAACCGAATTACTACCACTGTATAAATACATTTATACAACTAGTTTTACAACTAGATTGCTTGTTATTATTAATTAAACACTTGTTAATAATCTTGAATTGATAGGAAGTCAGAATAGACGAGTAAGTAGGTACCTATTTACAAAATAAGATGACATCTCTTGACTGACGTATACAGAAATTACGGGTCAAAATCTTCTAGAGCAGTGGAACCAATAGATCATTGCACATTTTCACGACAAATTCAAGAATAGGCAGCGGACGACGTGTCGCGGTGACACTTCTGGTTTCTATGAATTTCTATTAAATGTGTCGCTAACTACGGATGAAATTTCATAGAAATACATAGAAACCAGTAGTGTCGCTGCGACACGTCGTCCGCTGCTGCCTCATGTCGTCCGCTGCCAACTCGTACCCTAACGCAATCGTACACAAAAGTTTAGTATAATATGTATAATGACTGTTGTAGATAATTTCGACCCGTAGTTCCTGTAAATAAAGTATAGCAACCCACTTATTATATGGAATGAACAATGTACAATATTATGCGCATGTGCTAAGTAATCGAAAATCAATTCATTTAACTATTCAAACATTATTCAGGCGTCAGCAAACCAATTTTTTATCATTTTGTGTTGATTCCTGTAGTTTAAATTTTCATATAAATTCACGAGCTGTAAAAAAAACTTGAGAACAAAATATGATACGACTGAGTGGTTAATACAAAAAATAAAATAAAATAATAATAAAAATATTATAAAACTGTTCAAATAGAATACTAAGGTATTTATTTGTGCTTGTAGGTACTCCCTATTCGGTGAGGACCCATGAGTTTAAACTCATATCATAGCCAGGCGTACGATTATTTATAGTGTGTCTTAATATAAAATAATTGCAAACTAACTCAGAACAATCAACCTATATCTGCGGTCATCAACCTTGATTGAAGTGTCCGAAAAAGAGATAGTAGGTATGGGTAACAACTCATAGTACTATATTATACGTACCTAAAAGAATAAATCGTTAAAATATTACTACTGGTCACAAAACCGTTTGAATATTTATTTATCAAAAAGGACTGCGTCGAAATATTACCACGTATTGCTGACAGCTTTTTAAAGTCTGCGGTGTTTTTGATAAAGATTCTCTCAAACGGCCGTACCGCTGCTCCAAAAACAAATTAAAACGATTACGTCATACGCTTGATATTATAAAAAGTTCAGCAATTTGTCCACTTGAAGACCTATGTTTTACAACATCAAGTGAATGTTTTTGTTGGATTTTTTGCTGCATCAGTCGTTTTCAACGGAAGCTAACACCACACCCACCCAAAGTCACTAATTAACCACGTGGTTTATTTAATTTATCTAAAATTTGACGCAAATTATAAAACCTATTCTCCTCTTTAGAGATCCGATTCTGTTTTGTTTAAACCCGACCAAGTTATACCCTCAAAGATTAGGCTGTATTTTGATAGTTAATTAATCAGTTTAAAATGTTGTTTATTTAGATGATCGTATTCAAGTGCTGATGAATGCGCTGTAGCGTCTAGCTATTTTATAGGTGTTTAGTGGAAGATTGATAAGTTGGTTATGCACAAATAGCTTGATTGTATAGTGTCGCGGACATCACACGTCTGTTTATGTCTATTACCGTCCACGACAGCCAATTTATCTGTCATACCACCTTATTAAGCCTGACTGGGTATATTACATTATTATCATCAAAGTAACACTGTATTTGACTATGTATGGATAATCGTTTAAGTAAATTACTGTAATTCTAACGTCTTTTACTCTACGTGTTTTTTAAATTGCTGTTTATTTATTTTCAATGTTAACATTATTGTTATGAACAATGGACTAATCACGAAGTTATCGTCACTAATTTAATTGACTTCAAAAGTTAAAACATAATACAATGGGAAGTACTTAAGTAACCTTAAAATGGTTTAAGTTATTCGCTCACACTGATAACTCAATAACAGGCAAAATACATATTATACCTATTGCAGAGGCAATTAAATTAAAGCATAATTTTTAGGTGTTCAAACCTAAACTAAACTCGCTGCACTTATACCTACCTTTAATTAACCTGCATAAAGATACAACGTGTATCATTAATTGCTATAGTTGTAATCAAGATAAGAAGATAAAGACCTCATGGCGGCTCTGACTGGTAAGAGCTATCGCAACCAATAGTCGTTCTGATTTATGTAGGTGTATCATATCCGTCTCGCAAGTCTTATCGAAATAAATACCATGCCCTTGACTGTACTCCTTACAATCTAAGATTTTATTTCAATAGTGACAAAAGATCCCATGGTATTGTGACGAAGGAACAACCACTGATAACATCTAGATGAGACTTTAATTACCTTGATAATGTAACTTGATTACTGTTGAATCGTGGTCTAATGGTGACTGGTTGGTCGTCCAAAGCTGTAATGCTGACTGCGTCTTTCACTATTGTTATTCACTTGTCTTATTTTCACTGTTATTATTTATAAAAAATGCTCAAATACTAGATCTACAACCTCTTTGTGTCAGTGTTAGTAGACGAATGCTTCTGTTTATGTTACTTGTTTCTTATTTACTTTGTGATTGTTGTAGGTATACTTAGGTATTATGATTCTAACAATTAGATTTGTTATTGTGTTCTGAGCCGTTTTTAATTATAATCCTTCAGTTATGTATGGTCAGTGAATCATTTGATAAGGTTGCGTGTATCTTCAAAATAATATTTTTGTCTTTGGTTTATTACCACCAAACATATTGTCTTTAGAGATCTTTATTTTTGTTAAAACGAGTAGTACCTATGTACATGACTTCAGTTCTATTCCAAAATTTAGTTCTAAGTGAGTAGTAGTGAAATGGATTACGTACGATAAGTACTTACCAAACAATTACATTCAAATTAGATCCCAGTTACATTTGTACTAAAAAATATATTAATATCGGTAGATTAGAATAGCTGTCATGCATGATAAGCAGATAAAAGACTAGTCTCAACAAATATTGCACAAAATTGCAGAATATTCCAAAATGCCTGTTCCTTCTTGTAGACTGGGGATAAAATATAAGTACCTACACTTACATGAGTCACAGAAGATTATTTTTCATTTGCGGAAAAATCATGAATGGAATTAACCTTCCGTTACATGTGATAATGCGTTACCCGTTTACCACAAACTCAGTATCCAATGAGTCATAATATATCTGAAAACAAACCTTTAAAAAATAGGTCATACTTAAATTATGTTTTATCTAACCACAAACTGAACAGTGGAATTAGAAAAAGGTGTAGTTGGCATTCTATAACTGCTTATGTTCCTATACCTATTATAAACTTACAAAAAATGGGAGCCAAGTGACTTATCGTATACCCCCACCAATTAAAAAACGCAAGATAGTGTTGTGTTTTGCCACCCTCAAGGAAGAGTAAAGAAACGGCGCCGAAGACCCAATATTAAATCTTATTTTGTTTCCGTATATATATATTAAAAAACATCAAAACATTGCCAAAGTTGAATTATCTCCAAGTACTTAGTTACATTATGTGTCAAAACGATCCTAAATACTGTTAGTGTGTCGTTAACTTCATCCATTCAGACGTACACATAGATTCAAAAACACGTGTCTTTTTTTCTGCCGCATAATATCTATAGGTACTTCATGATCTTCATACACATTAATTAATATGCGCCGAAGCAAGATTGAAGCAGATAATGGTAAATGTAAGGTAAAATAACAAACTTTATTTGTAAAATATAATTTAGTTTGACTGACGTTTCATTTTATCTTTGTAACTTAGTCTTCGCATGGCTGCTTCTACCCATGTAGCGGTCGGATTCAATAAAAAATGGCTACGCTAAAGTCTCCGCACACTATACAACATCTTTCAAGATTTTTTAATAATCAAGTAGTTTTTTGTATTCGCGCGGGAGACAATATAAGGTCAAGTGAATCCTGGCCTACCATGAATTTCTAATGTCTCGCTTCGCAGTTACTATTCTCAAGTCTGCCCATGGCTATGACACAGGACGGCCCATACACTCCACAGAACGTAACTAATTTCACTAACGTTTCAAAGTAAGCGTCAGGCACGCACGTGCTTTTACATAAGCATATCCAATTTATTGTTTCATAATGTCTATGACTGATTTTTTTTGCATGATGTGGAATTTTTCACCGCCTATTTTCATATTTAGGCTTTAGGTCATTGTAAGCCTAAGAACATTTTTTTATATAAAATAAACAATTTTTTTATCAATTTATAAACTGCTTGTGTAGGTACGCGTAAACCAATAAACGAAGGTCACTTGCAAACAATAGCATCAATTTTGTTATTTTACTTGTGCTTATAGTTTGATAGTTTGCCAGTAATTTTGTAACTGTAAAAATATTCAAATTTTTTAAAAGTTTATGAATACTCTTCATATCCTATAAATGTAGGGAGTCCAAATAGCAGTTGTAATCATGTTTTTGTGATCTGCCTAGTGGGTGAGCTAGCTAGCAAATTGTCAGCTGCGCAAGCACACCGAGTCGCAAATAAAACGATTCATTGGAGAAAGTAAATGTGAAATCTTTGTTCGTATGTACAACATTAAACTCTGCAAAGGACGCCCGACTGCCAGGCACGCGAGGAATAAAACATTTTAAACTCCATTTTTGGGTAGTAATGTCGAAAATAATATCAAGGCGACCTTAATAAACTACAATGACATATTAATTTTATTCACTCCTAGTGGAATTTTCCGCAACATTTTGTGCGATGATAATTAAATAAACTTTAATGAACCTCTGGGATCAACCCTAAGGGGGTTTGAATTTCGGATTGCTTCATTAGTGCACCTCTGAACCCTATAAGGAAGGTAAACTCCAAATTTCAACTCTCTAGGAGCTACGATTTAGGCTTTTTGTTATTTGTCATTTTCTACCTAATGGCTTTAAATGTTTAAATATCAAGTCTCAGTTAAATTGGGCTGGTAATATGGTCAATGCTAAACACGGGAATGGAGTTTTTCTTAGAATCTGCATGTAATTGCTCCTAATGAGACAAGTTGACCTCATTCAAATTAATCTTTCTAACTCTTCCGGCCATTCATAGAAAACTGTGCATTTTATTTTTTTATACAATATTATCTTGATAAATTCTATGATCGCAAACTTAGTCCTGCTTTTCCAATCCAAAATTTAATTGCATAAACCCCTATTATAATGTAAAAAATACTTTATTTCGATAATATATAAGTACTTGCGTAACCGAGCTTTGAAAACCCCTGCATACTAAATTTCATGAAATCGTTGGAGTCAATACATATATACAAAAATTGTTCGCTTAAAGGTATAAGATAATTAACATTAATAATTCTTTGTATACATCCACTATTTCGTTCTTAAAATGCTTAAAAAAAAAATTTTGGTTTTGAAGTGTTGCCACTTTTGTACAGTGTCACGTAGGGAACGTCAACGTCATAGATATAGTGTGTAGTGTAGTGCCTTGCAGAAGCACCGGCAAAGAAGTTTACATACTAAAAACCGAGCAGACAGCTCCGTCACCTTATCAAATAAAAAACAGTATCTACATACTTCCATCAAAGACAACACCTTGGACTCTTACTACTTAAACAGGTGAGTAAGTTTCATCCAACGGATCTAGGCATTCGTGAAGTTAGGCACAGGTGCGAGTTTGCGCATGTTCAGTTCCTGCCCGTTCGTTTTTCGGGAGCAATTGGAGGTATGAGGACCCCTCCTCATACCTCTAATTGCTCCCGAAAAACGATACCGCGCAGCTCTTGCGGCTAACTTCACGAATGCCTAGATTCGTTGAGCCAACTATTATAGGTTAGTTATATACCATCGAACGAGTGTATGTGTGAACTATACACCTTTGGTAAACAATCGTCATTTTGCAAGCTGCACAAACATAAAATATAAATAAGACCTTGACGTCATTGCTACGAGTTTTGTCACAATTTTTCGATTTTATATACCTACCTATGTAATTTAATATCAAGGTGGTAATTAGTATTACATCAACTTCGAAAAAGTAAAGTGAGCAAGTAAAATATGTAAAAAGGGATTTTCTGCGATGCATTCGACTGTCAACTTTGTCGCTCTAGTTTTTATATTTTTTCGTGCTATTTTGAATTCTATTGTATAACTTTGGTGGTCATTTTTTAATAAATCCCGAGTTTTTGACGCAAGTGTAAAATATGAAAATTAAAGCGAATAAGTAGTTCCTTTCTAAATCCATTAGAGGAAATTTTAGCAAAATAACCATCTTGTTTAAAATTGACTTAACAATTTGACTATGATTTTATGAAATTGACATTACTACTAATTTAAACACTTGACACTGGCAAAATTGATCTTTACGAAAAAGAAAAAATAGTTTTGATATTATGTGAATTTACGGTAGAGATGATTCAGTCTAAAAATGCACGCCCCTCCACTTGTACTTGTACCGCATGTAAATACATTGGAAATACATTAGAGGGGCGTGCATTTTTATACTGAGAAACTGAGACTTTTAGAAAATTTAGTCGTATATACTCGTATGTAGGTAGGTACATGTACTCTGTTACAGAGTCCCGCAAGCTATTCATAATCATGGCTAGATATTTCAAATATTAGGTCACGTATGTCAGTCACATAAAATAAAATATGTACAAAGTAGCTGGTTTTTGTTTGAATTCTCTTATCGTAATGCACGTGCGTGGTTCCCTATCGAATTCTGTAAAGTTACACGCTACCACTTTGTAATATCTGTAAAGCAAAATAAGCGCAAAATCTCATAATCCATTGAGTGTTCTATCTACTATCTATATACTATTATTTTTTTATTTATTATTATTTTATTTTCTATCTATATACTATTACTATCTTTAGATCTATTACATTCTTTTCTATTCTATACATTCTTGTTATCGACTTTGTGGATAAATAGTAGCTCAAACTGGCCACTCGATGCCTCTATTAATCGCAGTCACTAGTGGCTGTGGCTTAATGTGAGTTAACTACATTTTCATGATTTTGTAATTACAATTAATTGCAAATCAATCAAAAAGTAATGCAAAATTCAAGGTAACTATCGAATAGAATGCCCAACAAACAGTGACGATCACTTAGATCGGTCTTCCTTGTCAACATAGGTAAAATATCTCTTATATTTCTTGTCGGCTTATTCCCAAAGTACTCCACATTTTGTTCCCAAAGTACTCCAAGAAATATTCTCAAACTACTCCACAAACAAAATATTGTTTTTTTAGTTAAATTCGACTCCATCCTACTGATGTCCAAAAATAATTATCTCATACATTCGTTCTCAAACTCCTCCAAATATTTAATATTAGTCATCAGTAATGTAAATAGTACTGATTTATTTCGCATTTTACTCCACAAGGTAACTGACGTACAGTCAGCTTAAGAAATACATATTTTAATAGTACAATAAACAGATTTTTCTACTCTTATTATAGCGATAACCGCCTATAACGTCATAAAATGCCTTACCTAAACCTAAATGAATGAAGATTTAAAATAAAATACAGTACTTAACTGATTTAAAAAAAAATATTAATCTAATCAACATCAAGAAAAAGAAGAAGAAGATCAACATAAGTACACATTTTCAAAAATAGACGGTAGAATAAAAAAAACAATATACCTACCTACTTAATTATGAGAAACCAAAATTTAGAAGTTTACCATAAATATTGATAGAAAAAAAACCATGACGTATTAACAGAAGGGTGTTTTTTTAAAAGCTTAGAAACTTTAAATTGAAATAAAAAAAACGCTATGAATAAAGCCAACTGGATGTATAAATTAATAACGTTTTTCTCTGTTTTATTTCAGTTTAAAGTTCTTCGCCTCTAAAAAACACCCGTTATTATAACTTACCTGTAAAAATCAGTCTCTTTAGCTATGCATTATGCTAATGCAAGACATATTAGGTCTTAGAATATATTCAGAAATAAAAAAATAAAATAAATAAATAAATATGATCACGACTGCAATCCCCAGGCTCGGTAGATATCTCCTCAGATCTTTAGTTACTTAGACCTTTGAGGATATCTAAAGGGGGTAGTCAGAGGCAAGTCCAAACATGACATTTGGTACATGCCCACATTTTGCACAGTAGTTAGTATTCCGTACGTGACAGGTTGCAAGCCCATCGCCGCTTATAAGAATACTAACCTATGACATATACCTTCGAATTTTTTGTTCTAGGGTATGCCGGTTTCCTCACGATGTTTTCCTTCACCGTTTAAGAGCACTGGCATTGCGCACATAATTTTTTCGAATAGAAAAACTCATTGGTGCACGACCATGTTTGAACCCACGACCTTCGGCAGGGGTGCTACCACTACACCACCAGCGCTCTTATTATCAGAAATTAAATCATTTGTAATTTGGTATTTGCTTGTAACATTAACATACCTAGGTGTACCTAAACAAAACTTATCTCTTTTGCTACCCTTTTTTTCTAAATAATAATGAATTAAAAGTATGTACCTAAGTGATATTGAAGTGATATTACAATTTACTTTATTTACCGCAGACGTAAACGTTCTAAATTCCTAATTTGAAGAAAACTTTTGCCAGCATACCTAATTTTATTACAGACTAGCTTCCGCTCGCGGCGTCGTCCGCGAAGTACCTACTTACATAAAATATAGCCTATGTTTATCCTGAGAGTTTATTCTACACATTGGTGAAAGAATTTTTCAAATCGGTTCAGTAGTTTCGGAGCCTATTCGTTTCAAACAAACAAACAAACAATCAAAGTTTTCCTCTTTATAATATTAGTATAGAAAAATACTGTGACAGACTGTACTCCTAACATTATTTTGTTCCGATGTTTTGAATGGAGTAGTCTTGAAACTTAAACGCACTATTTTTATTTTACCTTTTTTTAATAATAATTCTTTGGAGTAGATTGGGAACTAATGTTCGAGATTCTTATCTTTTTTGAACAAAAGAATGGAGTACTTTGGGAATAAGCCTTCTTGTCAAAGTTCACCTGAGATTACTAGCCCCATCAATAGACTTTTTAGACAGCGTCCTCTGATATAAGGTTGTCAAAATGACCTTTTTCTTCAGTGCCTCGTAGTTTTGCTATCAGCCCAGAACCTTATACTATAATTCGTATTTCACCATGGTCTTGAGCTAGCCTCAAGACCATAGATGGTTGCGGTGGTAAGTACCTACTCATAAACATAACCTTGCGAACATCGCGAACTTCTCAAAAGCCATTCGTTCAAAAGGGGCATTGGATACTGCCTATTGTCTTAACACTAGTGTCAATAAGATCGTTTATCGGTAATGGGTGGTCTCATAGCTAGACCTGGCTATGGAAGTTAGGTAATTAACCTTTAACAATCGTTGGGCAATACATGAGGTAGTATCCAGGGATATTCCGGTTAAGGTTAACCACCGTAATGAATCGGTTGTTTAACACTTTCAATTACGGTATACCGAAACTATAGGTTACCGAAACATTTCTGTTAACATTAACCGAAATAATAAAGGTTTTTATCTTAAGGTTTAAATTTGCGCATTTTCATCATGTACTGCGTGCAAGTAGCGCGGTAGGTAATATGAGTGCGAAGGAAAATAATGTCTCACTCATCTTCTGTCGTGTTAAACCGTATTGTTTGAATTTGTGTTGAGAGATGGGCGCTTACCTGGTTTTGAGGTTCAACTAATTATATATGCTTTAACTTGTTAGTTTTTATTCCTGTTTGTTTTTTGGGGCTAGATGGTGCTGTGTAAAAATGTCCGCCACTATTTATTTATTATTTTATTTGTTTTTTTTAGTGTTTCGATGTTCTCTGGTGTAAAATAATGTAATTATCAGTATAATTTGGTTGGATTATATTTATTTAAGTATTATATTTATTGATTTCGTTATGCTGTGCAATTATTATATATATATATATATTATATATATGGTTTTTTAGATTGTTTATAATGACATAGTGCGTATACTTATATATTTTTAATCTTTCTGAAAATAAAAAAAACCTTTAAGTATGTAAAAACATAAAAACGACAGATTACAATATAAAGGCTTTTGTTATTTTTAGAACAATTATATAATAAAAAAATATATAAGTGTATTATGTACTATGTCTTTTAAAAAAATACTCGGCTTATTTTGAAGTAAGTACGGTGTAAGTTTACATGACTGAAAAGATAATTAATGTTCTATTTACACAATATACACTCGCGGGCTTTAAACTGGAATCGCTTCATCAAGACAATTTTTTACAATTTCTGGTCAATGAACTAGGGATTGTGGTAAGTATATCATTTTTTTTTAGCTATCAAAATCTTTGTCGTAGGACGTGCCTTGCCTACATAGTATTGACCGACGACGGTTCATATTCTGGTTATGTCCGAGAACTGGACTCGACTCCATTGCTCCATATAATCAAGTGATCGCGAGCAAACTGAAGCCGGACTTGTAGGTGGGCTGGAGACAATTTAGTTCCCATGGCTGGCCTTTTTGGGGTTAATTTCACTTCTTTGTGTTTTCGTCTGACTGTCCACTCGCTCACAGCTCTCCCTCTAACTTCTCTTAGCTGCTATTGGACGTCGACGCCGGTCAGGTGTCTTTTTCGGAGTGAAGTGGTGACAATAAATCGACCATCTCTTGGCGTATTGCATAGCCATCGTCCAGATTCTGGTCTCCGGACTAAATTCCTGATCTCCCTGAATCTCTTGTGCACCTTGGAGACACTGGACTGGCTTGGGTGAAGCTGTCGAGCGATACTACGCTGAGACAACCCTTGCTGAATTAGGCTGACGATTAGAGCGGCTTCTGTGGTTGTGGTTTCCATTTTTCTTAAGTTCAACTATTCCCAGTAAAGTAAAACATTGGACTGATGACCAATTTTCATAAAAGCTCACTATTTATAGGATTTCAGGACTTCCAAACAGTTGGTGATTTGTTTAATTAAAAAATTGATTTTTTTCTTTTTACGTTCCATGATACAAGGTGAATGCTTATTGGTTATGATATTCAAAATTTTCTTCCTCCTTGCGTCGTGTTCCTCAATGCTGAGGGTCGTGACCTCCCTTCTGCATCACCTTCTCTTTAATAATTATCCTCCATCTGTTTCTGTCTTCGGCGATGTGGAGGGCGTTGGTTGTGAACCGAAATATCAAGCGCGGTTCGGATCTGGTCCGACCAATGTAATGGACTGCGTCCACGAGGCCTTTTCCCGTCTACTTTGCCGATCACAAAGAGCTTTTCGAGGTTGTCACCGTCTTTTCTTGCAATGTGACCGAAATATTCGAGAACTCTGCGCAGACACTCAGTGGACGGACAGTCGCGAGGAGATATTGAGTTCTCGCAATATAGAGACGTTAGTCCGAAATGCTGTCCAAGGGATACGGAGCATCCTTCTCCAACACCACATCTCAAAAGCGTCAATGCGTTTGCGGTCTGCAGCTTCCAGAGTCCAAGTCTCAGCGCCATACGAAAAGATCGAGAAGACTAGAGTCCGTACAAGTCTAATAATAATAAATAATAATAATTGTCCACTGTTTCTAGGTCCAAATCGCCAGTGAGTTCTAACTTTCCAGATCTGTCTACCACCATAACTTTAGTTTTGGACCTGTTTATGCAAAGTCCCATCTTCTCGCTAATTCGCTCCATTCGGTTTAGAAGAGTAATCATCCCCGACTCATTTGCTGCAAGAAGAGTAGTGTCATCAGCGTAGCGCAGGTTGGTGATTTTTACACCACCAACTGTGATACCTCCCTCTCAATTCTCGCAAGTCTGTCTCATTATGTACTCTCCATAGGCGTTGAACAGAATGGGCGATAAAATGCAACCTTGGCGTAGGTACTCCTTGGTGAAATTTAAAGGGTTTAGAAGTTACTTTATCAACTCTTACGACTCCCTGGCTTAAGTCATACAAGGTGCGAAGTAGAGCGATAAGATGCATTGGTACTCCAAGTTTTTGTAGGACCTTCCATACAACCCCAGTTGACACAGTCGAAAGCTTTGCTGTAGTCGACGAAACACATTATCACTGGCAAATCAAACTCGTATGCCTTCTCAACGATCTGCCTGACATTGAGAATCTGCTCCCGAGTGCCCTTGCCCTTCATGAAACCGGCTTGCTCCTGCGGGATTTGCCAATCCAAGTATCCAGGATGCGATTGTTGATAATATGGAGCGAGATTTTGCTGGCGTGTGAGATGAGGGACAAGGTTTGATAATTACCGCAGCTCTTAGTTGACCATTTCTTGTGCAGCGGTAGAATTACGGACTCCGTCCAGTCTTCCAGCCAATTACCGTTTTGCCAGATGTGTGAGCAGATATTGGTTATCGTCACACCCAAGTCACCCATAGCTTTAAGCACCTCTGCTGTTATTTGGTCGCTTCCTGGCGCCTTCTCTTTCTTGAGAGACTATAGAGCAGTAGCTATTTCGGAACGAAGAATCATGGGTTCCAGTTCTAGCTCCTTCCAGTTCGGTTAAAAAAGGGATCAGTATATAACTGCTCACAGTAGGCACGCCATCTCTCGGCTAGAATTTAATAGCTAATAAAATATTCTTTCAAATGATATACGACAATCATTGTTCATTGGACAGAAATTGTACAAAATTGTCTTGATGAAGCGATTCCAGTTTAAAGCCCGCGAGTGTATGTTTTCTAAATGACTTTTATGTTGGTTTTATTTGATAAAAACATCTTTTACTCATAGTTTAGGTTTTCCTATATAATATTAAGGCTGCCCTACTTACTACGTATTTTTAAAAGTAATTAGGTTTTTTATTTTCATTGAAAAATATACGTTGAATTTTTACCCGGTATAAATAAAAAATACCCGGTATAAATGGGTATTTATTAATTTTTACCTATTCTACCCTTTCCTTCCTATTTATCCCTCCCGAATTTTTACCCACCCGCCCATCTCTTTGTTACCTGTATTTGCGGGTTGCGGTAATGTAGTTTGTGGGTATCGCCGTGTTGTTTTTACGCTAACTACCCGCTTTTAGACAGATTATTTCTTGCCAAAGCGGTGGCGAATGTATTATTCAGTTATTGTGAGTCAGTTGTATTGAATACTACAAATTATTTATTCCATTGCTAAAATTGTTTTGAAAATTTAAATTAGACGATAATGTAAAAAAATGGTTACCCCTTTCCGTCGGTGACTGTACCTACCTATTTTATTTTAGTATAACATTTACCTTCTGTAATACGTTCCGTCCGACACACTTCAAGCAAATTTATTCAATTGTTTTATTACTATAACTACTAAAACAGTTTGGTTTGCTAATAATGTATGTAGGTAGGAGGTAGGTGTAGTTACCTACTTAAATACTAGTAATTAGTATAGTAGTTGAGTTACTACTCACTAGTAGTAGTAGTAGGTACTAATACCTAGTAGTACTACTGTAGGTACTACCTACTAGGTATTATTATACCCTCTATTACTATTATAAAAGAAAATCACAAATCACAATTTAAAAAATATTAAAGTCGCACTCACACTGCATTAATTTAACACTTTCCGCTTGCTCAGTAGTATCCCTCCAGTCATCAACTAAGTCGAAAAACATTCGCATACCTAATATCGCACGCACTCAATTTCTACAAAGTATTTGTACCCTAATAATGCAACAAAAAATACAGTTTAAAAAAACCGAATTATTTCGGTATACCGTTTTATTCGGTAACAGTTATTATTTCGATTAAAACCCAATGTAAAAGGGTTATCGTTTCAATCGCTTACCGTTTCTATCGGTAACCGTTTGAAACGGTTACCGTTATGAATAGGTTTTCCGATCCCTGGTAGTATCACGTGTTCGTGAGTAATTGTATGAGAATTCGATTGTTTTACATTGCATAGCTAAAACAGACAGGATGTAAGTATTGATAATAATTATGTCCTTCCTCATGCCTGTAAAAATCGGATATTACCTACCTGAATAGGTAATTTTTGGTCATGTTTTTTCCGTGAGAAATGTAACAAAGATTGTGAGGAAAACGGCGTACATAAGTACATTGCCCTAAAAGGTTTTCTATTGTGCCTACCTATATGTCTGGTACGCGGGCTTATCGAAAAATCATACATTAATTTGCAATAGATTTTTTTTATAAGAAAGTATTGAGGGGAACTTATCTAAGTTCTTAGATGTGCGCGGTTCCTATGCATTCATCTCACAGTTTTGCAAACTCGTTTGAGATACCGTTCGTGGCTTGGTTCTGTGAATGTGTGCGTGATTACTTGTTATTTACTTTGTGACCAGTGCAGCTATGGCGCCATCGAGTCAGCTGAAAGAGTCCGAATAGATAGGCTCGAATTACTTAGCCGCTCGCAATAGCAGCATTCATGGCGTCCTTACTATCATTTCAGTTTAAAGTATCGTACCAGTGATCTGTTATACGATACTCGTAGTTACTTTATCTCTATGTATCGTACAAACAATGTTCGTCCCGGGTGGGAATCGAAGCCTCAACTGCAACGCAAGTAGAAGAGCTAATATCAAATGATATGAGGCCAAAAAATGTCTCATACTAGAGTGATAATAAAGTGATAGATAACATAGCAAGCTTAATAATCAGAAAAAACCCAGAGACAACGAAATCAGAAAAGAAATCCTTAGTGTCTCAGCGTAGATACAAAATTAATAGATAATAGTTCACACAGTTACTTGTTAACTAAACACAAACAATGTGTTTATCACACAACTCATTTGCCTACAAGCCGTCCTAAATATTATATCAGTATTGACGAAGTAAACAACTCCGGTGAATGGAGCACGTTCGGATCGCTATGCTTTGTTTGAACGATTTGTTTAGAAATTAACGTCGACGGTGTAACCAGACAGCGATAACAGATGTGGTAACGCACACTCATTTGTATTTGAAAGGTTGTTAGGTATTCCCAAGAAGGTAAAATACGTTGTTAAGGAAAAGGTAATCCGCTTGGGCGACCTGGACACTGATACATATTCTCAATAGCAAGTGAACAACAAATGATTGAGGAAAAGGATCGTTTTTATGGCAAGTGAATATAAAAGCCTTTTGCTTTTTGCACATTTATATAAAAAAGGTATTTCTTTTTCATATTAAAATGGCGGCGAAAAGAGGAAGGAGCAGAGGCTTCAATACGTTGCCTATAAAGGCAGATATTCAGTGGTTGTATTCTGGCTATATTTCTACGTAAAAATGTCCTAATACTTTCATCCGATCAGCTGGCTTCTTTCCTTATATTACGGTGTTCTCGGTGCGTTGAGCTTGGTGACGTGAGGCGCCGACGGCGTTGAGGCAACCGGTTGGTCCACCTCCAGTGAAAACGATCGAGGATCAAGTGAAGCAATAATAACGAGGTGGCAACGCTTTTAATAATACCCACAAATAACTTATATTCACAAAGAATATTGATAAGAAAAATAAACTAAGGAGGAAAGTTGCGAAACTCAATTTTGTAAAAAGTGATTGTACTTACTCACTGAATAATAGGTTAATCTTTATAAATATTCTCTTGAAGTAGATTATTAGGTATTTATTATTCAAGCACTCGTTCGAAGTGTCTCTCTTTCCAATATATAGCTAAAAACGTAGACGGCTCGCATACTTATTCAAATATTGTAACGACAGCAAGGCTACTTGAGATTCAGTACGCGAAGCACCGTCGAAACAACCTTGCCGCAAGGTTTTGGTATAAGCTGACCAACTAAATGGAGTGATCGCTTCCTCTAGTAGGTAACCCAATATCATCATTGATCTATCATCATGACGCGGTTTTTAGAGGCGAATACGTATGATGCACTGATTCTTTGCTGGTTTTATTATTTACAACTGGTTTTGAATAACTATTCTTTATTGTATATTTGCCTCCACAAATTAATAGCACCTGTCTGCCTTACATATTTTGCTAATCTGTGTCACATTTCGTACTACTTAAATAGTTTGCTAGCACGTTGACTCACGTAAAAAATGTTTACTGATTGTCAATGTTAGCCAACACATAAAAAATCTGAGTACCTACATACATAAAAGTGTACTTAAATAGATATGATATACAAAATAGCTATATATATATTATATTATATAGATTTATATATATATATATATATATATATATATATAATAGCTTGATTTAATGAAGGCTCTCAAACAAAAAATCTGATATTTATAGGATATAAATATTTTTTCATTAGGTAGGTATATTTATGTCTGTGTTTTATTAACTTTATTAAGTATAGGTATATTATTTGAAGCACTGGTGGTTTTTTGGTAAAAATAAAATAAAAGGAAAAAAACATTTTCCCATACAAAATTGTGTAATGCCTCAAATACGACTAGAGGTTCGTTCAGAGCCAAAAGTTGATCATGAAAAACAAAAACGTATATACAAATGTATTTAAAAATGTTGTCAAATAAAATCAAAGTCTAGATTTTTGCTTAGCTGACTTATCTACAAACATTTTAAGAGGGAGCTACAGTGTAACGAATGGGCTGTAAAGCCACGAGCATCATCGGTTTACTCAAATCACATTACGTTTTTGCCAACGACCATCAAGTTCGCCGCAACAAGATTCACAGCTATTGTTTTCCAAGTAATGTTAATGCAAAAAACTGACAAATTACCCTTCCCCACACCACAGCTTAGAATAAATAGCTCGTTATTTTAAAATGTACTAGTATTATATTCAACAATTGTTCAAGGTGCTATTATTAGGGAACTATTATTTCATTAATTTTAAAATAATATTATTATACCTTTGATTCTTTATAAATAACCTTTATCGAGAGCCTTTTAATAAGCCGCACGAAAGTTTAAACCGGTTTTGTGCCTAGCTCACAAAGGGTGTTACCACTCGTAGTTTAGGTACGTAGATATTTTTTTTAAGTTTCGTTTTCATGCGTCAGTAGCACATCATAGACATGCCTATTTTGTATTGTAGTATTGCAGCTGTTCTTCAATTACCCTGTGCTTAAACTAAGCAAATAATTTGCTTGAGACGTGTCTCTAGAAAAAGTTTTTCAAGGTTCAAACCGGTAAGTATCTGCATTGATAATATCAACTCTGTTTTATAATTTGCACACCACTTAATTGCATTCTTCTCAGTAATTTACTCTATAAGGTATAAAAATAAATATAAATTCACTTGAATCGAAACTAACTTTGTAGTTCTCACATCGGAAAATATAGCCATTGCGTCCACTAATCAAAAAATTCTAACAGTTTAAAATAAAGACTATGCCAAATAACAGTAAATAAAAAATATATGTAATCTCGCAAAAATTCTGGGTCATTCCACCGAACCACCGGAAAAAGGAAATTAAAGTATATTATACTCTGTAGTTAGGTCTGAAAAAAATAAATAAGTACGAACTCATCTGGCTGTATGCTGTTGGAAAAACTTAGCTACTGCCGTTTTGTCACAATGAAAGGCAGTAGGTAAGCTTTTCCAACTAAACTTTGAAGCTTGTTTAACAATGGTTTCATTAAAATGATTTTTAGATTTCACCAGAAAACTGTCCTACTACTATACCAATGAGTTTTTCTATTCGAAAAATTTATGTGCGCAAATCCAGTGCTCATAAACGGTGAAGGAAAACATCGTGAGGAAACCGGCATACCCTAGAACCAAAAATTCGAAGGTGTGTGTCATAGGTTAGTATTCTTATAAGCGGCGATGGGCTTGCAACCTGTCACGTACGAAATACTAACTAGTAACTACGTAGTTACTACATGATAAAAATATAAAAAAGAGTAAAAAAGTACCTTATGAATTTGAACAGGAAAAAAAACATATAGTCAAGTCATGTCAAGTCAATTGCATTTTTCTGAAAATAGATACTTAATCAAACTTTACTACATACTTTATCAAAAATCTCGTTTGCAATTATCAAATACTTTGGACTAGGTAACTTTTCAGGTCTTTACAATTGTACTTTGGGTGACTAAATAAAGGAATATGTTTAGGTAGGTAATATTAGGAAAACTGCAATATGGTCCATTCATAATATCTGAATGTATCGTAATGATTAGAACGACATCGCGAAATATCGGGCCAATAATCAATATTTACTTGCTTCACATGCTAAGAAGCCAATTTTTTATTATGAATTGGTACGTGTAGCACTACTATTTTCATATTCTGATACACTTGTTAGTAAATAGAACTTCATTCGAGCTGGTTTTGAGAAATATAAAAAGTCATGCCGCGATAGACTAGCGGATATCTTATAACATTTGGGAGAATAATGATATAGCTGGGATTTTTTCCTATATTCGACTGTCAACTTTATCGCTCAAGTTTTTATATTTTTTCTCGTGTTATTTTGAGTTTTACTGTGTAATTTTTGTGATTTTTCCAATTAAGCCCGAATTCTTAACACGGGTTAAATATATGAACTAAAGTTCCTTTCTAAATCCATCGAAAATCCCGTGAATTCTAAACAAAACAGCCGCCTTTTGTTTAAATTTCACTTTCAATTTGACTGTGACTTTGTGACATTGAGAATACTTATTAATTTAAAACACTCAACACTGGCAAAATTGATCTCAAAAGAGACAGATGCAAAGAAAATGAATTCAGATCAATAATTGATGAATTTATAGGAATAACAAGTATAAATGGCCGAATATAGTAGGTAAGGATATTTTTTACTGATTTATTGATACAGCTAGTAACTTATATAAATTACTCAATAGGATGTACTTAAGCATAAGTTACACTTTCTTGTTTAGTTTAAAAAAAAGATTGAAAAGACAGTTACTTCGAAACATTTCGGATTTCTGATGGCAACTACAAGTATTCCTTCCGTTCCTTGACTATTGGTTCGCAAAATCAGTAGCTTCTAATTCTTAGAACATACCAAAACATGGGTATGTAATAAGTATGTAATAAGTACTTAGGTACATGGTAGGTATGTAATAAGTACTCAAACAATATTGGCACAGTATTGAGTTGAAAACTCTTTATAGTGACAAAATTAACATGGTCACCAGTTGACTAAACTCAGACAAGGTAAGTGAGCAGACAACTGTTATTTTTGGAGTTCCTTGTCTTTTTTATTATGGTCCCGAACTTCCGAAGATCAACAAGGAACCTCTATTTTTCGTCATGCCCGTTGGTCTAACCTAAGTAGGAAACCGCGTTTTTTATACTCGTATGTAAGTTTTACGTATGAATTGGTGACTCAAACCCATTTTTTTTTATTTAACGCCACACAAAACAAAAGGCGCCTAATAAAAAATAAAATACTTAACGAGGAGCATTTTATTTTACGTTTCTACCTTTATCATATCACGTACCTACTTAATTGAATTTGTAAAACTTCATAAAAAACTAAAAGATTCATTCTTCGTTTAATTTACTTCAGAAGTCTACGTCGAGCAACACGTTTTCTAATACCTAATAATAATAATAATAATAATTATAGAAGCTTGATTTAAATATGTACTAACTAAATGTCTACTGCTGCTGGAATACCTAGCCTTAAGGACGAGCTACCGCAGTAATTACGATAGTTGGTTACATAAAACTAACTGATTCATTTAAAAAAACCTTCAATATTGTTCTATACCAATGGTGCACAATCAGCACAAGATCTGACATCCTCCCGGCAAACGATGTCACTCTATCTGGGCCATAACGGTTCCCTCCTTACACGTTAAGTTTACTCTCGCAAATCTTAGCACACGACTATTTGAACTAAGTGTACACCTACATACATAATTATGCGGACTTACACTGAGCGGAGATGGAGATATTATGTGTCAACCAATGAATAGTGTCAAAAATGCATCATGTATTCGCGTTATAAGTAGTACGAATTGCAACAAACCACCAGCCCCGGATCTTCAATTTTTTTTAGGCGGGGCAAAGATTGTAAAATGCCGCCCCCTTCTTCTTCTTCCTGCCCTTTTTCCCACACCATGTGGGGTCGGCACAACACGTTTTCTTCTTCCATTTCCCTCTATCATCCGTCATCTCAGTAGGTACCTTTCTTACTCATATCATCTTTCACACAGTCCATCTATCTTTTCTTTACCTCTACCCCTATATCCATCCAAATTCATACCTAACACTCTCCAAGTTGCATGACATTCATCCCTCCGCATAACATGCCCATACCACGCTAACCTATTACTTGTCCGCCCAAACAATTTTGGCCCGAACAAGCTGCAGATACTTTCCTGGCACTCTTTTCTCTTTCATAGCCCACCCCAGAACCCCAACGTGCAAGTTTTTGTGCACGTCTGTATTTTTCGCACAGTTGGTGCTTTTTTTACTTTTTTCATTCTCACATCTTTAACTAAATCCATATTTACTGGCACACTATCGAACACTCCACTCCAAACATTTTCCTCATTCGTCAACAGTGTTTTTAAATACCCTTTCCAGAGATCTTTTATATCATCATCTTTCGTCAAAATCTTACCTCCGCCATCCTTTATACATTTTATATGGACAATATCTCTTGCATTCTTCTCTCTTTCTCTTACTATTCGGTACAGGTTTTTTTTGCCCACTTGGGCTTTCCAGTGATCGGCACAGTTTGTCCTGTACCTTGGCCCTATCAATAGCAACTGCCTTCTTGGCTTTCCTTTTACACTCCAAATATACCGTCTTTTTATTCTCTCTCATAACGTCATCTCCACTCATATCCCTTTTCCATTCCTTAAACGCATTCTTCTTTTCTTTCAAAACTTTTAGTACTTCTTCATTCTTTTAGCTCACTATCTAGGACAATTCCTACACCATTCCTCTTACCATCGCTTCCACAATAATACAATTTATAATCCACCCCGATTTCTCTAGCTTTCGTCCCCTTCCATTTCGTCTCTTGCAAACACGCCACATTTATTCGTCTTCTTTCTAAAACATCCGCTAGCTCTCTTCCTCTTCCAGTCATCGTTTATACATTATTATTATTATTTGTTAATACACTGGCAGCTATTAAGCTGATGCGTGTATATCTTATCAGTGCACTGTTTTATAATGTTTATCGAGTCTGTTTTTGAAAGAGTTCACTGAAGGAGCACTTATCACTGATTCTGGTAGTTTGTTCCAGCAATTTGCCACACGGTTAGGCAAGAAGTGCTTTCTGGGATTGCTTGTACCAGGTAGATTTACCAGTTTAAGCATTCTAACATTCTAACTAAAAAACCTCATTCGTACTTCTCGGACTCGCTTCTTACATTGCACCCGTTCCTGGCGCAACAACCCTAGTCCATTTCTCACAGCCGCCGGGTGCTGCGTCTGCGCGTCGCCCAAACATTATCACTATTTCTATTTATTCCGAAATGCCGCCCCCTTATATTTATTTTTACCTTTAATGCCCACTAGTTATCAAAATTGTCATTTGGACATAGGCCTTCCGGAAATAATGCATCCATCGATGTTCTTTTTGTGTTAAACCTCTTTATTTACAGATATATAGACATGAATGTGTAGGATATTTATTTTATCCACAGCATAGGATAGGATTAAAAATAAAAAATTCAGAGTTAAAAAAATGATGAGTTGTAAATTCGTCTGTAAAGTGTGAACTTGCCGCCCGGGGCATGGACCCCGGCTTGCCCCCCCCCCCCCTAGATCCGGGGCTGCAAACCACCATTGAGGCAGATTTACGGGATTAAAAAGTATCATATTTTGGTTATTCCACGATAGTCTTGGCATGATTGCCAAAGTACATTTCAATCCGTTCAACAGATACAGCGTGAAATACCTACCAAACATACCTTCATAGTTACAAACACACCATCTTTCGCATAGTGTGATATTTGTATGGAGGAGTTAAATCTCCTATCGACTCCGCTAGGTGATGGTCTTGGTCGCCTTAATGTTCACGTAACTGTTTTGCCTAATCACGTTCATAAACCACAGGATTTCAAAACGGTGATCGATCATGGTCATACATTAATTGCAAAGCGCTGATAAGTCATAAACAACAACAAAATTGTATTTGTTCAGCAGGAAACATGGCGTTCTATTAGAATCCTGATTAGAATATTAATTGAACAGAACTGTAAGCTGTTGACCTCCGAGATGGTACTAAAGATAGATGCAGATTGGTTCTGATGGCTAGAAGACACGCCAGCCCGCTCGCGGCCTTGCTGTGCCATTGTTTTATACAGAGTAAGTATACGCTGCCTGGATATGCCAAAACAATGTGCCATCATTGACAAACTATGTTTCTTCGATTGAAAAACAAAAGAGTCTGTGAGGCAATGTCGCAGACAGCTGTGGTGTACATAGATAAACTTCTAGTTACATAAGAAAAGGCATGGTATAGCGCCTAGTGCATAGTTAAGTACTTTTTTCTGTGACATAACTATCGACTCAGAAGCAAAGCGGCCAGTCAAGTCGTAATCCTAGAATTACGTTTTCGTCAACTAATACTAGAAATTGGTACAGAAAAGTGTTTTTTTTTTTGTGACATTCGTTCAATTAATTATCGCAATGAATTAACGTGATTTCATAGAATAAAATATTTAAGTTTGTCTACACAGTCATTGGGCATTTGAATACTCTCATATAGGTATATTTCCCCCAAATAGCAGAATAAATTTTAAAATGAATTTATCTATCAACATGGTTTGAAAGAACTATAGACACGATAAGAAGAAGAAGATCAACTTTATTTACTTTATCGAATCTAAAGTAATCCCAAACCAAGCAAGTCCTATAAAAACTTCACAGTTCACGGCATTTTACAATAAATTGATAAGAAATTGCAATGCGTTTCGGTTAAATACTAATTACCCATGAATGACCATCTATGACGTATTACGGTATTGTAATGTCTTCTTACCTAGCTGCTAACCTGGCTGGGTACTAACTACAAGCTCTTACAAACAATCATGTTTCAGGAACGTTTCACATTCCAAGCTTGAAGTATCACATAGCATTATCCGCAGCCCGATTTCACCCACCTCTGGGTATAGGCCTCCCTTTTGATTCTGTCATATTTTTTCAATATTTGTTTTATAGGTCTTGGCACGAAATATCAAAGTTACATTACTTTGATGTTGTTCTAAGAGCTTGTGGTATGGCTCTTGATGCTTTTATACACGATCACGGAACGCAAATTATCTACTCGTAGGTACCTATAACGAAAGTAATACTTTCCAGCCCATTTCACACTTAGGCCGATTCTAGATACTACTTCCCGATGGTAGATGGTGGGTTAGATTCCACCCAGGACAAACATTTGTGTGATGAACGCAGATGTTTGTTCTGTGTCTGGGTGTTATTATGTATTCTATGTATGTATTTACAAAAAAAAACTATATGATTAATGTATCAGCTATCTGGTTTCCCATAGTACAAGCTCCGCTTAATTTGGGGCTAGAAGGTGTTGTGTGATATATCCACCAAAATCAATAAAATTATTCAATGCTATCTGGTTTCCATACCTACTTCTAAATTGAATTTGAAAGGATGTAAAGTACCTAAACAATAAAATATATAAAGTTTCAAAAAATAAACAAACAATTAAAAAATAAAATAAATATGATCACGACTGTAATACCCGGGCTCGGTAGATATCTTCCTCAGATCTTTAGTTAATTATATCTTTTGAGGATATCTAAAAACGTTAGTCAGAGGCACGTCCAAACATGACATTTGAGACATGCCCACGTTTTGCACAGTAGTTAGTATTCCTTAAAATAAACAAAAATGAATAAAATTTTCAAATATGTAACTAGTTTCAAAAATAAAAATGACCCAACTTACCAACACAATGTTTTTATAATTTACTAGCTGACTCGCGCGCGACGTCATCTGCGCGCTTTAAGTAAGTAATATACGTTTTCTTACCTTTTAAACCTTCCCTAGACCTCCACGAACATTTCAAGACCAAGATAAGATAAATCCGTTTAGCCGTTCTCGAGTTTTAGCGAGACTAACGAACAGCAATTCATTTTTATTTTCATTTTTATGTATAAGATTAAGAAGATAAGATTATTTACTTCTATGTACGAGTATGTACTACTCACCGTTAATGTACTGACAACTAGCAATTATTTCGTGAGTCAGCACAACCCTGATAATGACAGTGACATACGTGCTTCAATCGCTGCAAATCTGTTCTTGAAATATTTTTTTACATATTTTGCAGTTTCACTCTTCAAGCGTTGGCTATTTTATGATAGTTTTTTTCAATAATTGGTTAGTCACAGTACTTTTGTATTTGTATTGAGATGCTGTTAGCTTGTATAAATCGCATACGAGTTGTCTATTTACCAAGACTTGCTGAAGAGTTTATCAGCCACAACGGCATTATCTCATTCATCCTTTTAGTAATAACTATCAACAAAATTACTCGTAGTACCTGACTATCTAGCTAGATGGTTTCCAAAAACGCATACTTGAAACTAACGATGTTAATTATCAAAATCATTAGCTCTATAAATACCAGATGACGTGACTACGAGTATAATGAAACTCAATAAATATAATCACTTTACCTGTAATTTAGCGATAAGTTTTCCAATCTCTAGTACTCATTTGGTAGCAGGTCACACAGCTAGCCTTTTTACCCGACTGCGAAGAAGGAGGGTAATGTGTTCGGGGTGTATGTTATGAATTCCTTTGGCTGTCGCCCAAACGGCTGGGTGGATTTCGACACATTGAGGTAGATCACAAGAGTAAATGAAACTATATAATAACTATACAAATCAATGTGGCGGTTGTAAGAATCTATTTTACATTACTCTCAATCGGTATTTTTGATTTTTAATGATAAATATTTAAAATTTTTATCTTTATTGGTATGTTGGTGATTGATATATTTGTTGGTCTCCTAGGACTTAAAATAACGAGCTGTCAACCTTTAAAAGGTAGGTTTAACGAATGATAAATCTAAACTCAGATATTAAAACCCATAGAAGGGTCCTTTAATAACAATTTTATGAAACCAAATCAACACAGCCTTCCTGTTTCCTCGAAAACAGGCAAAATACCTGGGCAAGAGCAGTATGTTTCTCATTCTGTGGCACGGATACGTAATACTATCACTGGTTCTGTGGCACGGGGCCAATGGCACGCATAGGGCGGCGCAAGGGTGGGGCCTATTGGGGCAAGAAAAACTTTACGATCTATTCAATTCCAACCATACACTAGTAAATATTGTGATCGCCGTCGTAAATAATAAATGCGGAGACTCAAAATGTAATTTATATTTACCTATTTATCCAGCACAATGTGGCAATAAATCTTTTTTCTACTTTTTAAACAATATTGGCCCCACCTATTTAAATAATCTTATACCTAATCTGAATCTCGGAAACGGCTCCAACGATTTTCATGATATTTAGTATGCAGGGGGTTTCGGGGCGATAAATCGATCTAGCTAGGTTTCATTTTTAGGAAACGTCGTTTACCCAAAAAAAACGAGCAAAGCTCGGTCATCCAGGTACTAAAGATAAAGTAAAACGTAGGTATTAGAAGGTTTCTGTTTTGAAAATTACCTGTCTGTTTATTAATCCTTGGTTTACTCGTATAACGGACGGTGGTTTGGTGTCGCAATTGAAATAATTAAAATTCATAGAATGGTACTAACCTAACTAGTAACTACAGCATAATTAGGTATTTATCCGAAAACTGGTAGGCAATAGCTACAAATTGTAATACTTACAGTTAGTTATTGCCATTTAATTTGTAAAAACCTACTCACTTACATTGCTTGCTTGCCGGCTTTTTCAAATAATAAGACAAATGGTGCATGTCGCGCGCACAAGACTGATGGCAATAAAAGCCATAGTGGCGCTATGGCTAACTCAAAAATCATAATTATATAAAATTAAATAATGATAAATACTCAGAATGTATGTCTTTGTCCAAAACCTAAGCAACACACAGAATACCAAGATTTTGTTTACAACTACAGTTATTTTAAGTGTTTTTATTTTATGTAAACAAATTAAGTATTTTTCTTTTTTTCTTCTTTCAACAACTGCATTACCACGGTGTGAACCGCTTTTGGGTTTCATAACTTTGTAACAAAAAAATAAAACTCGGAGTACATTATCTATTTGTAAAACTGGTTTGCCCCTATAATTATTTCGAATGCTTTTTTTCTAAAAGTAATTTTGTAAGCAAATCAAATGTGCCTTATGGAGTAGATAGTCGGTACTTAACTGGTTTCACTCAGTTTTTGTACCATGACTGTACTTAAAAATTTGTGCGCGCGAGTTGACGACAGAAAATGTAGGTAAAATCGGAAAGTGCCAACTCGCGCGCACTCGCGAGATTCACGCTCGCCAGTTGACGAATAAGTCGAATGAACTAATCTAACTGATCAGTTGAACGACTCAATAGTACCTATGTAAGTACCTATGTATCTTAATTTCAGTCATAAATATTTATTTTAAAAGAATGTTATTGTCACATATTTCTTAAGATACTTTTAAAAATTACATAGATAAGTCTAGCCACAAAATAGGAAAAAGTCAATTAAAACCAATTTTATTCATTAAGTAGGTACCTAGTAGTTTAATGATGACAACGTTGGAGCTCAGATTATCATTAGATGGATCTCAATTCTTAGAAAATGATTACGGTAATGTAATGCTATGTTTTGTTCGGAATACAGTGAGACAATAGGCATTCCTAACATCTTTGGTTCTAAAAATATAAATACGTCGCAAGTATAAACTCAAATATTTTCAAATTACTCACATACCTTCATAAATTTATGATAAATTATTTATTTTTACATAATTATCATTCTCTACGCGCAAGTGACGTTAATACAAAATATTTAAATCGTACTAGGTACCTTAACTTACATCTATTGAGTCTGTTATGTATATGCCAACCGTACAGTAGTAGCAGTTAATATTTCAATAGGTAAGTACCATTGCAATAAATACAAGTGGCACACATTATAAAAATAATGATGCGCAACTCAACTGGTACCATGTTTTGGAAACAAAATAAAATAGATCTCACTTGGTATGACCTGCAAAGCAGCTACGGTATCGCTTTGTCCAGGTTGGTTCGTTCAATAATTTTTCAGGTTATTTTTGGAACCGGTTTAGGACATGGCATCGAGATAAGGAAAAGAACAGGTTTAGAGTGCTTCGCCCGAGCATTTGGCAATGTAGGCAAATGCACTGAGGTGTTAAGTCAAGGCAACGGGGCGGCAATCTGCCGATTGGCTTTCAATAACCAAACACGAAACATAATTCAGCATTTACCTACAGGAGAAAATGCTATTTTACAACCAGATATCATAAGTTAGAACCGGTTAAAACTAGCATTATGAATCACGTTTCGATGACCGTTGGCTCACTGAGTAACTATTCATATCTGAAATGAGCTAGTTCACCGTACCTAATTCATTTAAAAATCAGTAAAACGCGATTCGAAGAAAACATCCAAATACAACACTGAATGAAATATAGGTAGGTATGCTTTATTTAATTGCTCAGTTGTTAATATTTACTGCCTCGTAAACTTATTGTGTAGTTGCTATTGGACAATAGGAACTTGCATCTGATCCTTACTGTAAACGCAGCTGGCAACTGGCTATATTGTTAAGTGAGTCGCGAAACCCCAATTATATAAAACTAGTGAAGCACTTTTTCAAAGTATTTTTTTACAAACCAAACCCTGCAACACCTCAAATTATAATATTAAGTGTAAATCGTATATTATAACTTACAAGTTATAAGTAACCGTGCAAACGGTTATAATTGGAATCTACATAATTTTATGAAACATAAAAAATAGATAAGTACTTAATATTATGTTATTCCCAAACAACAGGTGATTTTTCCTATTACCAACTCGTACATTAAAATCCGTCCACCCGGTTCGGTGTTATTGAGCAACAAACAAACGTTCAAATATCCATTTTTTTGCATTCACGACATTAGTAGGATGTTAGAATAGATGTTGACAGACAGTTTATACCTAAAGTAATATTTAATTGTCTTGGCTACGTTTTGCTTCAGCAAAAACATACATAATCAAAAATTATAAGATTTTGTTTTCCTGTAGGCGGTAAACTGCATTAACACGCATCTGTCGTTGTCTATTATGTATTTACTAGCTGTCCCGCCCGCGACTTCGTTCACATAAAATATCTAAACTGAGTTTTAAACACATCACACAACTCATAAAAATCCCATACTACTTTGACACCCCATTTTACCCCTTTTTGAAGGTTATATTTAAAAATCCTGAAACACGTGTCCATTCGTTTCGCATTAACAGTACACAAACAAAGTTTCAGACCAATCGCACCACCCGTTAAAAAGTTCCCATACAAACATTGACCCCACATTTGACCCCTTTTTGAAGGTTATATTGAAAAATCCTGAAACACGTGTTCATTCATTTTGCATTTACAGTGCACAAACAAAATTTCATGAAAATCGCTCCACGCGTTAAAAAGTTTCATACTAACGTTTTCACCCTTTTTCACCCCCTTAGAGGTGGAATTTCCAAAAATCCCGCCTTAGTGGGTGATTTTGTTATAAAAGGAAACCACCTTCCGAATTTCAGCTTTCTAGCTTCAGCGGTTTCGGCTCGGCGATGATAAATCAGTCAGTCAGTCAGGTTAAGCTCTTATATAGGTATAGATTGTTGTAAATAGGTGTGTTTTCGTTTATGTCTAAATGTAGAGTTCAATTACCTTCTTGTTTTTGTTTGTGAATAATTTTGTTATAGGTACATTCCTTTTTGTTTTTCTTTTGACAGCGGGATGAGTTGACCGGTTCAAAAATGCATTAAGTCAACTCATCCCGCGGGAAAAGTTGACAGCGGCCTCACAGTTGACCAACGACCCTACTCAAGACAAGACACTCAAGTAGGCAGCCAAAGTCATGTCCTATCGGCGAAGGCGCGCGCTTCGCGTTAAAAACGTGTTTTCCGCAAACTCCATTCATTATTTATTAGTAAACTAACATTGTATGTCTGATTGCCAACCACCTTTAAACGATTAATGTTATTTTACTAAATTACTAATCTTCAATAGAATAAAAACAAACAGGTTAAAAACAGGTTGACCATCGTTTGACCGTGGCATTAACCATCTATATTTTTACTGCGATCAGTTTGTCTGATAACAAAATATCTTCGCTCAAGAGTTTAACCATAACATACGGAAAAATAACATGGTTTTAGGATATAGAAAAAAGCTTGGTACCTAGTAGGTAGTGTTTGCTCTTTAAACATTTTCTTAATCATGATAAAGTAATTAAAGCCAATGTTTATTTCTAGAAATATTTTGAACTTTCCGGAATTACAAACCAAAATCAGAAGGGGTATTTTTTAGTTTGTATAATTACGTTTTAAAAACTAAAAAGATAACGACAATGCTGTACCTACTCTGTAGAAAATTATAAGCGAGGATGAGGTTTTTAAGTTTTACGGTATAAGTATAATTATATATATTGATAACTCAGGAATCAACATGATATGGAACGCCTCTGAGGTATGACTTACCAAACAAAAAATAATGATCAAGATGTATGTTATTTATTTATTTATTTTACGTGATTCCAAGCGCTTGTCATAATTAATATTCTAACTAGCTCATCAAGTAATTTAAAAACTACACTTACCTAGTCTTTACTTTGTAGAAACTTTGCAACAGTGTTCCAGCCACGGACGAGAAATAAGTTGTACGGAGTGCCATATGGTACCAACACAAAAAAATATATAAATAAATAATGCTGGACTATCCACACAGCATCATCTAGCCCCAAAGTAAGCTACTCAAAGCTTGTGTTATAGGTACTAGATAACTGATATATTTAATACATTATAAACATAGATAGATATTTTTTATTATACATAGAAAACACCCAGACCAACGGAACAAATTTCTGCAGATCGTACACAAATTTGTTCCGCGGCGGGAATCGAACCCACAACCTCATGCGTCGCAGGCGGACTCTCGCCCGCTGCGCCACAGAGGACGTCAATATACATAAATAAGTACTACGCTCACCTACATTGGTAGGTACATAATAACAAAAACCTTTACAAACCGGTGGCCGTTATCGCAATAGTTATTTTACCCTGTGATTTTACGATGTTTAAAATTCTACTACTAATATTATAAATGCGAAAGTTTGTGTGGGTGTGTGCTTGTCTCCCTTTATCTCTAACGGCTGAACGGATTTGTATATTTATTGTGAATGTAGAATACTTTGTATTGACATACTTTTTATCCCGGAAAAACCCCCCAAGGAGGGAAATGAAAATGGGTTATATGATATACTAGCTGTCTTTGCGAGTTCGCAAAGACAGCCGTTTTGAAGATGAAGTTTCATACCGCCTTAGATATAATAAAAATTTTGTTTAATTTTCAAATATTTTAATACTTATTATCCTATTTTGGACGAAGACTAATCCAAAAACACCAAATCATAAATATTGGCCAAGCCTTTTTTTTCTTCTGAACCGGTTATAAAGTTTCCCACGTCCGTCTCCTGGTTCTAAGCTACCTCCCCACCAATTTTCAACTAAATCGGTTCAGCCGTTCTTGAGTTATAAATAGTGTAACTAACACGACTTTCTTTTATATTTATAGATAATAATGTTAAACTGCATAACCATGAGAGAATCCGCGGACCGCAGCTATATAGAATTTAATAAATAGAGGTTGTTTGAGCAAGGCGACAACACGCGAGCCAATCATTAATACGTAAGTTAACAATACAAACAGGCGATTAAGTAGTATTTTCATCACACGCTTTTTCTTCTGTAGGTATTAGTGAACCGTGACAAAGGGCGATCCGTAGATTCCTTCAGCCCGATTCCCGTATGCAGCCAAGATACGTGCAGAAAACCAAAGGTCATACCTGTCATACGACACGCGGGTCACTAATGGTGAAAACGTAACCGCCACTATATAGGTACGGTTAGGTTGCTTGCACTGAATAGGTACGGTTATTTGCTACTGCTGTGTGATTCTATAAGACCTCATTCTAAACTTCGAATCTGAATCCGCTGTGAGTTTCTTGATTGGCATTCTAAAAACTCGGTTGATAATTCGAATTTACACTAGCGCCACTCTTGCGAGCGTGTCAGCGAGTTGAACTAAATTGACGGGGAGATTTTGACAGATAAAGTATGAGATGACGTAAGAAGTGGCATTCTATACGGTAATTCCCAAGTCACTTCGACGCTTGCTTCGTATTCGAACCCGATTCAAAGTGTCAAATAAAAAGCGTCTTATGCAAAGTGAGAGTGAGATGCGAGTTGATGTTCGAATTTTATAGAATCGACGTACTGGTATTTAAAATCACAATAAAGTTTGAATAATTATGTATGGACATACTGTATCAGTATTATATTCGTCATCGAACGGAATTCTCAATATATTTTACGACGATACTGGATCTAATCTCTAAAATTCTTTTCAAAACCGAATTCTTGGTTAATTATTCATACAAATAAATTGATATCATCAACAACAGAGCACGACGCGTCAAAATGGCGCATCGCTTTGAGCGAAATCGTAAAATCTTGAGCATTGATTTCGTGCTTTTATCCTCCTAAGAGTGTTATTGAAATACTCAATACTGTATAAACTCCCCAGCATATTATGCAACTGCGGGCCACCTTCCATGTTTCTTCACCGTCAAGACTCGCCACAACTAGTTAAATCTAGTTAACACTAAACGACGCATTATTTTAAATGATCTTCGTTCGAATAACCGCAAATTTCCATGGTGTTTGATTTATTTTACTTATACTTGCTTATTTCCATAAAATTTACTCAAACTGTTGACATTAAGGCGGTGGCCACCCATGTTTTTATTATTATTGGACATGAATGTCACTCGAGAAAAACCCTGTGATGGCAATAAAAGGATGATCAATAACTAAAATGATGATAAGAAAAATAATATACCTAATCAAGTTTTGATAGGTACGTACCTATAGTTTTTTTTTGTTTTATTAAAAAGTACTATGGGATAATTCTCTATTCTCGAATCTATTACGACTATCCGCATTCTCACAGAATCACTCACGCCTCTGCCGAAGTGCCGACCTAAAAACAAGACATTACCAAGACGAAATAATAAAAACCTATTCTATCTAACAAAGTTGAAATTAATGAATGTTAATTTGTCACCGATAAGTTATCGGAGGCTTCGAAAATACAGTTGGATATCTTGTTAGCGTTTCAAAGATTTCGAAATGCCGTGTCTGAACGCAAACGCGTCCTCGCCGTAACCCCACTTGCGAAACACAGTAGAACTAGCTTATGCACGCTGCTTCGTACGCGCGGTACCTTTAAATATATAGCTCATTATTCCAGACAGAATGTATAGGCCAGAGAATCAGTATAGCTATCAAACGAGGTATCGTTGCCAGCCTTTTGGGTACATTACCCTGTGGCCAGTGAGTTAAGATTGTCTATATAAGTATGTACATAATTTTTGTACGTACATCATTTTGGTCTACTATAAATTAATTTTCTCTGTTAATAAATGTCCACTAGACAAATATTTTGTATATCAAATTTTCATTAAAATACGAGCAGCTGAGCCGTTTTGATGAGATTGTAAAAAACTAAACAAACATCCAAACTTTTGCATTTACAATATTAGTACGATAACAACATAGACCTGCATTCCTACCACCTATGTATAAGGTGTACCACATAAAGGAGATCACGAATATACAGTTACGTATTTACGATTTTTTAATCGTCTTGGGTTTTCCCGAGTTTTGTGAAACGAATCGTTGGAAATCTTACAGAAACCTAAAACAGTTCTGATGCTGAATGAAATTAAGGCAATTGCACCAATCAATGCAGAAAAGAGTAATAAAACTTATTTACATGAAATTTTGATATGATTCTATCACTTGATTTTCCGCATCTCTACGTGTGTTTAGGTTTATCAAAACTTCGTCCAGTGAATCAGCACGTCGCGCTCGTAACCGTAGTTCACGCTTGAAACACAATTCATTAGACTGACCTTGCTATATATACTAGGTAAGTAAGTTAAGCTAGATATACTACTTATCTGTGTACTGTTTAACTATTTTTTTTCTCATTATTCGACTGTATACGTATCTCCCCGCGCGACATTGGCATAAATCCAGAAAACCAAAACTATGTACTAAATTGTAAGTAATGTTAAATACCTACTTTGCCCCACAAAAACTAATGACACGAGCTCAATACAAGAATTTTGCCAGTGTAAAGTGTTTTATATAGGGTATTTATTTTGTACGTCACGGAATCGCAGATCCGTAGGTAAAACTGCCAGAGATAAATTGGAATTGAAGACTTTCTGTTCAGAAAGCTTATTACGGTTCAGAACACCCAAATGAAAACTTAATAACTAAGTACTTGATTTGTCTGAGATATTTAAAGTTTTGTTGGTAGTAAGTATATTCTGATAAAATAAAATCCAAAATGCCGGTCATTTTTTTTTAGTAATCCACGTAGGCCAGTATGCCTTCCGATTATACGAAATTTAACTTCACTCGATCTTGTAATTTTGAACCTTGATTTTATGGTGATAGCGTCTACTATATACTTTTGACTGCATTTTCAGTCTTATTTTCGTAGTGTCGATACTACCTACCTACATAAAATTTGCATGACATCATCAATCAATAAAACCAAAAAATATTATGAATTAATTTTTAGATTTGCATTCGTATTATAAACTAGTTGACATTGAAACAGCTGATGACCGGAAGCGGATGGATAAGGAAAAACATAGGTGCATCAATACCGGAGATACCTAGACAAACCATTTTATCAGTTGTAAGTACAGATTTTTGTAAAGTAAAAAAAACTTCTAGGCTTCCATTTTTAAAGGGCTAAAAAGATAGAAGGGTTGTGTATATACTCGTAAGTAGGTACCTCTGATACTAAATATTTAAGTACTTGTGTTCCTTTTTGTCTGTGTTGCTTAAATGTGAAAACGTGATTGATTATCACTACGAGTAAAAAATACCTACTGTTTTTTTTTTCTTTGTAAATAAAATAAATAATGGAATAAAAAATGGAAAAAAATATTGAACAAAATTTTCCTCATCACGTAGGTATAGGTACTTTAATTATTTTTTCAAAAAGGGTCTGATTTTTAAATCATTGGATTAGATACATTTAATTTATACATTTGTAATGAGAGTATATGAAGCAAAAGAGGTATGTCAGGATCGTAGCAAGTGGAGATCCGTGGTCTCTGCCTACCCCGTCAGGAAACAGGCTTGATTTTATGTATGTATGTATGGATTATACATTTTGTGTTCAACATCATTGATTGAGAATTGATATTGTCAAGAGATTTACATTGTTTCCTGTTTTGTTTACTTTTTTATGTTTTGATAGTTTTTGACACGGATGCTGCAAGTAGGTACCTATTGTTTGAATATGTTTTAGGTGAAGTAATAAATAAAATTATTGGAATATGTAGAATACTAATAAAGCAACACGTAGACAAGTTTTCTACATGTTTTTTAACTAGATGTAAACGGTCTAGGATCAAAGCAAGTACACCTACACGTACCGAATAGACATATATTTGCATTCAAAATCTTAAACCTACTGGTAGACATTTCGTATTTATTTTTTAATACAATATTAAAAACAAAGTCAATATAAGAATGAGCCGCTTATGATCATATTGCTATTATACATATGTACTATGAGTAAAAAGTTAACTCAACGGGTTCATGATGAACATGATGTTGAACATGACATTCAAATCATAATGATGATGATGCAAACGTTTATAATATTTATTATTATGTAGTATACCTACCTGCCTAGTTATATTGCAATTTATTACAATTCAAAGCTCAAGCTCAAGCACAGAATGTCAGCATAAAAAATCTTTGATCACTCCATTTGAAGGTAGTTTGAAAAAACATTTCATGTGGTCATTTTATCATAGATACGAAATAAATATTGGCAAACATTTCTCCCGCGCCGTGGGAATCCAACCCACACGTCTCGCGTCTCTGCCGGACATTTGCCAACCACGCCATCGAGTCATCAGAAATTACTTGTAGAAATTATAAAAAAACCCTGTTTATAAATTGTTAATTATGAGTTAAAATGTATTTTAAAACAGGTAGTTGTAAAAATTCAACTATCACACTCAGCACCACCTTTTATGTACCCGCTAAACAAAACAAAGTTTTTTTTAACTTTATTTTTTGTTCTTACTTCAATCTAACATTTAGGATTAGATACACCAAAGAAAAAATACGATTTGCATATTTTTTATCGGAGGTTGGTAACAATTACATGAAAAACCACTTGGTACTTAATTCTACTCGTCTACTAAACCTTTTTTATTGTTTGCCAACTTAATATTTCCTCGTGTTTTTCGTTTTATTAATTACCAATTTTACGGCTCTTCGGAGCAAGTGTACGTACGTACGTAGGTTGTTAAAATAGGTTTCAGTGTTATTTATGAGAACAAAAGAATCAAACCATACGCATCGAATCGTGCGCCACTTTTTTTTACTGTGATATGTTAAGACATCCTCTAAACTATCTAGAAAAATTACTCGTCGTGACTGAATTTGAATTACAACGAAAAATATTGAATATTCACGAAGGTAAAGTGTTAGTAAACGGTGGCCCAGGTCAGAAAAAAATCGATTCAAGTGCGGACGCCAACGCACAACCTGCGAAAAGACTTCGCGGTCACCAGCTCCACCGCGCCGCTCAAGGAGTCACACTGCCCTTTTCGAAAGTGCCATTCGAACGGCCACCCGACGACAACTCGCAAACGCAGAACTACACTCGCTTAGCCTGTTAAAAAAAACAACTCACCTGCTCAAAAAACTCAGAAGTCCAACTGTGGATTCCTCGATGCTGTCTCGTGTCAAGAGAGAAGTCCGGTTTTGCATTCAGGTACCGAAGCACGGTCACAGTGCGTGAGAGAAAGGGCGCGCAATTCGTTCGACGGCGAACACTCGCGTTGCTGTGCGGTAGATGTCTTTGCAAAAGCGTGTTGGCGTATGCAGCTCTCTGCTTGGACTAAAGGCCGCGAGGTGCGGGGGCCGATATATGGATGCGCACAAGCACCCCGCCCCGACCGCGGCCTGTCCGAAACTCGTGCGCGCATCCTGAAAATCACATTGTTTCAATCAAGTAGCTGGTTAACCAAGAACGAAGATTATTGTTTTTTTATAATAATTTGGTACCTAATTATTATGCAGGATCGTTATAAAAACCTTTCCAAAAAAACTGAATTATACCGAAGAGCTTCTACAAGTTTAAGGCACCTTCCCAACATCTAAGTAATTATTTTATCTTTTACTAGTAGTTGCTCACGACTTTGTTCGCGTTTAATTCATTTTCTAATAGTTATATATTATATATATTTATATAATAATTTGAGAGCTCTGGTGGTGTAGTGGTAGCTGCCTAACGATCCGAAGGTCATGGGTTCAAACCTGGTTGTGCACCAATTAATTTTCCATTTGAGAAAATTATGTGCATAATGCCAGTGTTCTTAAACGGTGAAGGAAAACATCATACCATGAGGAAACCGGTATACCCTAGAACCAATAATTCGAAGGTGTGTGTCATAGGTAAAGTGTATTAAAAAAAAAAAAAAAAGTCCTTATAAAGTTAATCTTAATATTCTTACAACCTGTCAAGTACGAATACTAAGTATTGTGCAAAATGTGGGCATGTGTCAAATACCTATCATGTTTGGACGTGCCTCTGAGTACACTCTTTAGATATCCTTAAAGATCTAAGTAACTAGAGATCTGCGGAGATATCTACCAAACCTGGGTATTACCGTCGTGACCATGTATATATACCCGTGCGATGCCGGGGCGGACTGCAGTATTATATATATTTATAATAGTTATTCTGCTATTCGGTACCAAGACTAAATACAACAAATCAAAAACCATTAAAATCGGTCCTATCATTCTAGAGTTGTAAGTGTTTGAACAAACCTGACTTTTCAAATATGTGTCAAAATAAAATATAATTTAAATCAAAAGCACTAAAGAGTATTGATAAATCACCGCTAAAATAACTTTCTACCCATTTTTAACCCCGTTTGGAGATGAATTTCAATAAAATACGAAACATGTCTTCCATCAATTCTGTTAAAAAAGGTTTATGCAAAATTTGAAGTAGATTTGACCAAGGGATCTCTGTCCCATACTAATTTTGCCCCCTTTTTCACCTCTTTAGAGGTAGAATTTCGGAAAATCCTTTCTTATTGGATGCTTTCTTACGATCAGCGGTTTAGGCTGTGCGTTGATCAGTCCGTCAGTCATTCAGGACAAAGCCTTTTATAAGTATAGATAGATAAGATTACATCGTCGGCTTTATCAATACAAATTTTATTTTGATAGGAACGATCTTTAGTAACTAATACATATCACTGAGAACGATAGTCAGCGTAACGTTTCTGATTAGGACAGGACAAACAGACTAAAACACAGGGATTCCTTGTTGGATTCTGGAACTCTGAAGTAGGTAAAACAGAGCCTTCAACAAGCCAAAAAAACCGGGAGGAACTTTCGATCCCTTAAAAAACTTAAGGGCATCAAACCGAAAGCTCGTCGCTATGTGCAGAATTAATATCAAAAGTCCCACCTTATGATCTACCAAAGAATGATGAAATGAAAGATCATCGAAATAAGACAAATCGATCTAATTTGAAACGTCGACCTACACACCAAATCTGACATACTGAGCAACGTATCGGATGTAGGCAAAACAATGGGATTGCCGTGTTTCCAGTGCATCCAGAAGGTTGGGCAAATCTAATCAGGCACGGGTTACCAAACACGTTGAGATAAACACGAAAATAAATGGCGACACGATTTGTATGTACTTATTCGAACCCAAATAGTCGTAAAAAAAAGCTATTTCAACATTATCGATATGTGAAGGGATCAAGATACCTTTACCGTGAAATGAGGCTATTTATTACATAATATAATATTGTAAAAGTTATCTCTTCTTCTTCTTCTTATATATAAAAATTAATTGCTGTTCGTTAGTCTCGCTAAAACTCGAGAACGGCTAAACGGATTTATCTTATCTTTGTCTTGAAATGTTCGTGGAGATCTAGGGAAGGTTTAAAAGGTAAGAAAACGTACTTATATTACTTATAAAACGCGCAGACGAAGTCGCGCGCGAGTCAGCTAGTTTTTGAATAAAATATTCTTATTTTATTTACAAAATTCAGCGCTACGACAGGTGCTCCTTACAATAGACATCAACGCGTGCTCCCGAATTTCATATTAGCCCTTAGTTTCAATATTTTAATTCTAGTTGGCATTAGAGCTGAATTCACTTTACATAATAATCACGTTGAATATTAGTACTAAAGTAAATAATTTGAATAATTGTTAGGGTAAAAATGATCACGACTGTAACTCCCGGGCTTGGTAGATCTTTAGGCCTCAGATCTTTAGTTTCTTAGATCTTTGACGAAATCTAAAGAGGGTAGTCAGAGGCACGTCCAAACATGACATTTGGTACATGCCCACATTTTTCACAGTAGTTAGTATTCCGTACGTGACAGGGTGCAAGCCCATCTCCGCTTATAAGAATACCTATGACACACACCTTCGATGGTGGTGTAGTGATAGCACCCCTGCCTCACGATCCGAAGGTCGTGGATTTAAACCTGGTCGTACACCAATGAGTTTTTCCATTCGAAAATGCCAGTGCTCTTAAACAGTGAAAGAAAACATCGTGTAGAAATCGTATAAGATTATACAAATATCGTGTTCATCTCACAAATGCTTCGTTTGCCTTGGCTGAGAATCGAACTTACAACCTTTAACACAGAATTATAGCTACTACCAACCCAGCTGTGACTCTGTGGCCAGTCGAGCATCTTTACCTACATTGTTTATAAGTAGCAGGAAAATATTTAATGAATTAGTACCTGGGTGACCGAGCTTTGCTCGGATTTTTTTATTGGTAAACGACGTTTTCTAAAAATGAAACCTAGCTAGATCGATTTATCGCCCCCGAAACCCTCTGCATACTAAATTTGATGAAAATCGTTAGAGCCGTTTCCGAGATTCAGAAAATACTACTCTTAGTTTCTGATACTCACAACTCTAGGTATCCTTATGGCGAGGCAAGCAAGATTATATTGTATCCACTTTGCGCCTGATAAGTTTTATGAGCAACATCCAGAAGTGCAGATAATTTCACAGTCGTTTCATAAAGGCTCTAAAGAGAACATTTTCAAACTTTTGGGAATTACTAATGAATAAATACGAGTATAATATATGAAATATTATACTTACCTACTTATCAAACAGTGATTATCAAAGTTAAAATTTAAATTCTACACGCAACACGTAAATATAATCAGGTAAAATATTAGTAACTACCTAAGTAGGTATTTTGAGATGTCAGATGTGAATTTTTTTATGATCACCATTTGTTTCTCTTTTTTATAAAAAGATAGAGATTGTTATACCTACACCTAGGGAAATTTAGTTTTACCTACTAATGCATGCAGCAGTGCAAATGACACGCCGACCAATGAGAGGTAAATTATAAATCCACCAAAAATTAGGTCAGTAGCTAATAATAACAGATTTTTATGTTAAATTAATCAATTCCATTCCTAAAATCTGCTACGTAAATTCGTAGCAGCCTACGAGTTATGGGATTTGGCGCTACGACTTTGCTACGACCTAAGATTATGTAATCTTATGCTACGACTGTGAAATTTTCGCTTCATATGATTGGTTAGATTAGAACCAATTTTTTTCAAAATCTTCAATCTCAATGCGTGGACTCACTGATATACAATAGTTGCTAAATAAATACATACTCGTACTTGTGTGTACCTAAACCTAGCTATCGAATATAACAAACTATGTCTTTGTTATAACAGTGAATATTGCAACTATATTTGTACTTACAACTAAGTACTTACCTACTTTTTTATTGCAATTCTGGAATTCTGAGGCTTTTCTTCGAAATACCACTGTCTATCGTGTAAAATGCCAATGACCACAAGAAGGCAAGTCAATGCCTATTAGTTTTCAGAAGGAGAACAGATACTTACTTACCTACTTGCGTTCACTGCCTTATTGTTTCAATGACCCACGATGTCTTTGACGTGTTGTTGTCCTAAAAACTTCCTAAAAACAACAAACAAAGCAAACGCTCTTGCTAAGTGTTTTTTACTGTGGAATTGGCAGATTAGTTGCTATACAATTCTTATCCATGTTATTATCTTGCACATTCCACCGAACACTACGCTACCTACTCTTACTACTTACGAAAATTTGAATGAAAGTAGCGTCGGAAATCTGATTGTTGGTAGTTGTGTCAGCAAATCCGATCGCTGCTGACACTGTGGATGCATATTTAAAAAATAATACGATACTAGAATACGAAAATGTGGACGCCCGGTAGAGGGCTCATATCATAAGCACTAAGTCGTGACTGCGCAGTAAACCTAGTGTAATTAATGATAGTCCTTCTAAATGTATCATCTCATAGATTACCTACTGAGTGACATACCACACCACTTGTACTTTATTAATTTGTTGGATCCGCCCTTTCACGTTTCAGTGCTATTATAAGACAATCAACAGCATGAACTTGTCTTGATGGCATAGGTACCTTCTGTAGTGTCACGTGTAGGCCTTGACTATTACTCCAAAATAATCACAGGTTAAGCGTTATACGGACACCTATTCGGACGAGTACCAACCTGGCTGGTCAAAGTAGTAAATGACAGATGCAAAGGCATGATTCAAATTAATCTTTTAATGATTATGGTGGGAAGTTAAGGGCGGTGCACACTATAAGTTATTACTACTTAGTAGGTAGGTACTTAGGGAGCTAGAGCTGATAAAATCTTGTTAATTTTTTTTTTATTATAACCTGGCTAGGCAAAGGTCTCCCCTCAACCGCGCCACCATCCTCATCCTTCGGGGTTTCCATAGGTACATATTAGTACATAGCACATTATTTATTTGCCCAGCTGTGGGATAGTTCAGTCTATGAACAACATTTTATTTTGATTGTGTCTGGATTTTTCGGTTTTCAGTAATACCTAATGAAAAAATTAATAAAAATAAGTATTATGAGCACTTAGGGGATCTTTTACGGATTACTAGCTGCACCAAACGCGGTAGGTATTCATTTTTAAACTTTTATAAAACAATAAAAACGTGAAAGTTGTGTAAGGGTGTCCTTACACAACTTTCGCGTTTTTATTATTTGGATATTAAGTATTATTATTAATATGGGAAGAGTTATCGTGACAGAGTTCGCCAGATGAAGATTTTTCCTTATGTTATTGACTTACCTACTAGGTACCTACTAGTAGGTAGGTCCATTCTTTGATGAAAAAAGTAGGTACATAATTAGGTAACTTTTATTACAAGACCTAGGCAGGTGATCATTTTCAACTATCCTGTATGATAAAACTACATAAGTTTTAGTAGGCCAGGGTTCTATCGCAAAACTAAAACCATACAATCGGAACCGAATTTTCGTTGAATTCCGTCGAATTAACAGTTTTTTCGTTAAATTCGAAATTTCATTTCGTACGTAGGTATATACTTATACAATTTTAGATGGTCAAAAATAATGTCAGTTGTTTCATCGTTATATTACATTATATTACATGACAGAATGTAATATAATGATTAGAGGAGAAAGAGTGGAACAAGTGAAAGAGTTTGTTTATTTGGGTACGCTGTTTAAAAGAGATGGAAAACATGATGACGATATTGAAAGGAGAGTGAATGCTGGAAATAGTGTGAATGGGGCACTTCACACATTTATGAGCAGTCGGATCGTGTCCAAAAAGGCACGACTGGCTGTGCACGGTGGAGTGTTAGTGCCGACATTGATGTATGGTAGCGAAAGTTGGGTATGGCAGAAGAAGCATCAGAGTAGAATAAATGCAGTGGAAATGAGAGCTTTGAGAAGTATGTGTGGTTTAACTTTGAATGATAGAGTAAAGAACAGTGTGATAAGAGAACGTTGTGGAGTGAAAGAAGACGTAGTGATGAAAATTGAGAAGGGTATGCTAAGATGGTTTGGGCATGTAGAAAGGATGGATGAAAGGAGAATGACGAAACAGTTGTATAAGGAGAGTGTGAATGGAACAGTTGGAAGGGGAAGACCACGGCGTACGTACCTCGATCAAATTGGGGACGTACTAGAGAAAGGCCAGGTCCAGAGTACCCTTAACCGACGCGCATGTATGAAGAATGTAATGAGAGTGAATGAAGCAAAAGAAGTATGTCAGGATCGTAGCAAGTGGAGATCCGTGGTCTCTGCCTACCCCGTTGGGAAACAGGGGTGATTTTATGTATGTATGTATGTATGTTTCATCGTTCAAATGATTGTCGAGTAGAAACAATGTAACAGAGTAGGCTTTGCACGATTATTGTAGCGATGATGTATCGTTGATCGTTTTGTGGCGTAGGCGCCCAAGTTGAGTCACTGATGGGACTGGTATTATGAAGACCGTAGGTAGGTACCTATTTTTAGATAGGTAGGTTAAGGTAAGGTAGGACCTATCGCGCCATCACTTGTCACTATCGTGGGTATACACACAGGCACTCTACCCACCAACCAAGGGCGGATCCAGGGGGGGTCATGGGGGTCATGACCCCCCCCCTGGGCTGGATCCAGGACCTAAGTGGACCACTAATTAAAATGATATATAATAAGGATTATAACTTTTTGTGACTTGACCACGGCTATGTGACCCCCCCTGGCACGGACCTAAGTGGACCACTAATTTAAATGATTATAATAAGGATAATAATCAGCAGTGGACTGCTATAGGCTGATGATGATGATGATGATGATATATAATAAGGATTATAACTTTTTGTGATTTGACCACGGCTATGTGACCCCCCCTGGCACCAAAGCTGGATCCGCCCTTGCCACCAACAGGAAACGTCCACCAACTATATAAATAAGCAGTGGCTAAGCACTAATAGGTTTGCTACTGTGCATAGATTGAATACACTGTTTGAAAGATGACTTCCGGGAAGGCTCTGAGAATCAACTTTTCTAACGTGTAATCATTTATTGATTCGTTATAAAGTAGTGTGCACTTACCTTTAATATAATTATGGCCTCTTTGTGTGTTTATCCGCTTTATTGTATGGCTAAGGCCATCAAATACCTATACCTAATGTTATAACAATTGAAAATGTACATATTGCTTCCTGTATTTACCTTTTATCTTTGTTTTCTATTTACTTACGCATTACGTAACATTAGGTAGGTACTTATGTAGGTAAGTATCTAATACTATTTTACGCATCTTGTAACTTTTCCGGTAGGTAGGTACCTGTAATTACCTTACTAGGTACCTTACTTAGGTACATAAAAAAAAACACAAAACAAACATGATCATGTCCAGGCTACGAAGTTAGACACTTAGATCTTTGAGGAGAGATAGTCAGAGGCATGTCCAAACAATAAATTTGTCAAAAGACCAAGTTTTGCACGGTGGGATTTTTAGTAGGTACTTGTTATGGTTCGTTACAGGTTCCAAGCTATCGCCGCTTGTAGGAATGCCAATGACAACCTTCGAATTTTTTGTTTTAGGTCTAGGTATTTTTTGGGGTAGTCCCGGTGTCCATATGTTGCTTTTTAGAATAGAAAACCTAAATATCTATATCTGGTATCTTCAAAATATGTTTATTATTTATGCACTACGAGTAATAATGAACCTACTTACCTAAGGGTAGATATATTTTTGCACTCCAGTAGGTTTGTGAAAACTGATGTAAAGAGCGGAGTGCGGAATGTGCGCGGGCCGGAAAGAAGAAAGAGCAACGCAGCGTACGTATGTGACATGACAGTTCCAATTAGTATAAGTTACCTACCTTGTAAATAGTAGGTAAAATATAGTACCTATATACTAAAATTAAAAAAGGCAATTAGGTAGGTACTTGCCTAGATAGGTGCCTGATAAAATTAAGAGTTACAATCACACCGGAAGTTGCTAATATGACATCTCAGGGTGAATGAAAACAAGCATCACATGTTGCTGATGCCAGTAGGTACCAATGTGAACTCCAGGCACATGCAGCATATAATGAACACGTGGCAATTAATTGATGTGACGTGTCTTTCCGTCTAAACCAGTAATTTTCGTGACTTGATTGGCGTGTATTACGAAGACGCGTTAGAGCATGTAATGTAATATAATAAATTATGCTGCGTCCGAACGTTACGTTTTAAATGCGCTTGTACGCAGATGACGAGGCCACTGCACCATAACGTATCTAATTAAGAAAGTTGATTGGCCTTTATTATGTACGTTTAAGTTAGATTGCAAGCATTTGATCTTCAAGCTTCAGTGTTCAAGATGGCCGGATCAGAAGAGATTCAAAACATGCTCATTATACCTTTAAACGAGCAATTCTTGTATATATACAGTCGTGGTCAACTAATTAGGGACACTCTTTGGTTAAACCGAATTGTGAATTTATTTTTTATTTTCCAACGAGTCTAAACCATATTCCATATCTCTTACATGTAAGTATAATTAGTCATTTATGTGCCCGATTATACAAACAATAACAACTTCTTAAACATTAAACCTCTTTACAGTATAGCTGATAGATTATCGTAGTGCTATTTGTTCAAATAATGCTGGCTGGCCATTTAATTAGGGACACTGAGATATTGCGTTCTATTTTCAAAATTTGAATCTCAATACTTTTTTACTTCTTCTCTTATTGTTTCGTGGTAGTTTTGGCGGCAATCCCGATATTTATTTTAAGTTTTGAAAAATATTTTGAAGAAAAATGGGTAAAAATAAAAGTTGCGATCCAACACTACGAAAAATTATCATGAAGTTTGTTGTCGAGCATGGTTGGCCATACCGAAGGATAGCAGAACATTTAAATTGTTCAAAAACTATGGTATACAATGCAGTGCAACATGTCAGACGCAATAACACAGATTTAAATGTGCCCAGAACAAAAAACAACTCCGCAAGAAGATAGAATGATAGCCAGGTTAGCTAAGAAAGATCCGTTTCTAGGCTCTATTTTAATTAAACACGAAGTGTTTGGGACAGACGAAAGAGCTGGTGTCTCAGCTAGGACCGTTCGACGACGTCTGGTAGAAGCAGGGTTGTTCGGAAGAGTGGCTCGCAAAGTACCGTTGTTGAAGAAAGAACATAGAAATGCTCGTTTGGCGTTTGCACGTAAATATGGACATTGGACCTACGCCCAATGGCAACATGTATTATTCTCTGACGAGACCAAGGTTAATTTGATTTCTTCAGATGGAAGGCAATACGTACGGCGTCCAGTAAAAGCGGAAATGAATCCAAGATTCACAAAAAAGCAGGTGAAACATGGCGGTGGAAACATTAAAATGTGGGGTTCATTTTCTGGACGTGGAGTGGGACCTGTGAGGAAAGTTCAGGGTAACTTAGACCAACATCAATACAAGGCAATATTGGAGGAAACGATGCTTCCCTATGCTGAGGAGCATCTCCCTATTATATGGACGTTTCAGCATGATAACGACCCAAAACATACCGCCCGTTCAGTCAAGTCGTTTCTTACCAGTCAGTCAGTATCGGTGCTAGATTGGCCAGCAAATAGCCCGGACCTTAACCCAATCGAGCACCTTTGGCACGAAATCAAGAAAAAAGTAGCCACTTATCGTACCACAACTTTAGATGAACTTAATGAAGCTTTTTGTGAGGCATGGGCAAACATTCCTGTCGAAACATGCCAGAAACTGATAATGTCTATGCCACATCGGTGTCAAGCGGTAATTACTAACAAAGGTTTTGCTACTGGGTACTGATTTTACACGTAATAAAATGGAGCTGTTAAAGATATTATAATACTGCAGATTATTAGTTTTGTTTAACTCTATTTTTCATTATAGTTTACTGTCCTTAATTAAATGTCCAGCTACAGAATTATACCTTAAAATTGAATACATGTTCAACCTTTGATATTAAATACTTTTTTCTATTTATTTATTCTTTTATTTACAGCCATTTAAAGCATAATAATCGGACCAAATTATGCAAATAATAGTTACTGAGAAATCAATAGGGTTTTATATTTGTATGTACATAACCGGTTATTGTTCTTCACTATCTTGCATGTCCCTAATTAGTTGACCACGACTGTATATATATGTTATTGGAATCTCGGAAACGGCTCCATTTCTCCACGGCGATTTTTATGAAATTTAGTGTGCAGAGGGTTTCGGGGGCGATAAATCGATCTAGCTAGGTTTCATTTTTAGAAAACGTCGTTTTCCAAAAAAAAACACCCAGGTACTGCTCATTGTTTACTACCAATTTCAGTATTTGCACTAATAAAATATTATTCTGAGGATTAGAAAATAGACCATCCTAGATCTTAAATCTTACTCATCCTAGATCCTAGATCTAGGAATTACCAAATTATAGAAACCATGCCAAACTGATCATGATAGTCTTTTAATTCCTTTTTCACGTGTTAAACTGAAATGAAAACTAGTGTAATTGCAAAAACTAAAAATTCCGACCACACTTGGCGTGGGATAGAGGCATGGAGATGAGTGAGCGAGAGGGTAAGTAAAACTGAAATATTTAAGTATGTTTCGCTTTATTTGGCAATAATAACAATGTCTACGACATAAAAATACACAAGTTATATCGACAGAGAATTTCAATATTTAATGCAACATCAAATATTATTCTATGATCCTTGTATACGATATATTATTTACTTAATATTATATAATACACAATTTAATTTAAGAATTAGTCATTAAAATGTCATCTACTCATAGGAACCAAACAAATAACAATTAGAAAGGAGTACAATAATAATTTTCATTTTTGTCACAGCTCTAAATAAATCTGATACAAATCAATGGAAAATAACGTTAAAATTTACATAATTCAGATTGAAAAATCCAGAAAACAACTTTCAACTAACAATAAGTATAATTATGTCACAATAATTAATAACCTAAATATTCTGTAATATACACATAACATACACTCGGACTTATAAATGTACCACATTTTGAGACCTTTCAATTTGCAAAAACTGACGCTGTTACTTACAAACACACTAGAGACAATTACTTTCTTAGCATTTATCTAATGCCTGACAAAACAAAGAAATATACCTAACAAACAATTCAATTAAAGACTTTCGTTTGACTGACCCAGTGAGCGAGAATCAGCTAGAATATATCCCAAGGTCGAACGAACCACTACTTTTTTTTGCAAAGCAATGGTTTATATATAGATCAGCGCAGCGATTACGTTATTCTGATACTATCAAAACATTGTTACAAACACCTTCTATTTGCTATTGGTGACTTGGTATTATGGTTAAGTTTATTGCCATAAAATTATAATATTATATTATTTGTTTATTGCCTTATGTATATAGTTTGTAAGTATCAGAATAACGTAATCAAAGTATAGTTTCAGATAGACATTCATTATAATTGATTGTAATCAGAGTTACGTAGTAGCCAGTAGATTTCAGCAATTGAATTAAGCTGTAGGATATTAAAAATTACGTGCAACAATGTGTCAGGCGCTACAAGCACGTCTCAATCACACCTGTGCAAGCCTAAGTGCATTCAGTAGTGCGATTACGGAACTCTGATACGATCGACACTTGTCAAAACTGGCCTAAATTTATTGAATAAACACTCTTATGTCATACCAAATCACTTGATTACAATGAAAACGTATTGACATTGATTGTAAGAAAAGATCCAAAATCGCCCCCCAGGTAATATAATGTATTTCACCTTTTTAATTTAACACTATAAATAATTATTATTACAAGTTTGGAGTCGACCTAAATCTTATTTTTGCCTAATAGCTCAGTTGGTAGTAGCTGTCCCTTCTGCGCTACGGGTTGTGGGTTCGATGCCCACCCAGGATAAACATTTGTGTGATGATCTTAGATGTTTTTTCTTTGCCTGGGTAAGTCTGGGTGTTATTATATGTTCTTGTATGTGTTTTTGAAAATGTTTTTGAACATAAAATTACATCTAGCTTGGAACTGCACTAGTTAATAATGGCTTAGTTGTTGACCCCGGAATGTTTATCTAAATACACCAATATACATACTTAGTATTCATATCTTCTGGATTTTTCACTAATATGTCAGCTGTTCTTATAAAATAAATGTTTGAGCGTTAGCATTGTTATTAACAACGTAAACGTTTCAGATAATCGAAAGGAAGACATGGATAAATGTTTGGAATCCGTAAGAAATTGTAAAAAGATTGAAATACAGAAATAAATTATACTAATACACCACGTAAATGCTTTGGTTGTTCCTCCGACCAACTACGTAACGGCACACTGTGCCTACGAACATTATGACAACTACAAGGTATGGAAGGACAATATCATATCGAAAGCCCGGATCCATGACGCACAGTATTATTAATCGTAGTGAATATTGTTCGGAATCACGATTTGAAGGCACTGTTTCTTCAGGTACTCAATTATTAGCTAAATAATCTAATACAGCGAATTGAACATTGAATATTAAAATCTGTTTTACGAATCCAAAAATATTAATAAGATGCTTTGTAACCTTATAAAACGATGTAGGAGGTGCAAAAAAAAATTCAATAAACAACATTGATTATATCCAATTTCGACAAGTCAATTTGTATTGTAAAATTATTTGTATGCTATAACAGTGCGCTGTTAACATAAAGCATATTTTGTATGGAATGAAGCCTGAATACAAGCGTGCTTATTACAATCCATACAAAACACGTATGAGCGTTACGCTAATGATATTTAATGGAGCCTATAATTTTCTACCCTTATTGTTAACAATAAGTAGAGATGTAAGGTTATGGTTTGAACAAATAGCCGCCAAAGGTTCCTTCTAAATATGCGGAAGGGGTGATTGTAAAGTTAACTAAAGATTTGTATAAAGTTAGCAAAACAAGACTAATAAACTGCAATTTAATTACTTACATTATTTACTACCAGTTAAAATATACAGCAATTTAATGCTCATAAAACTGTCAACTATTGATACTCGTAAGTGTATTGATATTTCATGAGACAACAACTACAATAAATTCAACGAATACAAAATGAAGAAGCATATTTGAGCATAATTGAAAATTATCATTTTGATTGGTAATAAATCAAATGCCATCTGTTACATGCGACCGACCATGAGCAACATTAGCTTGCGTGCGATCACATCATATCTCTAGATGTAATCCCATACAAAACATACTTAGTTTACCTGTACATAAAAACAATTCAGTGAAATAACGAGATATTTGTACAAACATTAAAAATATTAAATTGTTAAGGATTATAATATTTTTAAACATTTCTAGTAAAAATATATAGCTAATGCAGTTTCGCAAGCCATTAATGACAGTTCTGCAATAGACGATCGATGAATCTGATGATAAGTTTTGCGACCACGTTTTGTGCGCCGAGTGGCACGTCTTATTCGTCTCTGCCAGCAGAGACGCAAATGTTCACTCGAGTCATAACGGACGGAAAGAACCGGGTTATGGGAAAAACTACAGAAAGAAAGCATTCCATCAAATTGTTCACAGCTGTCCTGCCACGAATAGGCACTACGCACGGTACTACGCATAAAATAGTCCATTGGGCGAATAGATCCGCACTAGTTTGCCATGGATTTGTTAGAGTGAAAGGTAGCTGTGGCCAGTGGCTAGCCTGGGCCTCTGAGCTGGTCAATCCGTGGTCTGGTTGAGGGCGGCTCGGCTGCTTGCCTCTATGGCGGCTGCGACGCTGATCCGCCGCGAGCGGTACTTTCAGGATCTCTTTATCCTATGATCTGATGAAAAAGTTAATTTAAATTACTACTTGCTGATCCAACAGAGATCAATCATCAGACACAAATTTTCAATAATTGTCATAATGATATATTTTGTAAGTATCATACAAAAGACCGAGACGAGTTTCTTACCTGTAGTGCGATTACGGAACTCTGATACAATCAACACTTGTCAAAACTCAAATTGATTGAATAAACACTCTTATGTCATACCAAATCACTAAAGAAATTGAAACTTACTGTTGCGCGGCAGTACAAGGGCTTGTGATTCTTCAACAGTGCAAGCGTGCAGGTTTCCGTGGAACATGTACTGCACTGTGAGGTGCTTAGCCTCTCCCACGCACGGGTCATAGAACCCGGCTAACTCAGACTGAAAATATAGACACACAATTTTTAGATCACAAAATTATTTACTAATGAATAACTTGACAACTTCTTATTTTGGAGGGTTTCAATTTTAAAATGAAAGGATTGGCACATCTTCGTGAAATAACTATACCTTGCTAGCGTTTAGCAGCTCGAGCCGCGAGTCCCTGATGAGGCATTGCAGCGGGATGGTGACGTCAATGACCTCGGACATCCCGAGGGGGGATTCGGGCGGGGGCACGGGCACGTCGCCTGGTGACGGCTCCGCGATCGGGTGGCTTGTACAATCTGTATACAATACGAGGCCTTTGTAGACAATACGTTTATACAATTTGTATACAATAAATGGTATGTACAATTTGTATTTTGTAAGTTTACAATATGTAGAGCGCTGGTGGTGTAGTGGTAGCACCTCTGCCTCACGATCCGAAGGTCGTGGGTTCAAACCTGGTCGTGCACCAATGAGTTTTTCCATTCGAAAAATTTATGTGCGCAATGCCAGTGCTCTTAAACGGTGAAGGAAAACATCGTGAGGAAACCGGCATACCCTAGAACCAAAAATTCGAAGGTATGTGTCATAGGTTAGAATTATTATAAGCGGCGATGGGCTTGCAACCTGTCACGTACGGAATACTAACTACTGTGCAAAATGTGGGCATGTACCAAATGTCATGTTTGGACTTGCCTCTGACTACCCCCTTTAGATATCCTCAAAGATCTAAGTAACTAAAGATCTGAGGAGATATCTACCGAGCCTGGGGATTACAGTCGTGATCATATTTATTTTTTATTTATTTACAATATGTAGCATGTAGTTTGTTGTTTACAAAGTTTGTTATTACAACGTGCCTACAAGCTACGTGTACACAAGTTGCAGCTAATTCTTCATCCAACATAATGGACAACAAATCATTTGAAAATATGTAGATGTTTATTCGGAAACTGAACTTAAAACAAAAATGATCTCTACTATGATCCTCAGGCTTGGTAAATATCTCTTCAGAACTTTTGTTACTTTCAAAGGGACGTCTAAATTCACATTATATTTGATAAACTATGTCCACATGTGCTTGCACAGTAGTTAATATTCCGTAAATAGAATTTACAATGCTATAAAAAAGGAGGGTTTGTTACAATTTCTACGATCTAATGTAAATGTAGAACCCTTGCTGACCTTGGGGCAGTTTCCCGTATAGCGCCTTCAATATGACCAGGCCCTTTTTCTTCTCTTCATCAGACTTGATGCGCGTGTAGGTGGCCTTCATGAGTTCGATTGTGGCGCGCGCCTGCCTCTGCATCTCTTGCAATCTTACAAATAAACGTCAGTGAATTATTGGTTAGCAAACTTGGTACTTACTTATATAATTTTTAAGAAAAGAAAGGAAATTACAGTTGTACAAAATAGGTGTGATGTATAACAGTTCAAGGCCGTTAGTCGTAGCATTCTTTTAAGGAGGCAAATCATACTGGTTGTTGAAGTTATTATTGCATAACTTTAAAACCTCAATTCCTCTTGTCAGCTAAAGCATTATTCACATCAAGGGGTCCTAAAACTCTGTTGACCTCTGACTCATACGCAACTTACTTTTTACTTAGTTGGCTCAATGAATCAAGGCATTCGTGAAGTTAGCCGCAAGAGCTGCGCAGTATCGTTTTTCGGGAGCAATTGGATGTATGAAGAAGGGCGGAAGGAACTGTACATGCGCAAACTCGCAACTGTGGCTAACTTCACGAACGCCTAGATCCGTTGGATGAACTATATGTTAAAGTACCTCTTTAGTTTATCAGGTTACCTTTCGAAGTTGGCCTCCATAGACCGCTGCTTGTTCCTCTGCTCGCGTTCCTTGACGATGGGATCCAGCACCAGCTTCTTGAGGATCAGCCAGGAGACGAGAGGGACTACAGTCGCGTAGAACACTGGCGAAGGCATCACTTCCTCGCACAACTGTATCGGCACCACAAACGTTTGGGATGAGCTAGTCCATCTAAAAAGACAACGATTTATACAGTTTCAAAATGCAGTTTCGTTATGTTTATTCGTCAACATATTTGATGTATATACTCAGATGAACAGATATTATTTGTTTGTCTGAGCATATACATCAAACCATGTTCAGGCATCCTAAATTAATTTATCATAATGTTGGTAACGGTCTTACTCACAAGTTTAATGCAATATACTTATCATTATCAGCTTAGACATAAACTTCATTGCAGTAAAAATTGCAACAAGGTTTAGAGAGATTTGAAATATTATATAAATTTAATGTAAAATAGATATTATCATTCTACAAATCCTAAAGAACAACCGCACTTTGTAACTATGGTGTAAGAAGAATATTTGATATTTACTTGACTTTGAGTATGACTCCGCTGGGTACACCAACCATCACAGCTGCAGAAACACTATTGTTCTGTGATATCTTCTTTTCCGCTCCGTATTCCACTATCGCTCCAAATGAACCGCCCCTAGTATCAAAACAAACATTTAAATTCTCAACTGCAGGAGTACTTTCTGGTTTGAACTGTCTATGTCTAACTATATCATGAAACATTTTTTTCTGTCCACTTTACCTTTATCGTTTAGAAATGCCATTTTTTTCTAATAGCTTCGTCACAATTATAATTTTATGTAACTTATTATATAACCTGTGTCAGGTTATACAACAACCTACATAATACGACCTCAGTGGCGCAGCGGGCAAGAGTCCGCCTGCGACGCAAGAGGTTGCGGGTTCGATTCCCGCCTCGGAACAAATTTGTGTACGATCTGCAGAAATTTGTTCCGTTGGTCTGGGTGTGTATGTATAATAAAAAATATCTATCTATGTACCTATATCATGTATTAAATATATCAGTTATCTAGTACCCATAACACAAGCTTTGAGTAGCTTACTTTGGGGCTAGATGATGCTGCGTGGATTGTCCAGCATTATTATTATATTATTATTATATTATAATACATACTCACTTAAGAGCCAGTCTGAGCTTCATATCATACTGAGGCAGTTTCCATAGCAGGCTCAGGGATGCAAACGAGTGCGGCTTGCCTATTTGAATGGCTGCATTACTGCACATGAAAACAAACAATAATAAATATTGGTAGTCATTTGCAACGCCATTTAACCACAAACTAAGTAAAGCTTGTATATCCAGGCTCCTATTTAATAAACATTACAAATTGTCAAATACAATTAATTGTAACCGGCTACAATTCTACAGGCGGGCTCACCCTGTGTTTAAACTTTTCATTTTTGTAAAGGCTTTTTCAACAATTATTAACCTTTACTGGGTAGGAATGAAAACCAGAATCAACAGAAGGCAGAGCCACTGCTAACCAAGCTGAGACGTCAGTCGGCTGTGTAGAGATGATTCAGTCTAAAAATGCACGCCCCTCCACTTGTACTTGTACCGCATGTAGAGGTAAGTACATTGGAAGAGCGTGCGTTTTTAGACTGATCTAGCTCTACAACTTTATTTAACAACAGTACATTGTGAATGTTCTAATACATTTTACAAAAACATATTCTGTGGCTTTTATGGCATTTGTATTTTGTATAAGAATGAAAATGAAGCAACTACCGACCTTATTATTAGTATTAGACGGGTATTTATCGCGTTCAAATTATCTTTTATTTTCCCGACGTTTCGACAGGTTTGCACGCTGTCGTGGTCACGGCTAGACAGTCAGTCTACCCGTCGAAACGTCGGGAAAATAAAAGGTAATTTGAACGCGATAAATACCCGTCTAATACTAATAATAATGTGTTCAGATCGCGTAAGTTTAAAAGTACATAACTACTGACCTATGATAGCGCTCCGAGTCGCGTACATATATCGTGGACATGGAGGAGCCCTGCGAGCCCGCCCGATATGTCAGGTATCCGATCGAATGTGCATCCAGTTGCAGTGCCATTGCTAAAAGAAAAATATATTTTAGCCAATTTATCTTCTTATCGTGTCACTAAGTTCTTTCGATCCGGTGTGGTAAAAGAATTAAAGTGCGCCTCAAAGGCTCCTTTGGTGCACAGTTTTTTTTATATTAACACACTATGTTACATAATATCATCTTCCTGGCCTTTTCCTATGTTATGTGGGGTCGGCACAACATTATGATCTTCCATTTCCCACTGTCATTTGTCTTCTCAGTGCTCACTCCTTTCTTATCCATGTCATCTTTCACACAGTCCATCCATCTTTTCTTTGGCTTACTCTACCCCTGTATCCATCCACATTCAAAATCAAATCAAATCAAATCAAAGAAGTTTATTTTGTGTCACAAATACAGAACATAATAGAATATAACTGAAACCTAATATTAACTAAAATTAATTACGACAGCAAAAAGGGTTGTCACCAGGGCTTGGAAACCCGAAAAATTTTCAAACCGGTATCGCTCTAAATACCTAAAACCTTTTCATTTCGGTTAAGTTCTACCGTAACCTCTATTCAAACGGTTCGTCAAGAACGATAAATTCAAAAGGGTTTCGCTCAGTTAACCGGTTAAAACCGAAATAATTTCGTTCGTTTCCACTTTAGTTCGAAATTCGAAATGCGTTCGTTGCGTGTGCGGTCGGGTCGAGAAAGGATTTAGTCCTTGCTTGCTTATTCTACACGACCTCTGTGGCGCAGCGGGCGAGATTCCGCCTGCGACACATGAGGTTGCGGGTTCGATTCCCGCCGCGGAACAAATTCGTGTACGATCTGCAGAAATTTGTTCCGTTGGTCTGGGTGTTTTCTATGTATAGTAATAAAAAAAATATCTATCTATGTAGGTACATAATGTATTAAATATATCAGTTATCTAGTACCCATAACACAAGCTTTGAGTAGCTTACTTTGGGGCTAGATGATGCTGTGTGGATTGTCCAGCATTATTTATTATTATTATTCGAGGTTTTAGGTAGTATAGTATTATAGTACATATATGTATATAGTTATATAGTTTATTATGGTATTATAGTATTTTAGGTAGGTACGTCGTAATCAAAGTAACTGTATACCTACACAGTTTTCTCTTCTTTTTCCCATATTGGTGCAGCTACAAGTAGGTACAATACCTAGTCGAAACCACTCCAATCCAATAGGGATTGAAAAACGCGTCACTACTTGTCCAACCACAAACTCGACTGACTATCGAATAGACCAGAGTCGATAATTTTTGAAACGAAAAAAAAATAATAGTAGGATGAAACCCTTTTGAAAAAGCGGAGAATATTATGAAAATGAAAGGAAAAATAATTTACGGGCGATTTGAGGTCTCAATTCAAAATAAAAATTCGACATCAATCTGGGGGGGAACACACAAAACTAAATTAATCAATATTGAACGGACACAAAGGTACATCCTAAAAGTAATGCTACGAAAGAGAAAAACCTTCAGTACAGAACAATTATACAACGAAGCTAATGTCTTAACGGTTAGACAACTTTATATTTTACAATGTATACTAATAATTCACAAAAATCTATCCTTTGACCCAAATACACTAAACAAACGAAACTGTCGCTTTGATCTTACACGTCCAATCTCTAAAACTGAATTTGCATCCAAACAATTCCGCAGCCAGTCTACCAAAATTTACAACCAAATCAACAAAAAAATTAAAATCTACACAATGACATACCTTCAATGCAAAAAGGCCGTGACAAGTTGGCTAAAATCTCTTACTTACGACGACACAGAAAATATATTAATAAGTTTACAATAACGTGAACAATTAAAACCAATTACGATGTTTCTATCGACTATTTATCAACCCTATTAAACAATGAGCAAAAAAAAAAAAAAAAAAAAAAAAAAAAAAAAAAAAAAAAAAAAAAAAACTAGCAAAAATAAATAAATATATCAATAAATATAATATCTAACATCTTCTATACTTTAATAATTATACACTACCTATTATATTGTTACAATTTTATGTTAAGTATCTTATTGAGTCAACTATTTTTCTATATTATTAATACTTACTATATATCTATCTATCTATTATCTATGTATATTATATTATATATTATATATATTATCTATAATAACAAAACAATTGTCATCTTCCTACATTGTACTATTTTACAATGGTCAGCACAACGACATACACAATAAGTCATGAAAAATACTTAATTCAAACATTTTAGTGTTAGTGCTCATACATATCTATACCTAATTAAGATTATGATTATCTACCTACTTACAAGTGTCCATGAAGGCCTTTAGAAAGAGGGGACTTTTCTAACACAGGTATTCTTACCTAACAGAAGAGCTCCCAACCCCAGTTTAAATATTTTACTTGTAAGAACAATAAATACTTTTTACTTTTTTTTTTTACTTTTGAGGTTGGCAAGGGGAAAGGGATGAGTTTTTACGGGTAAAAAACGGCTTATCTCGATTTCTGGCAAAACTAAAAGTCCTATGGAAAAAAGTTAAATGGCAAAGTTGTAGGTAATAAAAAGATCTAAAACTTTTATATACACACTTTTGCACATAACCTCAAATTTAATGTGGAAAATTCAAAACACCAAGTTTTTGGTTTTTTATTTTTATCTTTTACAGAAATTGTTTTTTTTTTTCACGAAATTTGGTGGAAACTTAACTTTATATGTCCCAAATACACTGTAATCAATTTTATTTGAAATATTTATTTTTTCACCTTATTTTGAATTAATATCGATAAAACTCCCTAATTTTCAATCGAAAATTCACCCGTCAAAATAGATTTTTTTTTAGACAGTTGGTGTGCTTCCTGCTCGTTGAAATCTTTACTTTCCGATGGTGTAAAAAAAATATATACCTAATGCTATTATAGGAAATCTTCTCGGAAAATGCAGCTTTTGTTCATCGAATTTGTCAATAGCTATATTTTGTAGTTCAAGACAAAAAAAGCAAAGGAAGGAAAATAAATAAATAAAGATGCTGTTGGATTTAATTTACAATCTCATTGCTTTCTCTGCGGTCGGTTTTTCGGTAATATTTCCGCGACGCGCCCGCGCTTGCGATGAAACAACGAACGGTTCGCTTTAACCGGTTAATTAAAGTTCGTAGTTAAGGTTTTGAAAGAGGTTGCGCTCCGAACGCTATTATTGAAATACCGGTTAATACCGGTTTTTTACCGGTAAATTGTTAACCGGTTCCAAGCCCTGGTTGTCACTCATAGCTATTCATACCTAACTCTCCTCGTCACATGACATTCATCTCTTCTCATAACATGCCCATAACTATGTTACATAATATATGAACTTCTTATTGATAACAGGGTGCTCACGCCGTGAATACGCAGAAAAATAGAAAAGCAAATAATACTCACTGGAAAAGAATGACGGTGATATTCCCCGCGGCGTAAAATGCAACACAGTCCCGCAGTTAAGGAACATCATTCGTGACATGGTACGGAACAGTTTGAAGCCGAGCAGAGGTCCGTTGCCGATACCGCATTCTACCTCCGTCCAGCCCTTCTCGGAGCTTAAATGCCGATTCGTGAGGTTCACTGTGCCGTTGCCTGTAATACACAAGTTATTTGCTAAAGTCACGTGGATGCGATTCTCAATAGAGAAGATATAAAATAGAGCACAAAAATAATTAATTAGCAAAATGTGGTTATAAACACAGTATAATGTTTAGACCTTAGATCACTTACTTGTCCAGATAGAGTGAAGCGCTGCAAGCGTAACAAAAACAACAGGCCAGATTTCAACCGCTTGTGTGCGTAATTACGCAATTACGCACACAAGGATGCGTTACTACGTAGCGCGCTGTGTCACGGATGATCCATGTGTGCGTGCCGAATGTTACCAGCTCTTGAATATTTTCCCCATACTTTTATTTTTTTTTAGAGATAAGAAAAATTGATTTAAATTTAAATTCATCTAATTAGGTACTTATAAGTTTTTGCATTATGGATTACTAGGTAAAATATATTTGAAATGAAAAAGAATATGACTGTTAAGAATATACAGGATTAAAGAACTAGAATTAAAACTAGCACTAAAACTAAAACTAGAACTTAAACTAGAACTAAAATTAGAACTAGAACTAAAACTAGAACTAGAACTAAAACTAAAACTAGAACTAGAACTTAAACTAGAACTTAAACTAGAACTAAAACTAGAACTATAACTTAACCAGAGGAATTCCTCTTAATTGGTTTACGAGTTACTTAATGGAAAGAAGTCAGCGTGTGAGAATTTCTGACTTGTTTAGTGAGGCTAAGACTATGAATTGTGGCGTACCACAGGGAAGTATCCTAGGACCAACATTATTTAACTTATATATAAATGATGTTCATGATCTTCCGATTGAAAATGCGGAGATTATTTGTTATGCGGACGATACTGCATTATTGTTTCATGGGTCTTCCTAGCAAAGTACCTCTAATGTAGCAGAAACAGGAATGTCTCAAATAAACATTTGGCTCCAGCGAAATCTTTTAACCCTAAAAACTAAGAAAACTATGTATGTCTGTTTCCATAAGACATCCGCCTCGGCACCGCCCCCTGAATTAGAAATAAAAATCCACAGTTCCTGTCTTGCAAGTGTTATAAATACATGTGGATGTGATACTTTAACTAGAACAAGCTTCATGAGATACTTAGGTTACGTATACTAAAATGAGGTTCTATTGTATTGTATTATATTATCTACCTACATTGTTGTGCACTTTTATTCACTTGTCACCATTGTTTTTTGTTTTATAAATTTTGTTAACTTGTTAGTTTTTAAATGTGTTATCCCTATACATAACGATTTCTCTTTTAGTCTTATTTTTGTTATTATAGTATTGTATTCAATCTATACATAATGTGTCAAAATTCAACCCCTGCTGCTGACTGAGGTTACTTTTAATTTTTATAATGTAAATCGTATCATAGGTCTTTACGACACAGGCTTGCCTAGTGTGAAGACCGCTGTAAGCTCAAACCTTGTAAAAATCTAGCAGCATCAAATTTAATGCATTTTAACATTTGTGTCTATTTTAAGTTTAAGTACGTATTTTTGCATGCTGAAATAAATATTTTTTCATTTTTTTTTTTTTTTCAACCTCTGACGTCCCGTCGACGCGATATCGCGCGAGACATAATAGATTATTTTCTATTTTGTCTGGAATCTTGGTATACCACAGGATAAACTAGAACTATAACTTAAACTAGAACTTGAATTAAAACTAAACTAGAACTAGAACTAATAATAAATACCTACAACCAAACTTCCCGCTGGACCCTTACAAAAATTCACGAGGGCGAAACGTGGGGTCGAACGGGAATAACTCCAAATATCTCGAAATATACCTTATACCTTTAATTAAGTATCTAATTTTATATTAAATCTCGAAAAAAATTCCTTTATAAACCATGATTAAACAATTTTGTAAATAAGTGAATGCTTAGATGGGAAATTTTAAATTCATATAACAGGCAACCCTATAAACATGGCGTCAAATTGCGTTGAATCTTCGGATAAAATTACAATTTGTAAGTTTAATTGTTTCATTAGCCTAATAGTTATTTAAAATTTACTTAACGATGATAGGTAATTTTCTTTGTCGTTTTCTTCCGTCCTCTATAATTTCTACAAACTTTTACCACACAAACTCCCATTATTTCTGTGGCGCAGAACACGTGTTATTCGCACAATGACTATGTCGCCACTGAGCGACAGAGGGCCAAAGTTTGCACTAAATATTTTTAGTACGACCACGCGCTCGTACTATCTATCTGGACTAGTAAGTGATCTAAGGTTTAGACGTGCTTCTCACTACCGTCGTTTAGATATCCTCAAAGGTCTTCTCATAAGTAACAAGAGATCTGAGATGTCTACCAGTTTGGGGATAACAGTCCTGATCATGCTTTATAATTGACTAGCTTCCGCTCGCGGCTTTGCTCGCGAGGTACCTACATAAAATATAGCCTATGTTACTCAGTGATAACGTAGTATTCTAACGGTGAAAGAATTTTTGAAATCGGACCAGTAGTTTTTGAGTTTATTCGTTACAAACAAAAATACAAAACTTTCCTCTTTATAATATTAGTATAGATATAGATGAAGAAGCCTCATTTATAACTTTCGTAGTAAAAGTACTCTGGATCTGGATAAGTTTTAAAAATTACCTATGCCATTCTGTGTAGAGATATTTCCGGACACCGTCATTGTATTCCGCAGGTTGACAGGCGCGTCCACCGACTGTTGAATCGTCATTCCGGTTACCTCAATGGATGGTATGAGTTGTGCCTCCTCCCTGGTAGAAAGAAAGTATTGTTATCAACTATAGATTGCAAAATAAGGAAGGAAGTAAATTATTATTATTATTTATTTTTTGACAAAACTGAAGGTTGACTAAGATGCACGGACCTAGCCAAGTGCATATAATACCTATTTGAGGTTGAAGATCTTCAGTATGTAAAAATTTCCGTATGATCCTGCAGGTGTTTAGTACTACTGATTTTTTGAGGGCATAGTGTTGGAATTTTTAACCAATCACGGGATTGATATAATAATTGTTTGGGAATTACTCCTGTAGAAGACAAGACTATTGGGACCATGAAGACATTTTGGAAGCACCACATTATGGTGATTTCATTTTTAAAGTCAACATAATTTAGACATTTGAGTTTTGATTTGAACGCTGGTGGTGTAGCGGTAGCACCCCTGCCTCACGATCCGAAGGTCGTGCGTGCAAACCTGGTCGTGCACCAATGAGTTTTTTCATTCGAAAAAATTATGTGCGCAATGCCAGTGCTCTTAAACGGTGAAAGAAAACATCGTGAGGAAACCGGCATACCCTAGAATCAAAAAATCGAAGGTATGTGTCATAGGTTAGTATTCTTATAATTATTATAGTAATAATATACTTATAATTACTTATACTTATAATTATTATTCTTATAGTATTCTTATAAGCGGCGATGGGTTTGCAACCTGTCACGTACGGAATACTAACTACTGTGCAAAATGTGGGCATGTACAAAATGTCATGTTTGGACTTGCCTCTGACTACCCCCTTTAGATATCCTCAAAGATCTAAGTAACTAAAGATCTGAGAAGCTATCTATCGAGCCTGGGGTATTACATCATCATCAGCCTATAACAGTCCACTGCTGGAAATAGGCCTCCCCTAATGAGCGCCATTGCGCCCTGTCTTCAGCTCGACGCATCCAGCCTCCACCAGCAGCCTTTCGCAGATCGTTACTCCACCTAGCCGGAGGGCGTCCTACACTACGTTTGCCGAGCCGTGGTCTCCACTCGAGAACTCGTTTACCCCGGTTTAAGGGGGTATTACAGTCGTGATCATATTTATTTTTTATTTTTTTTATTTTATAATTTAGACAGTTATTCAGCAATAGTATTCCACAAGTTGTGTGAGTGTGTATTGGGGATTATTATTATTAACACAGTCAGCCCTCAGAAGTATTTATATCTTAATCCTTATCAGTGCGCTTTCAATATTTGTCCAGTCTATTTGACAGAGTTTACTGAGGGGGCACTGATCACAAGTCTGCTGACCGGTCACAATTGTGCCCGATGCAATTGTTCATCTTACTAAATGATAAACTCTAGATTTTACACTGCAAAAGCGCTGTTCTTTTAACTGTTGTGGCCTCAGCTTGTCTGGTCATCCAACCTAACCTAATGCTCTAACATCTTTTGCAGATGAAATGATGTTAATTAATGTACACATACACAGTAACAAGCTGCACCATAAGTTTTGTAAATAATACACACTTACACTTCATACTCATCATAGTACTTAGTGAACATGTCTGTTGCATTGATTGAGAGTGTGATGGTGCCGCGAGGGTTCGCACTCTGCTGCAATCGGCGCTCTTCACGCTCGCGCTTTAACCTGCAAGAAGTCATAAATATAGACATTAGTCTTCACTTTGCAACAATTTTACAGAGTCACTCGCTCAATAATCAATAAGTATAAAAGCTTATCATACCTCTCATATTCTTCTCTTATTTCTCTTGGAGTCCGCGTGCGAAATATAACTTCCCAACCATCAACCTCCAATCCGCGTTTACCTGAATACAAATTTTAAAATATAAAATCATGATTAGGTCTACCTATCTAAAAATATAGGTCAATGTACCAAACAGTTTGACTCCCGAACTAACCTAGCGTATCATAAATGGCTCTTTTGTGTGAATCAGACAAAACTTCATATGCTTCTTTGACTTTGTTGAATATTTGCTCGGCCCATTTTTGCTGGTTTGGTCTATCAGTGCTGTGTTTGTCTGGGTGGAACATACGGGATAGCCGGCGGTATGCACTGTTTATTTCTTCCGGTGTCGCCTGCAACAGTAATTATCTATCTTATATTGTGAATTACATTGTGAGTTTGTTTATTTAGTTGTAGGCATAATCTTTGGAATAATTGAACATGTGATTTAGTAACATAAGTACTTCTTTTACATGGATATAACTATGAATCTGGTAGATTTGTTGCATTTGCAGTTTTAAGCTGTGATATACATAATTCTTTAATTACTGAGTGTTTTGGCACCATGGTACTCCTACTAAGTAAGTATTTGCTAATTTCTGACGCTTTCAATGCAGGGGAAACCTAGTGTGGGGTCAGAATTATGTGTGCATCTATTGGTTTTTTTTAACTTATAGTCAATTAAAAACTATAATTGACTATAACTTCCCAGTATCAGAATATCATATAATCAAATCACACATTATTGGAATTGAATGTCTTAGTGTTGGTTCACATCTGACGGAAGATGATTTAATTAAAATCAATTTTGAAAAAAGCATATTGAGAATAAAGAAGTCACTAGAGTCAGTTATACAGTATTCCAAGCTGGAGCACAAACCCTCGTGCCACTTACAACTGGTTCATGCAGCAACCATCATCATCAATAGACCAATACAAATCAGAATGTTTGGCCTCAAATGTGAATGTTTGGTTCACTATCAATTTCAGTGCCCCCCATATAAATACATACTTACTATAAAATAAGGTAATCTAGCTTCTTATTCCAGTGTTGATGAAGTACCTACTTTATTTCATTCTTGTATGCAGTCTAAATAAACAAAGTAAGCTTGCAAGGAATTACTTGATATATAATAACTAGTTGACTTCAAAATGCATGTTGTTGCATATTATTGGTAGAAAAGTATACATTGGTTGATTAGAAACATTAGTGGCTACATATAGTTTTGTTATTTTAACAAGAAAATATTGATGGTGATGAGAAGGCTAGGTAGATAAGATTAAACAACAGCATAACTGGACCTCGGAAGATCTCGATGACATAGTTCGAACCGATGGGAAAAGAGTGGAATCCTCAATCGGTAACTCTATAGATGAGCGGTAGGTACGAAATCTGGTAACCTCTACAAATTATAGCACAGAGTTCTAACCTATTTTCAAAGTACCCATCGAAAGGGTAGTGGCAACTTCCCTCTGGCCCAATAAAATGTGTAATGCAGACAATGGTAGCTTTTCTGGGTTATATAATTGATATGAAGGTAAAAATATCCAAGCCGACGACGGTAAGCAAGATGACATGTGATGCAATAGTTACCGTTTTCGACACATTTAGAAATTGGTAATAATTTTCTTCCATCAATATATTATCTCCTTCTTCTTCCATTGTTCAATGTAAACTTATTTTCCAAAATATATTCAGCAGATCAAGTTTTGCGAATTTTTCACCAAGATGCTCGAACCGCGCCGCCAGCCAGCCAAGCCAAGTCAGTCACAGTCAGTCAATTCAAGCAAGTCAATCAATTCAATCACAACTTCACAAGTCACACACGTCTTTTCTTCTTCTTCTTTATTTATGGCATCTGATTCTAGATTTTTTTTCTTTTTTATTCGTATTTCTAACGTTAACATCTAGTAAAATTTCAGTCATCCATCAAAACCTTACTAAAACATTCACTGATCAAAACGAGAGCTTTTGCTAGCTTTTAATTAAATCGAAGAGCGAAGTTTTCAAATATCACATCTAAATAATACATCACTGGTAAGTTTTTTTTGATCACATTAATAGAATACTTACTAGCTGTCCCGCCCGCAACTTCCTTAGCGAGTTTTAAAATATAAAACTGAGACGCGTGTAGGCAGGCAAGTAGGTTTAAAGTACCTAGTGAATATAGGTAATAAATGGGATTTGAATCTATCCATCACAATTTCACACTAAAAATTTCCCAGGCAAACTTTGACACCCCATTTAACCCCATTTTGAGAAATTCTGTAGGTTGTAAGTAAGTATTACACTAGCTTAGCTACCAAGTTTTAAAAAAAATCAATTACGCATTAAAAAGTTTCTTAAAAATGTTTTCACACTTTTTCACCCTCTCAGTGGTTTTTCTGTAAAATAAATGTAACTAACAAATTTCAGCTTCCTTTAGTTTAGGCTGTGCGTTATCCCCAGAAAAATGCTTATTGTTTTATACACCGTGAAATTTTAATGGTTGTTTTCCCGCGGCAGAACAACTTGAGTAGGTACTTTCGAAACATAGAGTAGGTAAAAGTAAAAAAATAAAAATGTTTTGTTTTCAAATATATTCATCAACTCCAAAACGTGAGGAACGATAGTAACATTAGACGTAACTTGTAGGTAGGTACTATTCGAATCGCACGCGCCGCGCCGGCCGCCTTCGCGTAGGTATCGGGATGAATAACTATTGGTGAATGGTCGCTTTCGAATTAAATTTTCACAATGGTATATCTGTATTTTTTGTTTCTAATATTTAATTTGTTTATACAACGATTGTATTACCAAGACAAAAACATTTCGCTGCGGGAAAACAACCATAAAAATTACTCGGTGTATTATAAAATTATCCTAATAATTTATACTTATACTTAGACAGTATATGCATATTAGAGGAAGTTTGAAAGTAGCGCCGGTGACAGAAAAGTTGAAGAGTAATAGATTGGCGTGGTATGGGCATGTCATGCGGCGGGAGGAAAGTCATGTTACAAGAAGGGTTATGGATTTGAATGTGGATGGATATAAGAGTAGAGGTAGACCTAAGAAAAGATGGATGGACTGTGTGAAAGACGATATGTGTAGGAAGGGAGTGACTACTGAGATGACGGATGATAGGGGAGAGTGGAGGAAGAGAACCTGTTGTGCCGACCCCACCTAGTGGGATAAGGGCAGGAAGATGATGACTTAGACAGTATATGCGTGGATTCGACCCTAGTTAGCGCACTATCCTTAAAATAAATCGAATATTAAATTGATTACATAACTATTTAGGTACTTGTATTTGAAATTGAATTTATTCTGAGAATACCTACCCGTATAATAACACCACCACTTGGTAAAATCTACTCTAACCCTACCTAAGTAATATGAAATAACTTCATTCTTGCCCTTTACAGCATGTTACTGGTTGTGTTCCTTTTAATGAACGTGGTTAGGTTAAATGAATGAGAAGGTAATTGTGGATGATTTCCTTTAATTAATTAACAGAAAACGATAGGTAGGTGTACCTACCTACTGATTATACACTTATGTACCTCAAACAACATTTTATTAAATACAATTTGGATTAAATTAAGATAACTAGTAGGTACTTACATACAAAAGTAATTAAAATAATAATAATAGGTACATAATATTATATTATTAGGTACCTATATATATATTATATACATAATATATTATATATTTAATTTTACTTAGCCTACATAATTATATTATATAGGTATACCACAGTTACCAAACAAAGTCTTCTTACATGAGCTGTCACTAAGGAACTACCTACTTCAGCATGAATCTTATAAAATGATCTTATAATTATAAAATGATTAGGTATACTAGCTATTGTAACTACAGGTAAAACTGTAGGTAAGTGAACATAAAAAGGCTGAGGTCCTAGGTAACTGAAAAGTAACTGGAATAAAACATTACGCTACAGACGGACATTATAGACACATTATTATAATAATTACTTAGTTTACAAACAGTTTTACAAACATCAATAACTTTTATTTGACACAACATTTAAACACCGAGATCCATTACCTTCAGTGATATTATATATAACATAGAAAGATAATACCCTCTAATAATATAATAAACATTCAAAATTTTAAAATATATTTTCTGACACTGCATTTTAACACTGACTGAAAGAAGTTTACTAAGATAGAAAGATCTTTTGATCAGAGTATTTAAATATATACCTTGTTAATGTATAATCATTCTTTAATCACTGCTGCAGATGGGCTTTTACAGAATCACAATATAGCAGTCAAATTCTGGCATCTTCTTTATATACTCCTCGTAAGCTATCATCAGTTTTCTCATTGTTTCCTCTTCATCATTATTATCGTCATCTTCCTTAGCTTTGTTATCTTTATCATCATTTTGATCTTCATCACTCCCATCCATCATCTCATCAGTCCCAGACTCATACTGATCATCAGTAAAATCATCATAATCATAATACTCATCATCTTCATCATCATCAGTCTCAAACTCATCAGCCTCATACTCATTATCTGCATCTGCATAATACTCAGAGTTGTCTTCCAGGTCTTCAGAAATCATATCTTCTACAACACCTTCGTCCTCGAAGTCATCGGAATCATCATCATAATCATAGTCGGAATCTTGTTCATCGTCAGAGTCTTCATACAAATCCATCCCAGGGAAATGTTCCCCTTCACACGCTGGTAGATAAATCTGTTCAAGCTCGTGCTGAAGTAATTCCTTTGGTAAGGTAGGATTTATACCATTGCCTTTTCCACTCGATTTGTAGCTTCTGTGCATTACGTGAACGAAGCTCCGAGTAGAAAACCATGCTTTTTCCTCACTGAAGCCGAGTTGTTTAAATGCATCAAACACATCTTTGAATAATTCATTTGGAGATTCGACAAGCAAATCCAGAGTCTGTTTATCTTCAATCGAGTAATATTCAACTGTGACTGAATCACTTAGTAACTTTCCAACAAATACAATTGCCTTGTCTTTATAACTTATATCCAATGAGTTTGTAATCCCATTCTTCATATCTCTGTTACGTGTTGTTGGGGTAACCTTAAAAAAAAATATGATTTATAAATTGTTTTGTAAAAGGATTGCCATGCCACCACTAGAGAGCCATTATATAATTATGTTATTTTAATTTTTAATTTATGTGATACCATTCTTAATGAAGCTGATAATGTACCTATTTTAGGGAAATATAAATAAGTGTAATGCAATGTGAACTGTCTTTTATACTATTAATGTCTAGGCATGATAATAATTTTGACTTCTCCAGCATTTGGGACTGATTTTGGCTTGACTATATTTAGGCTAGAGTGTAAAACGGTGTTTCAGCATTTGGGACTGATTTTGGCTTGACTATATTTAGGCTAGAGTGTAAAACGGTGTTTCAGCATTTGGGACTGATTTTGGCTTGACTATATTTAGGCTAGAGTGTAAAACGGTGTTTCACTATAAAGGCTGTCACCTATGGGCGATTATGGATCTTTGCTTACAATCAATGTCAATAGGTTTTCATTGTAATCAAGTGATTTGGTACCTATTACATAAGAGTTTTTATTCAATCAATTTGATTGACATTTGACAAGTGTTGATTGTATCAGAGTTCCGTAATGGCACTGCGGGTCACCTCTCACCCTGTGCTGCTTTATAACAACATTGTTATTGTGAGTATAGTGACTATCTGCCTCTGTTGACTAAGTGATGCAATTGAAAAATAAATAGTGATAAGACAAAGAAGCTCACCTCAATCATGAAGTCACCAGGCTGTACGAGCTCCTTGTCGCCATCAGGAAATGGGGAGACCAGGGACTCAACAACTATCAGACGCATCGTGAAGCCAGGTTTATCCAATATTTTCACCGCAAAATCGGTTACTTGCTTATCTATTTTAGCAAGTATCATTTTAGTGTTCTCATTGCAAGACTCAGCTAAAGCCTCGTCTTGAGATTCGTCATCATCGGGATTTAGTGATGGTGTATCGTCAGAATTGTCTGTTGATTGAGCTTTACATTTATTCTCCTCCTTCTTAGCTTCATTTTCAGCAAGTTTTTCTATTATTTCCTTGATATAATCCGGGATTTGGTCATAATCTTGGGGCAGCTCAAAAGACTCATAATGAATATGTGTTCCAATATATATCAAATGGAGTTTTCCGGGCATTTTTACTACTGGTTTGTAGCTATGAATAGATTCCCTTCTTCAAGATTCAATAAATTTCCTTGCTCCAAGATATCTCTCAAGGTTTCAACAATATTATCAAATTATATTACATAATGGGATTGCAATCCTTCAGGATAGGTACTTCTAAATTTGTGATTTCTTTAAAAAAGGAAAAGTATTACCTTTCCTTGATAGCGTTTGGGCGGGACGGCAAGGACTACACTGCACTGCACTGCCCGAACTAAAGTGGTAGTCCCTTATCACTCGAAAAATAAAATATTACCACTGCTCAGGCCTCGGTGCAAAAATTATTTAGAGCTAGCTCAATTGTATTTTCGTCCCAGGGTGTGTTCGCTCTTTGTCCTGGATTATTGATTTTGGCGGAGGTGAGCCGGCCGGCGCGCCGGCGTCGTTGGTAACACGGGGAGGGGGGCAGAGGGGAGAGGTGCAAGGTAAAGAACTAAGATGATACGAAAATGAATTAGCTAATTATGTAGGTATTTACGACGCAGCCCAGTAGGGCGAGAACGAATTACTTGCTACTCGAACAAAACAATTTTTAAGATGTAGACCGTACCTAACTACGGAGACTGACACAAATAACGACGCTTCTCTGGCACCGGCACTGTTGCCCAGCCTCAAGCTCACAGTTACAACTAACAAACTGAACTGACTGAACCGCCCGCCCTCCGCCCTGCACAGGGCACAGAACATAGTAGGTAGTTACCTATCTTAGAGAGAAGAATAACAGCGCTATACTTGGAAAAGTTGCAAAGTATCTAGCTTTTCGATACTAGCGCTAGGTACTAGTGGTACCGTGGCGACATTAATCCGACGATTTATCCTGCAATAATCTTAACTCCTAGGAATATCTAATGAAATCGTACTTAGGTACAAAACAATCAATAAACACTCCTTTATTGTTTTTTATAGACACTAGAGCCTGCGACAAAAACAAGGAATTTTCTGCGATGAATTAGATTGTCAACTTTATTTATTTTTTATTTATTTATTTAGACGCACAAAACACATTACAACCACAAAATATAATATTGTATCAAACAAAGAAGTTGTGAACTTGATTGTAACATAAAACATGTGCGCACATCTAAGCTAAGGCAAAAACAGAACAGAACTACAAAAACTTATTACTAAATTATATCAACTATTGAACAAAACGGAAGAGAATAATTATACTATAATGAGTGGTAGGTACTAAATATCTACAGTAGGTACGGGAACGTACCTACTAAACCTATGTGTTGAACCACTCAGAACACCTAATTGGTGTCAGAGTGGCTCAAGTTGTAGAAATGGAGGATGCCTTTAATAACTCTGATAAATTGGCTTAACTTTGGAATGAATATGTCGAGTTCTATATTATTAGAAGCTAGTTCGTTATATTGACGAGCCATTCTTGTCATTGGGTTATAAAACGAAATATTATTTTTATAAATCTGTAGAGAAAAGAGATTGATTTTATTTGAGTTGCGAGCTCTAAATTTAATATTGAAAGATATCACCGACAGCAACAAAGGTGAATCAATTACAAAGTGCACTATTTTATAGAGATATAGAAGATCGAAATAATAACGCCGAGTTTCTAACGATTGGATTCCGAATATGGACAACCGCTCCTCGTAACTTAAACAAAGCCGACCAGGTTGCAGACGATAACAAAGAAGCCTGAGACACTTTCTCTGGATTCTTTCGATATTTTGAATGTGAACTTTGTAGTTTGGAGACCATACAGGACTCCCATATTCAAGCACGGTTCTAACAAGTGAGTTGAAAAGATACAATAAAGTACGAGACTTTTTGAAATGTTTAGTAGATCTTAATACGAAACCTAGTAGTTGGTTAGCTCTAGAGATAATATGTTGGTAATGCGCACGAAACGTAAGTTTATCATCAAAGAGAATGCCCAGGTCTTTTGCAATATAAGAACGGTTAAGTACATGATCGTTGATTCTGTAGTCGTAAATGATTTTATGACGCTTATTTGTAAACGAGATAATAAAGCACTTATCGATATTCAAATACATATGATTGCTTTCGCACCATTGAGATACAATACATAAGTCATTTTGTAGAGTCTCGCAATCATTAGGATTAGAAATGACATTGAATATCTTTAAATCATCAGCATATAAAAGACAATTACAGGTTAAACGCTTAATGAGGTCATTGATGAAAATCACGAAGAGTAACGGTCCCAAGTGGGATCCTTGTGGAACGCCCGAGGTCACAACCACCGGTGTAGAAGTAAAGCCTTTTAAAGCCACTAGCTGACTTCTCTTGTCCAGATAGGAACAGAGCCAGCGATACAGACTCCCATGAACACCGTATGAAAACAGTTTACGACATAGTAGACGGTGATTTACTTTATCAAAAGCTTTCGAAAAATCCGTATAGATAGAGTCAACTTGACCACGATTAGCAAAAGATTGACAAAGGAAATGTTTATATTCTAACAGATTACTTACAGTTGACCTATGTTTTACAAAGCCATGTTGCTTTTCAGAAATGATTGGTTTGAAATGACCATAAAGATGACTATAGACTAGGGACTCGAACAGTTTAGCAAAGCATGATAATAAGCTGATTGGTCTATAATTTTCGCACCGAGATTTGTCACCGCTTTTAAAGATTGGAATAATATGTGCTGTCTTCCAGCGCATCGGAAAAACGCCATACTTAAGTGACTTATTAAATAAAATGCAAAGTGGAACCGATAATTCTTTGCCACATGATTTAAAGACAACTTTGTCGTTCTAGTTCTATAGGTATTGTTTTTCGTGTTAATTTGAGTTTTACTGTGTAGTTTTGTGGTTATTTTATCCAATAGAGCCAGAGTTCTTGACGCGAGTGTAAAATAAGGAACCTTTAATTTAATTCACATAATAATATCACACACCCGTGTCAAGAATTTGGTCTTCATTGGAAAAATAACCACCAAAATTTCTTAACAAAACTCATACAAAAACAAAAACATGAGTAACAAGAGAAAAAGTTCTCATCTAAATAAATAACTCAGAATAAATCTAATAAAATCCATCAACAGTTTTGTTTCCTTCTTTTTATTTGGCCTCTAATTTTACCAGTGTCAAAAGAAGCAATGATTTAGTTCATAAAAAACGGTAGAAGAAAGTAATATACCCTAAACATTCCCTAGGCTATAAAAACTACGAGTGGCCGAAAAGCCTGAACAGTTTTTTTTAATTTAACACCACACAAAACAAAAGGCTTTATCGCTGTGCGACCACACCGCCTAGAACATGTAGCTAGCACCTAAACGTAGTGATTATATTCTCTTTGCTAGCACCTATACACCTATTTTTTTTTAAAAGATTCAGAAAAGGCAGCAAGAAGTAGTAGGGGTCTCTATCTATAGCCTGCCCAAATGCATTAAAAAACATTACCTATCTACAATTTTCTCTATGGTATTCATCATTCATTCATATTTCATTCAGTTAATCAGTTCGTTCGTTCAGTTCTTCAAATGAATTCAGCCAAACACTGTGGCCAAACAGTTCAATTCGTTTCGTTGCTGTCGTTTTCCTCAGAGATTATCATATTTTTAAATTCGATTTTCAATGTTATAATGTGTACAAGTCTCTTTATTTACCACTCCGATATTTTCATTGTGATTATCAATACATGGTTTTGATTTTGTGCATCTCCTGTAGTACTTGCTCGTCGGAATCGGACTCAAGAACGGTACTACATGTTTTACTGTGTTTAAATTTATCTATAAACGAAATTATTGTTTTCTCAAGGAGGTACATCCCACTGCCGTTACTATAAAAGGTCAGGTCGTTTGTGTAGGTGAATTAGTTGACGCATACACATATCCTACTTCACGTTTTGATATGGTGTATCACCGAAATATTGTTGAGCTTACTGTGGGTATTACTATACCTATTCTAATATTGTTTTTAATACGAACAATGTGAAGCCACACAATTTCAATGCTTTCACCACACAAGAATAAATTACTAAAACATCTTAGCCATGTGAAAGTTTAATTCCTATGATAATTTTAAATTCATTGTGGAGGGGAGTTTGTACCTGCCGAAATAATATCATATTACTTTCTCTAGTATTTTCTAAAATGTTATTAGTTATTTATATATTTTTCTAAATACCTCTGTGTAAGCTGGATGCACAATCAAATTCAACTAGTTCTAATTGATTAAATAAACAAATAAATAATATTGTTATGAATTAAGTATATTATCATAATGTTTGGCAAGAACTTTCCTCTGCTAAGGCTAATAAAATGGTACAGTAAAAAAAACTAGTCTTAGACCACACAGAGAACTCCAAACATAACTTAAGTAATCAAACAACCAGTAACCAATGTCCATTTTTTTTTGTGGTGAAGTAAAAACATCTGTTGTTTCATGATAAGTACAATGCTTCTGCAAAAATGTTTTTCTGAGTAATTTTAAGGCCTATGTAAGCACCGTAGCTTGGGAATTAAAGGCATACAAACCACTCTGTTTGAGCCCTCACAGCTCAGTTTGCAGCTAGATTATGCATTATGAAAAATGTCGACGGATATTGATGAAAACATTATATTTGAATGCATCTATTTGCAAATATTTGAATATATCAAAGACTATTACATTCCATATCGGCTATAGTTACACGAGACAAAAAATTACATGCTTATATCTGTAATCCTGAAGTTACAGTATTTCAGGTTATACATAGAACTTTAAGAATGTCAAAATGCCAGTAGTGTTATTATTGCCAGTTGTATTTTGCTCCGTTACAGTTTTATTATGGCATAGATTGTATTATATAACAGATTTCAATCTTATTGTCACTTAGAGATTACTAATTAAAAGACAATAAGTTATTTGCTTAATACATTTTCTCTAATAAAATATAATTCTAAAATAAAGCAATAGACATTCCGGACATAAAGAAACTGTTAAAGTGCTTACATTCCGCACTATGAATAAGTCAAAAGAAAGTTTTTGCAAGGCATTAAGAATGTTTATAAAGCGCGCTTTACACTCATGCGCGAATCGCTTATTGAATTTTGTTGAATCATAAAGTTGACGTAATATTAGAACTGGATATTACGAGTATATTTAACACTATTAAGGATGACAGTATGGAAAACATGTTGGACAAGGAATGCTGTGAAGCGCTAATGTTTCCAAAAGTTAAGATACCACTTATACAGATGTACTTTCGCGATGGTGTAGGCGCGAGTGTATAGCACTCTTTAGCTTTGCTCCAATTATGTAGATTCATTATAATTCATCTAGAATTCTAGAATGCTAGCCATGACATTATCATTCAATGCATTTGTTAGGTAATTCACAATATTATTGCAAGTTCATACAAATATTGGGCGGCCTTGTTACTGTGATCCATGTTAGTAGTCTTCCTACTTATAGTTTCGGAAACCCATGACATATAAGTAGTAGGTAATTCTCTAATTACCAGGCTTGGTTTGGTACCCATCTCCTCAGATCTCCACTTACTCTAATTTATGAGGATGTCTAAAGAGGTTATCCTGTTCCTACCCAATAAGTTATATGTATTATGTAATAAAATTGATATTTTATTTATAATAACAACTACTGTGCAAAACCTGATGATTACAGTCGGGGTCATGTTTAAATTTCGTTTATTTTTAAACTGTACAAGAAGTAATTGCACCTTGAGAGCTGCTTTTCTTTGTGCGTTACGGCAGAATAGACGTATCGAATAGGCGCGGAGCACAACGCCCCTGGCGGTCTACGTTCCGCGATCACTTGCGGTGGCTTAGAATCCTACACACAATAGCAGTCAGACCGCGACGGGCGACGCAAAAGTCAACCGCAGCAGACAGACTGCCAGTGGGTCTTCTAGATATCTGAAGATAAAGGTGATGATGCAGCCGTTTGTTACAGAGCTAAGGGGTGGTGCAGAATGCCGTCGACGCATTTGAACCTGCGCGAGGACGACGTGGTCCGGCTCGCGCTCGAGTTCCTGCACCACCGCGACCTGCACATCACGCAACTGTCGCTCGAGCGCGAAACCGGCGTCATCAACGGCAACTACGCTGACGATGTACTCTTCCTCCGGCAGCTCATTCTCGACGGACAATGGGATGACGTGCTGGAATTCATCCAACCACTTAGCGCACTCAAAACCTTCGAAGCAGACAAATTTAACTATGCGATCCTGAGACACAAATATATAGAATTATTATGCATCCGATCAGAAATAAAAGCATACAACAACGTCGAAAACATTGTGGACGAAGTCGTTAAAGTACTTAGTGATCTCGAAAAGCTAGCTCCTTCAAAGGAAGAATACTCAAATCTATGTTTATTGTTGACTCTACCGAGCATCACGGATCATGCTCAGTTCAAGAAATGGAATCCGAGCAACGCTAGAGTCCAATGTTTTCGCGAAGTCTACCCCTTGGTGGAACAATTTTTGCCGTGCGATAAAAAATCCAGCAGCACTATTTCCAAATGCGCCAAAAATGATCGGTTGATGCAGCTGCTCATCAAGGGAATACTTTACGAATCTTGCGTAAACTATTGCCAAGCTAAAGCTACCGGGTCGAAAGAGGCGCAGTCAAATGAAGTTAACTTTTCTAGGCTGCTGGATGGCTCAGGTTTTGACGAATCAGATTTAAGTTTACTGTCGTGGCTGCAGTCTATTCCGTCGGAAACATTCAGCGTGCCGTTCGAGCAAAGAATGCTAAATGTGGACGTGGAGAAACTCGAGCGGCCATCGCTGCATACGTCGTGGACGGAGCACATGCTCGTGACACCAATCAAACCGCGCACATTCCCACATCTGGCGATGCCATTCCGCAGGCCGCGCTCAGCCGCTGACGCCATGACGCGCTCGCTGCGTCCGCTGCCCGACGGCGCGCCGAGGCACCCCGCGGTCATGGCTCTCTCCGCCATCGACTACGGGCCCTCCTCTTCGTGCTTCGCCGGGTTCCATCTCACTGGCATGAAAGGAAACAAACTAATGAACACGTCTGTAGACCGGTTGTTCGACACTAAAAACGGCGAGAGCATATTCAACGGGCTGAACGAGTCGCTGAAGCCTATCGACGAGCAATCGAAGAATAACAGCCAGACACCGAGTAGTATTGGCGCGTCGACGGCGACCACCCCAGAGCACCGCGTCCAAGACTTCTCCGCTTGCACGTCGGTCTCCACGGCGGCGTCCTCGATCACCGACCGCTCCCCGCACCAGCCCGAAGCGACGGCGGTCACCATACATGCTGGGGATGGAGACTTTAGGAGAGACTTACTCAAAGAATACCAGATACAAAAGCAACGCGAGTGCGACGACTACCTCCGTAATCTCTGCTCGTCAGATTTGCGGCAACAGAAAACGTAAGCGCCTTTCTAAAACGTTTGAACTAACTGTATAAATTGCAAATAATTGTAGTGAAAAAAAACTATTTGCGATTTCAGGATGGAAATGAGTGATATTGCGCCAGCGCTTCCGCCGTCTGAGAATAATCCACCGCCGATTCCGGTTGCTGACAAACCTCGGGAAATTCGGGAACACACGCAATTTATGAGGTATGTTGTCTCATGTACTTTTAAATACATACATTTTTTGTGATTATTTTCAATATCGAATTACAACGTTGTTTTATTTCGCGATTCACTGTTTGTTAACCGACATACGATTTGTTGGCTGATAAGTAAATGAATTGCATGCACGTGGAGCATCAGATAGCCATTATTTTCTTACGGTGTGGTACTTTCCTCGGTAGAGCGAGCAAGCAATTTGCTCTGAATGTTTGGTCGCCAACTGCACCAATCCATAACTGTTTTCTCCGACAGCGAACCGATAATTACCTACTATGTAATTTGTAAAGTAGATGGTTATCACCTGTTTGAGTTAGTACGATTGCTGATATTATTATATTTTTTATATTTACTTGTGAGTATCATTAGTAACGGTGCTTTTGTCTGCTTTTTTTAGGAAGAGCGAAATGAACGAACCCCAAGAAGCAGATGACCTGAATAACGTAAGATTTTTTTATATACATAACTATTCTTGATTCTAAAACTCCTATGCTGTACCGAGGTTGCAAAATTTTGGTTTGAGAGGTTTTGATGTTGGCTGAGTTCAACCAAACAATGCCCTTCTTCCATTGCGAGCAGAGCGGGCTCCGTACGGACTCCGTTTAACTCGCAACGGCTTTCTTCATGGAAGTGCTTCCACTGTGAATGAGTGGACGGAGCGGATCAAAAGTACAAACTAGTTAGTTAGCTCTGCAAAGCCCCTGACAGTGGAAGGCAAAATCTGAAACTCTTTCATAGTGGAAGTGTACAACTATTTTTACTCCGGTCCGCTCAGATCATTAGCTCAGTTTCCGCTCATTACCCTTTTTTAGTGGAAGGCGGGCATTAGTTATTATGACAGCTGGTCATCTTCCTCTCCCTGCCCTTATCCCACGTTATGTGTCGGCACAACATGGTCTTCTTCCATTGCCTTCTAACAGCCGTCATCTCAGTACTACACCTTTCTTACTCATTATAGTCTTTTACATTGTCCATCCATCTTTTCATGGGTCTACATCTCTTTTATATCCATTTTCATATCTACCACTCTTCTCGTCACATGATTATGACAGCATTCTAAATGGCCATAAGTACATGCTTCACTGCACATCGTAACCTTCAAACTGTCACCACCTTAGATTAAAAGAGAGGTTAGTTGTTACCTTAGTTTAGAGTGAAGCTTTCTTACAAAGCACGTGCATTCCATTGCATCTTTTTGCCTTAAACGATTTTTGCAATTTTTTCAACAGCAATTATTGCTTTCTGAGGGTTACCTAAATTATATCAATATGAACATATTTACCTGAAAAGTTGCTATTAAAGTCGCAGTTCCTTACTGCGTTTCAAGAGCCGCTACAGTTTTTAATATTTAATTTGTATTCATTACGTAAGTAAAAGGCCTGGGGGCTTACCACAAACCATAATGTTTCAGAAACGTTAAGCTCCAAGATTGAACTAACACTGCTTTAATAAATTCTTATAGTCATGGTATGAAATACCAAAGTTACATTACTTTGATATTGAACGAAGACTGCAAGTTTGCCGTAATAGACGCGCTGTCTAAGTATATTGCGATGCGAAAATGTGCATAATATAACATTTATGAATGTGTTTTGGCTTTGGTAAATACGTTAAAAATTTCCCGAATATGGCCATTTTCGGAACGATATGAAGGTGGACACGCGAGTGGAGTTGCCGAAAGGATTACAGCGTGGTATCACAGTGGTTTTGTATCTTCCGCGATCCTGTAAGACCTATCTGCATAAATTTAAAACAAAATTTGAAACGATTTCTGATGTGGTTTGCCCTTCATCTGTGAACTATGTTCCATTTGATAATTATTTTGGGTATAAAGGTTTGAGCTATATATAGCAATCATAAAGTTACTACACAGTAATGAAAGAGAGAATTTTTGAAATCGGATGGGTAATTTCCATACAAACATACATTTATGCTAACAAACAAACAAACTTTACCTCTTTATTATATTAGGTTAGATTTTATTAATGTAAACCGTCATTTTCTTAATTTATCGCATAAAATTATCATTGTGTCCTTCTGGTAAGACTAGATTGGATTAAATATTTTATTTGACGCCCACATTGGAATTATAAATGCAAGCAAGGGCTAAAAACTCACATATTGATTGTTCTGTACGTTGATAACTATTAAATAATATGTTATTTTTACAAAATCATTAGTAACGATTTTAAGTAAGTAAGTATATTGTATAAGTATAAGGCGCAATGGCGCTCATTAGGGGAGGCCTATGTCCAGCAGTGGACTGCTATAGGCTGATGATGATGATGATGATGATGATGAAGTATAGAGGAGAGAGGGGCAGCTTAAGACACCATTTTTTAAATAACTTGAAGTTTTTTTTGTATAGATGTAAATGCTTTATTTATAGCCTAGAGAGGTACATATTTTATGTATAAGTTTCAATTAGGAAAAAAACTATTTATAAAACAGACTAGGCATAGATTTTCCATTTTTGTGAACACTGTCCTATCCTGAATATATACATTCTCGATCGTAACAGTATTACGATAATGTCTATTATATTATGTGATTTATTGTGCTGTGACATAAAACAGTAAGTAAGTACTTATAACTTGAAGAACGCGGAAAACATTAAGAACCGTAAACTATATTTCATTTGAATTTACCGATCGAGACGTACATACTGCCTTCAGAATGGATTCAGGACTAGGAAACACTACCCATTATGAATGATACCGATATGAGTTCGTGTATGAATAGAGAAATTCCGAAAAAAGTTAAGTATAAACCTAAAATGGTTAGTACGTTCTATTTAAATAATTTTATTTTTAAAGTTTTTATACTAAAACTTTGAATTTTAACCCCACGATTACACCCATAATAAAACAGGCATTCTGCACGTGTTTCTAAGTATTGTTTACACCCAACAACTAAAAGTTTGAAGGTGTGTGTCATAATAATGTTAATATTTTTATAAGCGGCGACGGACTTGCAACTTGTCACGTACGGTATACTAACTACTGTGCAAAATAAGGCCATGTGCCAAATATCATGTTGGATGTGCCTGTGACTACCTTCTCCATATATACTCAAATATCTAAGTAACTAAAGATCTGAGGAATTTGCGAAGCCTGAAGATCACAGTCGTGATCCTGTCTGTTTGTTTTTGATTGTTTACACATGGTTTACACCTCAAAAACCAAGTTGAGAGAATAAATGTACACAAACTTGCAGAAAATGTGTAAAAGACGGTTCAAAATGTTTTCTTGCTTGAAACAACACGTATTATAAGACTTACGTTGTTATCAATTACATTTTAAAAACTAAAAAAAAACGACTTCAAAGGAACACTACAAATTTAAGACTTATATAGTTTCCTCATGGATGCCATTGTCAGAAATGAACCAAATGGGACAAACGGGAAGCACCAGCTTTCAAATAAAAAAAGAATCATCAAAATCGGTTTACCCTGTCGATAGTTCGGAGGTAACAAACATAAAAAAGGCTATATCTAGTATTTTTCTGGCTGGTACTCATTTTGCCTATTTGTTTCTTTTTCCAATACTTAGCTAAAATTGACTTGGGTTAGCCATGTATAGCAATGTTCTTATTATTCCGCGTCCGCCGCCAGCAAGTATATTTTTACATAATTTGCGGTACCTACATAATTTTTTCTACCTACTTCCCATTACGTTGGAAAATTATACGCAACATTTCTCCAATCTGTCACGGCACGAGACGTTGCGAGTAATTCGGTTTATGTAGCACTCTTGTGGTGATGTCGTCTCCTTACTCGGCGACAGGCGACAGGTAATTTTATAATATAGGTACTCGGTAACTCAGTAGTCAGGTTTACTTAAATAGTTAATGATCACTCAGACTCGAGTGTGCGAAAGAGGCTGTAGGCCAGTATCTCATTATCAAACACTGACGTATCTATATACGAGTATAATATACTGGAAGTATTCTCTAAAAGTGCGAAATTTTCTAACATTGTAAGTAGGTAAAATTTTAGGAAATGTCATTGTCATATAAATCGAAAAGTAAAGGTAAGTGCTTACCTACCTAGTCAGTGAGTAGAGCGGCCGATAGATTAAATAGGTCATCAAGATAAGACTTTCTTCGTAGACAAGGTCTAAGCATAGCAACGAGGAAGTACGAGTAATAAGTGATGTAGTCATTCTACCCAATTCAAATAATGTTTCGTACATTCATAGCGTTTCGTTTTGAAAAAAATACGTCAATCTATCTCACAAAACGCATAGAGTCAACTTGACTTTGATAATTTATCGAATACGGGCGTGAGAATAGGAAAATAGAGAACCTACATAGTTTTTTTTCAGTTTTTTTGGTGATTCAGTTTACAGTGCTCTTTAGCGAAGTAACATGGCGCAATCAATAAACTAACAAAAATTTAAGTCAAAATACCTATTTCCGATCAAACACTCTATTTACAGGTTCTTATGTATAAATAAATTACTTAAATATTAATCTAATTAAATTCAATTGTTTTATAGCTTATGAAGTAGGGGAGAAAGAGGCACCTTTGAACATTTATATTGGTGTCTGTAGCCATGCTGAAAACAAACAAATAATCTTCTCACTCATATTTTCGCGCGTTTTCTATTCTACTAATGACAGGTGACAGCGTCAGTGTTGCCGTATTATAAATATATTTTCTACTAAATTTGCATTAAATTTGCACGACGTAAACTCGTTTATGCTAAAATGCCCCTGATCCAGGAGTAAAAAGCAGGTAGACCTTCTGTTCACAGCAACAACAAATATCCTCAGGAAAAGACTGCCAGTTTTCTGGCCAATAGAAATGTTCTGCTCTTGGTCAACACATCTTTGGTAAAGGCCAAAAAGCAGAACTTTTAGCTAGCACAAAACCTGCAAATTGGGCATTGTTAAGGAGGTAGATAGGTATTATAAGAAAATCATGGTTCGATTACAAATATCACTTGCTGTAAGTAGCTAGGTAGGTACGAATAAAAAAAAATAGTTACGTATGTACTAAATATTAGAATTAACCTACAATTATGATGTTTAACAATAGACACTTACTTTTATATAGACTCAGTGATGATCAGGGAGACAGGTGTTCGATAAGTTCTTGGTACAAATATCGTACCATCCTTACTAACTATAAAGTTCTCAAGGAATTCCTTCTCCGGTAAAATACTAAATAAAAAGCTCCTGTAAGATTCCTCACAGACTTAAGGCCCAGAATACTCGTCATACTATTCCTTACGTAAAAGTTACAAAAAAAGTGACATAGGTCCTTATAGCAACGCGGATCTCCGCGGAATCAGACATAGCACGAAGCGAAATACCCAAATGACAAGTAAATAGAGAGCGGCATGATAATATGGCTGCTCTGAAATAGGTAACGAAAGCGACAATTTATAAAAAACATAAATATGTTCAAGTAAATAGCTTATTTCAAAAAAAGGGCTGGGCTGATTTGTTTCAAATTAACTGATTTACATTCATGTGAAATAGAAATTCAAAATACCTTACTGTTCTGGATAAATTAGGGAATTTCTGAATTTTCAGAGGTGTTTTTGACATGATTTTTAACCAAGGTTTTCTAACTAATTCGTGTTTTAGCTCCGGTTGATTTATCACTTATATCCTTGAGTATCGTGCAGTTCAATTTCAATGTAATCTATTAAGCGGTAATAGAATGATTAGGGTTGCAATACTTGCAACTTTCAAAATGCTGGGCCTTAATTTCCTCCATTAGTATCTATTTATTTTTTCAATATAAAAATTAAAAACGTTTTTTCTAATCCGTGCATATTACAATTTGTTTTTGCGTTTAAATTGACTTTCAATTCCAGGGTAATCAAAATCGAAATTCAGACAATTTGATTTATGTCTGTTTTAAAATTCATAAATAGTTTTTTTCATATAACCCTTTTTTATTAATCTCTGCCTACACCGTCGGGAAACAAGCGTGATTTTATGTATGTACTAGCTGTCCCGCTCGCGACTTCGTTCACTTAAAGTATCTAAACTGAGTTTTAAACAAATCACACTAATAAAAAAAATTCATAAATAACTTTGACCCCCCTTTCACCCTTTTTAGAGGGTTATTTTGGAATATCCAGAAATACGTGTCCATTCATTTTGCATTTACAGTACACAAACAAAGTTTCACACCAATCGCACCATCCGTTAAAAAGTTCCCATACAAACATTGACCCCACATTTGACCCCTTTTTGAAGGTTATATTGAAAAATCCTGAAACATGGGTCCATTCATTTTGCGTTTACAATACACAAACAAAGTTTCAAACCAATCGCACCACCCGTTAAAAAGTTCCCATACAAACATTGACCCCACATTTGACCCCTTTTTGAAGGTTATATTGAAAAATCCTGAAACACGTGTCCATTTATTTTGCATTTACAGTGCACAAACAAAGTTTCATGAAAATCGCTCCACGCGTTAAAAAGTTTCATACTAACGTTTTCACCCTTTTTCACCCCCTTAGAGGTGGAATTTCCAAAAATCCCGCCTTAGTGGGTGGTTTTGTTATAAAAGGAAACCACCTTCCAAATTTCAGCTTTCTAGCTTCAGCGGTTTCGGCTCGGCGATGATCAATCAGTCAGGTCAAGCTCTTATATAGATATAGATTAATCTGACATTGTCATTGAGCTTATTGCATTTTTAACTCCAAGTAGTTAAAATGTTTTTACGGACGGAACAACATAATAATATACATATATACATAAGGCAAATTAATTGAATATTAAAAATAAATAAATTTCCTTCTATTTTTACCTCCTACTACTACTTAAATTATTATCTATTATTTTCATGCAATCCTAATAAATAGATAATCCTAATGTATAGTGCATTAGGGACATTTTGCTTTCATGTCGTTGGTCGTTCATGAGGGCTTGCTCTAAGGGCATTTTTATTTGCGGACGTCTTGTCTTGTGGACATTTTGTTTCAACGGACATTTTACGAAGGGAACTACAATTTACCTTAGGTACTTACTAATAATTTGCCAGTAAGGGTATTTTGTTCTGAGGACCACCTGATCCGTATTCATTTTAGTTAGTATATTGCTCTTGTTTCTTTTTAATAAAAGTGGCATCAAAGCAGACGCTTTTAATGTCATTGTATAAGGCTCGAGTGTTACAAAAATGACCTTCATTAGAACTTGGAACGCCCACATTCAATCGGACCTTGTTTATTATTGACGATTCTCTCAATTGTGCCGCTGGTTCATTATTTACCTCTTTGTCACCTATATTTATATACAGTAATGTAAGACACGACGATAATCGAAGTCTCGTTGCTCGCGCGCATGCCTCTATGAGTCACCGGTAAGCGTTCTGCGCACAATGCCGCCCGAACAGTCCAGTCGCGTCGCAGCATACTTAGAGGACATACATGTCACTTATCTTAGCTTTACGATCGAACGAGCTTTCTTGTATTTTCTTGACTAAAGTTGTGAGTAAAAATTAAGACGGAAAGTGTTGACGTGGGAAAATGACAGCGGTGAAGAAGGTGCTGGCGATGCGGCAACTGGACTCAATGTTTGGTAATATGAGCCTCGAAGGAGAGGGACGACGGTCTCCACTCGTCAGCTGCACCATCGAGCACGACCCCCATTGCGACGTTCACGGTCGCTGCAGCACTCCTTATCGGTCATCGCTCTACCTGCACAGCAGAGAATCGACGCCGGGATTTGGTAGGGATGCGGTGTCCCCCACAAACGGGCTCATTATCAGGTCCGTATGTTGCACTAGTGAATTAAATTAATTGTAATGCTCGAGATTGCTAATGATAATTGTCATGGAACAGGCGGCGGGACTCGAACCGTTTCTCGGCATCGCCCGCCCGCGAGATGGAACACCCGTCATCGTTTCCCAGCCTCCTGCGGCGCGATCGTCTGAGTCCTTCCTTGACGCCTCCGCGCCGAGACACCCCGAGCCCCACGCACAAATTAACCAACAAAAGACACTCGATGGGGTCCTTCCCGAATCTAAGCCGCGCCAATGTCGTTAATTACAGACGCGATTCCACCGCCAGTAACGGAATCAGAGAAATGAAAAGGGATTACGTTGGATCGACTAATTCACTTTCTAGGAAGAGTTCCAAAGATACTTTTGATTCGTCGACAACCCTGTCGCGGAAGAGCTCGAGAGACTACGCTAGTTCCACGAATTCACTTTCGAGGAAAAGTTCTATTGACACAAAGAAATCTTCGTCGGACTCTTTAGACGTGTGGCAAACATCTTGGGACTCTGAAAGGAATAATTCAGTTTCCTCGCTGGGGCATGACGACAGACTCTCGTTTGGGCATCATAAGGTAATTATAATAAACAAAGCGCTCTGTTGTGTTACTGCACATACTTACTTAATCGATTCGCTCACTGACAAATAACTTGAATTACATCATCACTTTGTTTCTATGGAAAATAAACAGACAGGACAACGCATGTACCAAAATTGATTATATTCTCTTTGCATGTAGGTACCTACCATTAATTTACCTGGTAAATCAATGTTTCAATATGTCATTGCGAGTAGATAGAAACCATTTTTTTCTAAAATCATAGTTAAACATAAGTCACTCTGATTTCATAGTTGTTCTTTTTGTTTTTTTTTACCTACACACTTATTAGTAGGTAGGTACATACCTAACTTTAAGAACAAGTGTATATACCTAGCTAACGAGCAGATATAACATAGAATAACATCATTGCAAAATATCTTCCTCTCTGAAACTTGGACTTTCAAACGTTAATAAACCAAAATCCTTCATAAAAATTATACGTTCTTAGAGTATCGTATCGTAAGGAAGTCTGTAAAATTACTTCCTACTGGACTCGTACGTTTTCGAATAATTGATTAATTTAATTTCCAATAAACATGGCATTCTGTCGATGAATCCTAATAAATGTAACTCGATACTCGCGTAATACAGTTTGACCTGAGACAAGATGACAGTTGGTAGTTAATCATACAATAAATTTCAATTGATTGTGAGGTGGTATTGTGAGCAAAAGGCAGTAACTGTAACTACTTATGATTCAGCTATAAGCTATGCAGTGCGTGTATCGGTAGATTGTGTCAATGTTTACTTCCATATATTATGTTGCTTAGGAATTTCGGCGTAAACTGTGAGTGACTCACACTAAAGGGTCAAGCTACTCGTAACTTTCTTCATTGTAGCTACAGCTTCTGCTTTGTTTCCTTTATCAATTATATTTAGACGAGCTTACATTAAATAAAGATGTAAGTATTTATTTGTCGAGTTGTTCAAAGAATTTGTATACTGTGTCATTAGATTTCAATCATACGAACGAACCTAACACCTAATATACAAATAAAGTGGTATAGTCGTGTATCAAGAGCACTAGAAAGATTCCAGCGCTGAAGAGCCAAAATAATGAGCTGCCCCTTTTGTAGTCCGTAATCAGTGACAAAAAAAAGGTTGGTACTAGGTACATAATTACACACAAAAGTAGTTTTAAATTTAAACTTATCTCCATTGTAGCATGTCATAGAGCACCTAATAAGACATGCAACGTATTCAACGGGATTTCGTAAAATGAACATGAATCAAAACTAATAAAAGTATTAGCATGAAGTGGAAGCTATTATCTGAATTTGGTCGCTTAGCGCGGTGTGCAAATGTTGCAACCGTGCGTTATAAATATTATTATCATGATTTTGTCGAGACTGGTGGCAGTCGACGGCGTCATACCCATTTATGGCGGTATAGGTCGCACAAAACTCGTCGTGGTACGCCCTATCGGCAGACCATGTAGAGCGAGCCGAACTACGATGTAACATTTAGATATTGCCGAATTTCTACATTAAATCAAATACGGCAAAAGCGGGCTTTCTATTTTAAGATAATTTGATCAAACGGTGCATTATGTGTTCATCAGTGACCACCGGTGGTAACTCTGTTGTTCTGCAGACTACCTAAAAAAGTTAAAAAGGTACAATCTTATTTAGTTCATTAGAAAGACTAAATTAGCGCAACATTGGATTTACATTTTGGATTACCTTCCCTAAAATGACATAAAATAATATTCCGTTTAATTTTGATGCCCGATCTGGCAAAAGTTTGGTGAAATTGGACCTTAGTCAACACCAATTTACATGGCTCCTAAAATAGGCTAAGGGTACGAGTTGGCAGCGGACGACATGAGGCAGTAGCGGACGACGTGTCCCAGCCACACTACTGGTTTCTATGTATTTCTATGAAATTCCCTCCGTAGTTAGCGGCACGAAGCTAACGACGCATTTCATAGAAATTTTCTAAATTTTCCGTCGCTAACTACGGAGGGAATTTCATAGAAATACCTACATAGAAACCAGTAGTGTCGCTGCGACACGTCGTCAGCTAACGACGCATTTCATAGAAATTTTACATCGCTAACAACGGAGGGAATTTCATAGAAATACATAGAAACCAGTAGTGTCGCTGGGACACGTCGTCCGCTACTGCCTCATGTTGTCCGCTGCCAACTCATACCTTACAACACGCCTGTCACACGTCAGTTTAGTCAAATTAAGAACTGTCGTTTATAAAATGTTCACGCTAATTTAGACTTTGGGACGAACAAAATAAGATCGTGTGTAGTTAAACACTCTAATTTAGTCCGCGGAACAAAAGAATTACCACCATACAGTGATCTGTTATAGTTACTAAAGCCACCATATCCATGTTATTGACAATCCATTACTTGTCAATAACACGAATATGGTGGTAGAACACAAAAAAATCTGCTGAGATTTAATATGTAAATAAATACATTGCTTGTAATTGATCGGGCGTTTGTAATGGGCTGTCAGTTCACCACGAAATAGGTGGAGATATTATCAGGGTGTCTACTTCGCAAAATGAAAATGATATAATCGGAATCGAATTTTCGTCGAATTCACAGTCCGTTAGTGGTTTTACAGTAGGTTTACGAGCTCGATTGTCTAAACTTTAGACAATCGAGCTCGTATTGAACGATGGAACAACTGAAATTACTTTAGACTCTAAAGTAATTTCAGTCGTTCCATCGTTCAATTTATAGTACAAACGTTGTAACTTAGAGTAGGCTTTGTACGATTATTGTGCCGATATATCGCTGATCGTTTGGCGGAGTAGACGCCCAGTACGTCTACCATGAATGAAACATAATTACTTACATTACTTACGGACCGAAGTTTCGTGCGATTTGTACTATGAAACACATTCATTCCAAAGACGGGACGTTAAGATCCATCGGTCCGTCCATCCATCCTGCCATGAAGCGTTCGAATAAACTAAATTACGTCGTTTCGATCGATTTGTACGAAATTTGTTAAACATACATCGAGACTTGAAATAAGGTAAGTAAGTAAATATTTGGCTACTAATCCATGGCTCCAAGTGACCGCGAGCTTAATCCATGTGTTCATCTATAAGTGACAGGCAGGAGGCCATCTATTTATAATAGAGTTGGTACTGGTCATCTAAAACATGAAATAAATAGGTGTGTATAGGCGACCAGAAATTGGTTTACCACTCTAAGGCTGAATATCATTTGCACGTACAAAACATCAAGGGCTATTGTCGCTTGACAGATTAATAACTGCTACGTCAGAATCTGTCATAGTAATCCTTAGCGAATAATTATGTTACTGGGAGATGTCATCAAAAGTGGTAAACCAATTTCTTGGTCGCCTATACATAGACATAAGTTATGTACGTACATTGTAATTTGCATAATTCGACTTAAGTTTACTAAACACTTAAACATAGCTTACAAAACTTTTCAAATAAGTAATTTACATCCTTGCACTAAAGAGAAATCTGTTAAATATTTCAATTATCCCGGGTTTTTTGCAAAATGACAATGACAAGTATTTATTTGTCTTTTCTAAAAAACTTTTTTTAAGTTTTTATAATTACCTATCATTGGTTTAATACCTTAGCTAAAACAAACGAAGAGAGTCTTAATGCGGTCAGTTTATTTATTTTTCCGGAAAGGTCTATTGTGTAGGAAAAAGAACTTCTCATCTTACATTCAATCACGAAAATACGAGTAGGATCTCGGATGAAGGAAATAAGTTCGATGAAACATCATGGTAGGAATATCATACGTATTTCGTTCATGTCTTGTTCGGATCCGAAGTTACGTATACTTACTTAGACGTTTTTATGGTTGAAATACAGTATGAGCTGCCGCGATTTCCTCTTAGAAGAAGCGCGGCATGCGATGTAAGTGCCTCAAGTTGTTAATTATTTATTATAGTTTTAATTAATCGTTTTTCACGCGTAGGTTTAATATTATGATGAGTATCTTCTGACAAGAAGTTGTTTATTATTATAGGACTGTATATGGAACAGCCTTGAGTTCCTCCATTACAAATAAGGGGACTAATTAAATGTTTGAATTTTCCTACATTATTTGCAGTTTTGCGTGGGTGCCTACGTGAGTAATATTTGTATGATTTATATCGCTGTTGCACGTCTTTGTCAACAACAGTCTCATAGTCTGTAGTATTATTTAAACTACGAAGGGTTATAAGATATCGAATGACTCTGTTATGACATCATGACATTTTATAACTGTTGAGGTGTAACAAAGAAGCGAAAGTTGCATGAGCGCGTGACGCATTAAACGTTTTTAACGTTTTTTGAAACAAGCGTTTTTAAGTAAGTTATAAATAAAACGGAGTCGTGATTCACAGAATGTACCATAACGGATTAGGTACATACATGATCAATGCATAAGATAAATTATATCTACGCGACAAAAATAGCAATAGCATTTCTCCGCGTCGCCGTCGTTCGTATAGCGGCCAACTCTGATGATGGAGTTATGGAGATCGCCCGGAAAGTATCCTTCATGACTTAACGACCGTCATAGTCAAGACCGACAGCTTAACATACAAGTTGTAAGTTAATTGCCTGCGACAAAATGATTGTTTGTTCTTCTTGACTGCATGAACCAGTCATAGAAAATACTTGAGAAAGTAGCAAAGAGTAAGTTGCAACACTTGCAACATTAAAGCTATGACGTTTAAATATGACGATTACGAGCGTGATGCAATTTGTAGAAGCTACAAAACCATGCACATAACTATAAAGTTACCATTTTACTGCATGTCTTAAAACGAAGACAGGAGAAATATCTCAGGCGCAGTGCTCGCGAGTAAAACCCGAGTGTGCTTAACGCGTTGACCGCGCACGGGCTACCCCTTTCACTTATGTTCGCATCAAGCGGATCAAGCGGAACGCGAGCGCGCCTTTCTCTCTGTGTTTATCTCTGTCTAACGTGTGCGAGTGTGGTACAACTCCGTGGTGGGTCGGCAGTGCCAGTGCTAGGCGCTCGTGCCAGCAGTAGCGCAGTTCCCTCGAATACATCCGCACGGAACCGCTAACGCCGCGCTCGGATGCTCTTTCGCATCTATGCACTATCGATATGAAGTCCAAACCGGCACACTACGTAGACGCGCCGTACAGACCGTGGCCGCCTCTCTCCCGACAAACGCAATCTAATTTTTATTTCCGACCTCCGGATCCAATGGATTTGAGGAATTTTAAAACCGCGTCGTCCAAAGGCTCGACGTACTCTGATTTTTCCGGAATGAGCGCATATAGTAATAAATCGCGGGATTACTATTTCTTGTCGCCGAGCTATCGATCTGCGGGTGCGCCGACGCCAAGTGGGCATGTGGATCTATACGCGCGCGAGCGGCCGCGCCAGCTGCGGAACCCGAACCCGTCGCCTTCTGCTGCATGCCCTTGCAGCCGCTCTCGCTCCCTCGAAGATGTCCGCACTGAAGTAATCACCGAGTGGGAAGATGACGACGAAAACGGAAATCGCATCGTCGCGCCGGCTACCAAGTTCAACAGAACTTCGTACAAAACTAACTCATCTATCCAAAAACAAGGGTACCTCACACGTCACTCTATGGAGAACCTAGTGGATAGAGCGCCGCAGTTACTGCCACCCAAACGGATCTCCGCCTTTCAGGTAATTGAGTTAACTTTCTATCGTGACGGCCGACTTGTTGAGATTCTCGAGATGACTGTGATAAAGCAGTTTGATTGTATGATGTTTTACAAGATCCATGGACAAATTAGTTTTTTTAAAACAGCGCCCAACATTGTTTTAAACGCCTTTATATACTTTCTAAACTTCGAATCTCTAAGCTAAGCGAATTGAATAGTGTGCTTATGCGAGGTTTAAGCGAATTACTGGTAACAATTGAATACGTAGGAATCGGTAATGGTCAGTGGTCATGGTTACGAAGGCACGAGTGTTTTGGTACTTCACCAGATCGCTAACCAGAGCCCGTTCAGCTCCGTTGAGCCGCAACACGCCGTCCTGTATCTAACGGATATTTACTATAGGTACCAACTTTGATACATATGTTACTACAAACGAAACATTATAATATTATGTAGTAAAATTCAAAAATACCAGAATACACTGATGACTCCTTTGATGAATTAGAGTTTAAATTATCTAAGGTATACACTGTCACAGGGTTATGAAAAGAAGGCTTCGATCAATCATTAATTCATGGGATTAGGTTAAGGGTTAAAGCTAGAGTCATTTTAATGACGCCAAGACATGAAACTGTTTTTAAACGGTTTATAGACGTGTTATGTTATAATCAACCTAACTAAGTTTCTTACAATTTATTTGACGAGGACATTTTTCGATGGGGATTAAATAAAAGTTTGCCTCTGTAGAACTTTGATACGATGTGTCTAATGAAGTATATTGTTATGCAATAATCTACATACCGCGCGCACGGCTTGTTAGTCCATCTGTCTGTATAATTTATGAAATGTTACAACTGCGCAACATTTTTTAATAAACTTGAAATTACGGAAGTGTAATCCTAAATAGGTATGTTGATTGAATTTTGTGAATGAATTTAATCCACTGACCTATGCGGCCACGGACTAAATCTATACCAAATTTTGTCCTAATCCGTGCAGTCGTTGCGGTGAAACCATTTAAATATCAAACTTTCTTATTCATAACGAGATATCCAATTACACGCGTCAACACAACGTTCGTTACTTAATACTCTGTATGCATGGTTAACATAGCACCTAAAGCTTATGTAAGAGAAATCGCCTTACTAAATTGTCAGACGATTTCTTTCCTCAGCTTTACTAACAAAAGAAATAAACCATTGTTGGTTAATATTGTAAACAGCTAGTCACCGGTTCGTATTATGTTCCTTCTTTATTTTCTTCAAAAAGGATATTTGTCTTTTGAATAAGCCTACAACAGGTTTTTACTGACTGGCATTTTGTTGATACTAGGCAGTGTGGACATATTTTGTCATTTGGTTGGTAAAAGTTGTTAAGAAATTCGATAGAAAACGTTTTATGAATATATTATTTATACCATTTAGATACATGGCATATGTATCGTTGTATAAAAACGTCAAAGGGGTTAAATTATCATCTCTGATTAGAAATCTACATTGACAACTTTCGCTTTGTGTATGAATGAAACTTGGCATTAAATCCTTTAACCACGTGGTGCTTTCACCATTTGCTCGCAAAACCATACTTTAACATCCACGAGATAAAAGAAAAGTATCCACCAAAGCGCAGAGAAGATATTTAATCAACCAATTCTTACATTAGGGCGTGTTAAAATTGCAAGAAGAGGAGTTCCTATGATTATGACGTAGTTCTGTTTTTGATTTTATACCATCCCTTTATAGCTTTGACGGATACATGACGTTAGTTAGCGGGTAGCGCTAAGTGACTGAGAATTAGTTAATGAACGACGAACGAATGAACGTTCAATTCGACCTTCAATGATTATGATTAAGTCAGACGGCATTCTAATGTATAACAGTAGGCTAAGCTACTAAGCTTAGGTATAAATTTATGATTTAAGACTCATCTATTATGTATTATTTTTTAAATAACGCACTGGTTGCGATGATGGTATTTCGTTTAAAACAAGCCCGAAACAAGTGAGTGGCTTTCTTATCGGTCAAACCGATGTAACTACTTATCATTATTTTGTAAATAAACGTGTTCCGTTCTGAGCCACGAGGTGACCTATTCAACGCTCCATTTATTGTCTTGGCACTCGCTAATCGATTTCTTTTAATTTTAATTTATTGATACTTTACGAAATCAGCTGTTCGCGCTTTCCAGAACATTCTGATTTCCATTTAAAGTGACTAGTTTTTTACGATTGACGGTAGTGATGTCATTTCGCGTTGTTCTTTCCGCTTATTGATTTTCTCGATATCACCTTTTTTGGTGAAGAGACGTATATTTTACGGTAGTTGTCTATTGGCAGTTATTTTTATTATAACTGTTTATATTGGTTTTTAATTTATTTTTATGTTTCATATTTATTTCTTAATATATTTTTTGTTTAAGATAAAAAGTATTTTAGCATAGATGAAACTAAGTTGAATACTAACCTAAGGAACGTACTACGATAAAAAAATGATATCGCTGCTGCAAACAATAAAAGTATGTAGCTTAAAAAGCTAAGAAAGAAAAAGTATTTTCTAACGTATATTTGTGCTTTTCAAGGTATTACAGAACTTTTTTAACTTCAGTATTTCATCAAGTTTATTTTTATAAACTTTCCTAAATTAGTCATTTTGTTATTTCATAAAGTAAATTTGTATAAGTTTTTATTGTTTTATTGGAGGTGACCCACAAAACATAAAATAAAACATTATTTATATACACTATTTTTTACCAATTTAAAAAAAAGAGAAGTCCTATTTACTTTTTCAAATTACTTTAATATACATTTTACATTACTGAATATTATTTAATAGGTAGTCAGAGTCGCACAGGTAGGTACGTATCTTGCTTACGTATCTATGCTATCTACAGCTAGCAATTTGTAATATCCGTTTACGGATTGCTAGAGTACGGAATGCTAGTACGCTAGATACTCGTAATATTGACTGAAAATACAAAGTAAGAATATTATTTATTAAACGCAATGATACGTACATACATGATGAATTCATTATTTGCAGTTTCAATGATATGATAGGCAGACGGAAATCAAATATGTCAACATAAATAAGTAAGTATTGAGCTTTTATGCTATACGAGTAGGTATCTACTTAATAAAACTTGTGATCGAAAAGTCTATATAGAAAATTATAAATACTATTTCTGCCTGCCAATCCGTTCTGTCTGTTTGCGTATAAAGCCGCGTTGACACGATCAGAGCCAGCTCGGACCGAGTGAACTCGGATACCTACTCGGACGCAACTCCGATTGTAGCAACCTCTAATCCGAGCCCACTTAGAGGTTGCTACAATCCGAGTTGCGTCCGAGTAGGTATCAGAGTTCACTCGGTCCGAGCTGGCTCTGATCGTGTCAACTCGGCTTTACCCAATAAGTGCTGGAGCATTTTTGATGGAATATCACTATGTTAGCCTTTTACTACGCAGTTTTAGGTTTCGACCCGCCTAGATCCCTGAAAAGGGGCAAATAAGTGGTTTATGTTTGTATGGAAAAATTCGATATAACGCCTGAGTCGACTATAACTTACTTTATTAAATGTAAGAAACATGATTTACTATATAAATCAGTCTAAATTAAATTCCGTTAATAAATGGTTCAAAATAGGTATTTCACGCGCTTTCGTGTGTACGTTTACACAATTTGTGTTATGTTTGTTAGTTTGAATAAAATCATCAGTAATAAATAAGCAATTAATAATAAGTTAGCACATTGTATTATCTTATACTCGTACCTTTAAACGAGCAATTATTGAATATATGTAAATATAAATATGTATAATCCGAATCTCGGAAACGGCTCCAACGATTTTCATGAAAATTAGTATGTAGGGGACATACTTATTACTAATTTTCATGAAAATCGTTGGAGCCGTTTCGGAGGCGATAAATCGATCTCGCTAGGTTTCATTTTTAGAAAACGTCGTTTTCCAACAAAAAAACCGAGCAAAGCTCAGACATCTAGGTACTTACTATAAAACGTGCTACCGAACATAGCATTTATTTCTTTAAAATATAAACTAACGAATTCCATAAAGTTTTAATAAAATGATTTAGTAATACTGTAAACTTCTCACAGTGCGTTAATTGAAAATATCTTTTTACTATCTCTGGTATTTTTATCTTTATTGTAGTTTTGATTCACGATGTTCTTTTATTACGAGTATAGCAGCTATATCGATAACGGGGTTCAAAGGTATGTCTTGTGCTATACGATATTCATGTCCCGAGGGATCGATATTGGAGACGTATCTGCCTATCCATAGGTATCCTTAAGCTCCTAACCTAATGATAATAACTACGTTAGTAGTAGTAACCTAGCCTAAATCACTTAAGGCTAGGTTACTAAGTACTACGAGTACTAACGTAGGTATTTACATGTATGGCTATGTTGCGTTGCACTTCACTTTTGTTAGGTCAGTTACAATTACCTAAATTGTACAGACAAAAAACAAGAACTCGTTTTCAATATTTCGCTTTCATAAATCCAGTTACGGTTCTTTGATTCGGATATTATGGGCATTTATACAACATTGCATGTTTTATGATTGCGATCGATCCGGTTTGTGTTTTGTGTTTTAAATCTTTTCGGAAACCCCTTTTCCCTTCTAACTTTCTAAAAAAAATCACCTCTACAGTAATTTAGACAAAGTCATCAGAAATATTAGGATCATGAACTTTTCTGGATTTGAGTAATATCACCTGGCTGAACTATATTTGCAGTCGGCTTGGCTCGGCTCTTTAAGTAACACGCAAAACTAGAATGCTTATTATTTGCAGGCTGCGAACAGGAACGGAGGACATCAGGTATTGCCCTCAGCCGTGGGCGGAATAGGAGCTGGAGCCGAAGTCAATGACTCAAGGCCTACCTTCAAGCCTGTGACAGTGCTCGAAGATCTGCAGGCTGTGAGATGTGCTGAATTCCACCCTAATGGAAAATTGTACGCAGTCGGATCCAATACGAAGACCCTGAGGATATGCACGTACCCCAAAATCGAAGATGTCAAGTAAGTCACGTTTTTTTTTCTAAATTTCATTGGCAAGTAGGGCGATTTGGCGTTTATGCATATGTTTGTTAGAGCATTACTTAAAAACCGTTAATCCAAAGTGCATGAAACTTGGAAGGTCTAGAGATTCTGCTATGTAGGTTAAGCATATGAGCCTAATCTGTAAAGGGGTTGAAAAGATATTGGGTTCCAAAGACGAAAAAACATTTTTTTTAATTAATTGAGTTGGGTATAATTGTACATTTCAAAATGGTTTTTGTTTTTATTCTACGATACTTGCATAGTTTTTGAAATATAACGAAAAAAGTAAAATTAAGGAAACAGCTGACTTCTTAGCAAGGGTATAAGTAAGTACCTGTCTAGGTAGGATAATCAAATATTTGTGTTTGATTAGGAACAACTTACGAAGGCATAGGCATCTACCTATGTATATAGCACATAGAGTGTGTCTCAAAACTCCAGGGCGTGAATAACAAATGAGCACGCAAAATAGGCCCGACTGTGGCCTAATTGCGGAAACCAGTCCGAGCACCAAGTACCAAGAATAACAAATGAGGATTGTAGACATGGCGCGTGAAATCTCAGTTCAGGCGAACTACTAGTTAGTTACTACTGCCGATCGTCGAATGGGACAGCTATATCTACACACTGATGTATATATATATGATGGATGTATATGTATATATGTTATATCGATCTTCGGTTACCTACACAACTGTAGGTTAGGATAATAGATTACATGCTCTCTCTAGCTTGGTGCATAACGTATGCGAACCTATGTACGCAGAATCGGTGATTATTTGTCCAACGTTATTAAAGTGACTAGCTAAAGGTTCTTTAAGAAGTTAGTCAATTACTCGTTCTTAAATAACTCTGGTATTCAGTTTAACAGACGTATCGTTTAACTTCCATTTGTCCGTTTATCCAGTGGATAATAAGCAAACATACGAAATAAAAATATTATTTTTGAAAGAGCATCATTCAAATGAGAAGTTCTGTATTTCTGTTGTGTCTGTCTGCAGTATGTTGTTTGCCGTGTGGTAACACATTTATTTCTATAAATGGAGGCTGTGTATCAGATTTCCGCCAGCGACCTTGCGCAACGCGATGACCGTGGACTTTCTTCGCCATGCGGCGGCCGGCGCATATAACCTTCCCCAATTCATGAGCTATAATGCAAAATTACTAGTGAATTATAAATAGCGGCCCCTTTCCATGAATGGTTTAGACTGTTCTTGATTATTTTATGAATCTTTTATATAAGTATAGATAAAACAAAGCCGTGTTAGATACACCAATTATATCTCGAAAACGGCTGGACAAATTATCATGATTTTTGATTTGTTGGATTTTTGTCCGCCCCGAATAGCAGAATAATATTATGACATTTGAACGAAGTCGCAAGCAATAGCTAGTTTTTCATAAAAACGAGACAAACCAAGTTTGTGAAATATTTTTTCTAATAATACTAGAAACAAAGGTCTCACTCATAATTTCGTACTCTACTGAACTGTTTATCGTTCCAATTACATAAAAAAATGTATTAATTAATATAATAGCAGAGAGAGTTCGCTCCTTTGTAGTTCTAATCTTCGCCCAGGTACACCTCGAGGTCGGGAGACTAACCACCACATATAAAAAAGTATAATTGGTATTTTGTTTTACTACTACTACGTTGGCTAATATTATTTCTTTGCACAAAACATCTAACTTCAAACTTTTGTTGAAACAAAGGTATTGCACACAGACATGACCCTTGGAAAAACAAACAACAATATTGAATCACAACGCTATGTTCTAATATTTTATTCAATCTTTTAAAATAACTTCTGACGGCTCAATTCAATATAATAAAGTAAGTTACTCATGTGACTTAGAACCATAAATCAAAACTTCTGGCGTCTGTCTCACAATATTGCTCACAAAATGGTGTCGGAATTCATAAAAGCAACGACTTAAAATGCCAAGGTTTCACAGTAAACGTGAAGTCACTGCGCTGAATGCTGTTGTCAGTCCCTCAATTGAGATTTGCGGTTTTACTCTGTGTGATGTCTCTTCAACATACCTATTCCATAAATGACGGTAACCGTAAACTGGAGCGATGTCTTGACTCTTGAACGGTCATTAGGGATGTCGGTTACAGGACAATTTATCTTCTCAGTAAGACAGTTAAAGAAAGTATAAAACTTCCATAACTTCGATCATTCATTCGACTTCCAGAAAGTAATTTAGATAGTTCGATAACTTTAAACCTATGGTATGTTCGGTGCGCCTTGTTAACTTCAGCCACCACCGGGGTTTATGATTTATGCGTTTACATTCAAGACTTTACTACAAAGAGTCTGAAGGTTCGCTTTAATCTCGGAATATTTTTTATATAGCCAATTTTTACACAAACCAAAGATCTTTTGTGCTTAGAAGTTAGTTGGATAGCTTTTTCGGGACCAAAGCCAAATGGCGAAACTGTACCGTTATGGATGATCCAGACTCAATGGAGCGTGTCTAAGTTCATTTTACATGTAATAAAGTAGGATGTCTTCAATAGTGTATCAATTTACCAAACTTCCTCTATTATTTTTATGAATGTAGTCATCGACTGTCAATCATGAGTCCACTGGTTTGAATAGATTTTTTTTACATTCTTATATTGATATTATGTAGTAATAATAATTACTAACAAAAACTTCAGCACCTCTGCTGCGTTATGAAACTGTTCAATATAAAGTTATACAAAATATCGAATAAAATTTCTAAGCCATAATACTCAACTTTTAACTATTCAAGTCAAGTCTCGATTAATGAATTCAGTCGTGCGTTCATAAATTATAGATCGCGAAAGCAGTGACTGAATCATAATAAATAATTAATATGTCGATGACCTGCAGTGAAATTAGCTTATCTTGGCGGAATTGCTCAATCATTGGTATTGTATTCAGGTAATAAAAAGTAGTGGTCTTTTTTCTAACTTAGCTTAACTTTTCTAACAAAGTAGAATAATTTGTTATTCAACCAAATTGAAATGGGTTATACCCGCTTTTCCTCACTGAGAATAAATGGAAAGTTTTTTTTCTTTTTCAAATAATCTTTTTGGACCACTTTTTCAGAAAATAGTGAAAATAGTTTAAGGAAAACTCAATAGTATTGGCAATGGCCACCATGAATTTGACTCCCAGTAACCTCACAATAATGCTATTTGGTTATACTCGTAAACTGTGAAACGATATCTGTAAGAACCAAAATTCATTGATGAAAAAGTAAATAAGAATATGAATTATACAGAGTCAAGTGAACATTTCCGTACAGACACACATACATAAAATCACGCCTGTTTCCCGACGGAGTAGGCAGAGACCACGGATCTCCACTTGCTACGATCCTGACATACTTCTTTTGCTTCATTCACTCTCATTACATTCTTCATATATGCGTCCCCAATTTGATCGAGGTACGTATGCCGAGGTCTTCCCATTCCAACTGTCCCATTCACACTCTCCTTATACAACAGCTTCGTCAATCTCCTTGTCCAAAATCCAAACATTTCCGTATCTTGGCCTTATCCACAGTAAAGACATGGTCATTATGTACAGAACTGACTAAACCGCTGGTTTTCTGACGATGTTTTTCTTCACTATTTGAAAGCATTGCGCACGTTTTTCTTTCAATCCTATATAAGGTATTCAAAAAAAGCATGGATTATTTTATTGCCATCATAAACAATAGTTACCTACTCATTGACTATATACATTAATGAATTTATTTATACAAATGTAGGGTTCATAATCATTCCTTAAATTACTATTATCTACCAATAAACGAGCAATGTTTATTCAAGCATCTTGGTATTGTCTCGAAAATGAGTATAATATGATACATTATAATAGGCAGGAGAATAGTTTATTGTCCAAAAATATTTATTGTGGTTTCATATTCAAGAAAATTAATTACCAGTTTGGGTACGGATATAATGTTCGTTATCTCTTTGAAACCAAAGAAGGCAAGCTGAACCAATCACGGCAGTCGTTGCTATAAGAGTAATATGTATAATTTACTTCGGAACTGTTTCGAGAAAGCTACGAATTTGTACGTGTCGGTCGTGAATTGGACCTCTTACGAAACACTAGATTACGTTGCTCTACCGCTACGAGAGATATTTATGAGTTCGCAGCCCGCATAACAGCGGTGTGATATGACCTTTGGAGGTGACACATCTCAGTACTCATGCTAGCTAGTTACTGTAAATAATAATGAAATTAAAACATAATTTAAATAAAATCCAGTGAGCGACGGTCAAAACCTTGTGGTGCCTTGAAGTAAGGAAATATATTTTGCCTTTGAAAATTTTATCCAGAATAATCTATTACAGGCGCGATACATAAGTTTCGGAGAAGTAGTTATTTAAAAAAAACAATGCTAAGTGCTCACTTCTTGTACCGCTGTAAATTGTAATAACAGCGCATTGTTGCAATGTACGTTCAGGTACTTTTATATGATCTAAAAGGCACGGGTTTCAGATAATAGTGTTTTGCGACGGTTGTTAAGTATGGTAATGATGCTTGTGTGATACATTGCTTTCATTGCCTTTCTAAATTCTAGAGCTAGAGAACATGACTAGAAGCCGTAGATTTAACAAAATGGTTGGTTATGAGTGTTATTATATTATTATACTCGTGGTATTACTTCATTCTACATAATATTAAAAAGTTTTAAAAGTATATCTGTTTCTTTTTCATAGAGATCATTGTATTGTGAAACTTTTATATAATGACTTTTTTGAAAGCCCGAATTTTGCTCGGGTAGAAGTCCAATTTATATTAATGAAGTTCACAAATGAATTTTTAATTCCATGGCATAGTAACATTTAATATTTGTCCGTACCGTACTCGTCGTGCTTGGATTGTACTTTAAATTTACTTTTTAAATTGATCAACATGAGGACAGTGTCTCTTGTTGTATAATTTACATAATGCCAACCACTTAGTTGCAAACTTGATACTTTAATTAAATACTAATTACATTTCCAGCCTTAACCTAGTTGAGTTTACCTATGCGTTATGCACCAACTTGCTAGACCACTATTCCAAAAGCATTTTCTATAATAATGTTTATTTTTGGTTTATGGATAAAACTGTATATAAATAAAAATCTTACTCAAGTTTTCACATCTCAGGTTTAAAATGATATTACGGAACTGATAACATAAAAAAAACTTTTGATGAATTGTTACTCTGTTACAAAAGAAGAAAACGTAGGTAAACGTAATATATTGTTTCATAAACCAGTTTCAATTACGGAAATGATTAAAAAAATCTATTATTGCTTCGCAACCCAGTTACAGAAAAAGAAAAACGTTAATTCGTATGTAACCGGTTACAAAACCTGATTACGTACACGATATAAGGTATTTTACAACAGTTATTTCAGATATTTACTGATCTGCATTTATAACGTAGTCAAGTGCCAAATATTACGTTTGGATGTGCCTCTGACTAGCCATCCTTAAAGAGCTTTATTTGTTTTCTTTGAAAAACCAGCAAATCTTTCAACTCGCGCTGACCACTTGAGTATAGAATGTTATAAAGATAAAATAAAACGGTAATACTTGTGCACTCAAACGACATTACTATAGGTGTCAATCGTAATTCGTATAACTTAAAACTGAATACTGAGTTAAACTCGAATGTACAAAATGTTAATCTTGGGAGTAAAACATCGCTGAAAGATTTTTCTTACCGTGTCTATTATTATTTCTTAGAGACAACAGCGCACCATCAGCACCTACAGTGCTTCTCAAAAGAACGAAGCATCACAAAGGCAGTATCTATTGCCTTGCGTGGAGCCCGGCCGGGGATCTGCTTGCAACCGGGTCAAACGACAAAACGGTCAAGATGATGAGGTTCGACAGTCACTCCTGCAACTTGGAAGGACAAGAGGTAACCACCTAATACTATTACTACTAGGCAAGTTTGGATGTTTGTTTGTGATACAATCACGCTTAAAAGGCTGGAGGGATCGGATAAAAGGGCAAAACTTTCCAGGACTTACAAGTCGACACACAGCACTGTTACTCAGTTTTCCAAAACATACGATTAAATATAGCACGAATGTAGAACATGCTATCAATGTATCTGATAAATTAATATTTTATCAACCTTACTAGTTTTTCTTATCAGTGTTCAATAGAAAAATAGCTTATCGTCAATTGTTTCGATGAAGAAGGTTCTCCTTATTTAATTGCAAATTGATATACCCTATTTCCCATGAGTCGTCGATAAGTGAACACAAAGGATAATTGCACTTCCTTGATAGAATGATTGAACGCAATTGAGATTATTTAAAATAAACAAGCAGCCCTAATTGTGCGGACAATTCAGAATTTTAGTCGAGTTACGAGTAGGTACGATTCTCCCTCCCCTCGGTATGCTTAGGCTTGGGCAATATGTATTTAGGGTTGAAGGGCACTGCCATCTTGGAAGTGAAATTATTCAGCGAACAATAACTATGACATGGTTTATGTAAGTTTCGTCGTTACTTGACAGCTATTGGTTACCTAATCACTTACCGACAGGTAAGCCGTTCTCCTTCTTCTTGATTTATGGCATCTGTCTCATTTGAGATCAGTTTTGCGAGTGTCAAGGTTTTATAATTAATAGAATTGTCAATGTCACAAAGTCACAGTCAAATTGTCAAGTAAATCTTTAACAAAAGATGGCTGTTTCGTTTAAAAATTCTCGGGATGTTTTTATAAAATTACACAATGAAACTCGAAATAATACGAGGAAAAATGGCAAAGCGACGCCGACGTTTCGATCGACATGACACTTTCATTTTTAAATTATTATTTACTGACGTTTCGGCCACCGTCCACCATCGATGCATTTGGCACAATATTCTACAAATAAACCTATAATTGAATCAAACACGAACCTAAAAAAAATCAAAACTTTTATTTTTACCAACTAATTGTATACAAAAAATAGAGCTATAAAGTTGAAAGTCGAAGCATCAGAAACAGTCCTAGGTAGGTCTTTTGTCTGACAGACTAACTTATGTTATACTATTCATAAATATTTTAAGGTCAAATGCAACAAAAATTACAGTTTACTTACTAAATGAGTTTACTCTACAGACAGAAATATGATAGACTTAATAATATGAACTTTACAAAGTAACTGCATTCGACATGACATAGACCGTAAGCGCTACCTACTTTTGTCTCAGTTAAACTCTAATATTGAAAACAGTTAAAATCCCGCATCTAATAACCCGTTTACAATACAGATCTTTGAATAATGACATGAGCGCTTCGTTTGTCGAAGGAGGTAGTACCTGAGCCGTGAGCACTAACGTGATTTACATACTACATGTATTGTCAATCAATCAATCGATGTGATGCAAGCTCCTGTCAGCCACGAGCGAGGGACAGGGTTTGGATTGTAGATAATATTGTTAGAGCAAATGTTATCGAACTCATGTGCAAAATATTCTGACAAGTACTCGTAATATTTTTTGGTCGTTTTAATAGTAAGTATTAGAACGTCTTATGTTTTTCTGCTGCTTCGACTTTTTCGTAACCAATTGGAACTTTTTGTTAGGTATTTTAAAATCGTCCGGGATGAACCTTTTCATTGCGCATGGTTCGATGTTATGTAGTATAAACAGATACTGCATTATTTTTTTGTTATGCAGGTTGAGCTGAGTATGCACGACGGCACAGTACGCGACGTTTGCTTTATCGAGGACACGTCCAATAAGACCAGCCTCCTGGTCAGTGGTGGCGCGGGAGACTGCAAGATTTATGTCACCGACTGCGCTACGGGAAAAACTTTTCAAGTAAGCTATGTTTTGTCTCTTTTCCTCGTGAAGCTCTCGAGGTTTATTCTGCCTTGTCGTTCTAACAGATCATTTAAATCAAGCAAGGTGCGGTGGAGTTATCTATGATATGGGTAAGCACAGGGTAAGCATCAGTTCTTGGCAGAGCGTTTACGGTTACAAAAAGTCGGTTATGAGACGGAGACTTTCGAGTAGGTACCCTAATTTACCTTACTTTATTCAACTTATTAGCGTTTAGAAATTCTTCAAGAATATTCTCATAATCACGTTTTTTAACGTCACGTGATGCGATGCAATCGGCCGAGTTAAATTAGAAAAAATCAAATTTATTTTGGAAATCGTCGGAGGTTTTTTAGACTGGCTGTTAATCTTCTTTCTAAACGACCCTACTCTAAGAAAAAGATTTGAAACATTTCAGAGTAATTTAGATATTAGAAAATATGTGAGTTTAATTAAGTAAAACCACGGCTCTTATCAAACTGTTTAACGTCCTTAAATTAAATAGAAATTTGAACTGCCGACGCCGGCGTGTCTCTAAGGACTGAAAGTGATAGAAGCTACAATTTAATAATTTTAATAAAGCTGAGCCCGTTCACCCAAGCAGTATCTAGATTGTCGTTCCCTCAGCTGTCTGCAACATACTTTTTTTTAGTGCGTACGAACACGTACAGTGAGTAGTGTTATACATAACATTATAACCGCAGCGTGGGAATATGTGTCAACATTAGAAATATTTTCTCACGACCGTATAATGCATCGTGCCAGTTTCAACTAAAACAAAGCAACAAACACACGTATCTTTAGTCCTTCCTCATCTTTTCTTCGACTGATTTACCTACTCTTATTACCTGCGACCGTCTTTTATCCATACTTCAAGATTTTATAGAGATACCGTCGTTATTCAAATTTAAAGTTAAATCAAAGGCAGCAGTTTGAAACCACGAAACGATCTGTAAAGAGCTTTTGAAGTTAAGTTCCCTCTACTAACAAGACAAACGGTTACGCTTAAATTAACCCTTCAGGGGTAAATAAATAAATATTACAACTGAGCGTTTTGCTGTCGATGTCGGTTTTCGGTCTCGTCTTTGGGTCGTAGTTTGACCTTGATGGTGCGACGGCCACTGGCCGTACTACAAGCTCTTCGGGCCATAACAAAGTAATATAACTGACATTTTACCATGACCTATAAAAATTGTATTGAAGTAGTCTTAAGGCGCAGACCCACCGAGGCGCACGAAGAGGCTACGCACGTGTATTCACTAAAATGAAAATTAGGAAAAAATAAAATTGTTTCCACTGCAGCCCATGGTCAGGCAATAATCAATTGTCGTCATTGATACATGCGTGGCTTGCTCGATAGGCGGTTGCATAGTTAAACGCTGTGCACGCTGTGCAAGTGGTACACGGCTTGTGTCTTCCGTGTGTACATCGTGCATTGCGTTGAGCTACGTAGGCATATTCGAGCAGGCCACGTGACGTCAATTCTAACATAACGTGTCCGTGGATTGCAGTGGCATGGAGAGGCTGGCCCTCTCCTTGCACCGTGGTGGACCACGCTACAGACATAGTCGTGGAAACGTAGACCCACGTTGTCAAACAAATTAATCCACGCAGCTAAAATGCGTTGCGTACTCGTACACAGCATGCCCCGCGGTCGTCGGACAGCGTCTTTACTTCAAGCTTGATAAATTATGTTTGTAAGGCCCCAGTACTCGACAGGGAAACGAAAAGTTTCTATATCCATTCTCGGGTGGGACAAATAATTGCCTTCTAGGGATTAGTTCTACATGCTATATGTTATTTATTATACTTTCGTGACAACGATGACATGTATTTGCGTATCATAATGAACGTTGCCTGTTGGGAGGTTTTCTGAGTTATATAAACTAGTATTCAGTCTACGCAGCCTTAGTTTAACATCACGTTTGAGCTTTGACAGCTTCGACACGCTGATAATTCCCTTCAAATCCCAGCTGCGGTCGTGTTAACGTCATCCCGTTTGTTATGAGCGGTTTATAGGATACCGGGTGTGGCTTTAACTAAACACTACCTATTTTCATTTGCTCTTTGTACAATACTTATACAACACAATGTAAGCCGTAAGGTTTCACTGAATTGGAAATGAGAGTTGTGTAATATACAAAAGAGTCGTAAAGAAATCGTCATGAAACTTTGACGATTCTATCGGACAAAATTTATTTACAGAAAGCAGTGATGTACAATGGTTATATTCGGCTTTATATATATTTTGAACTATCAAAGATCTGAGGACCGTTACGTGTAGTAGATAGCTAAGCTAATCTAGAACACTGCCCGAGGGAAGGGTTCCCAAGACGCTGGCGGCATTGCAACTTTTAATGAAAACATGCGTTTTTGCTTGGAATATAGACATATTTTTATATATCTTCAACACCAGGTGTTTATTTATTTATATATTTTGGTGATACTATTATCGAGATGACGTCATAGCCGCGTTTACTCGCTCCCATTACTCCAGTTGCTAGAATCATTTGGTGTAGTTATCCTTTGAGCTCCACTTATTACTATCCCTTTTCGTATTATGTCTATATAGTATCCGATCCGATCCCCTAATCCGCTTATGATGCCGCAGTATTTATCTGTGGCGCATTACGCAGTTGATTAAATTCATCGTTTTTGTTTCGTATTCGGTGAACTGGATGCTTATACATCGGCCATTTAGAAACCAGACAATATGGGCCCATTGTATTGATAAAGTTTTAATCAATTATGTTAATGGAACCTGGTTCTCTCTTAGAGTTATCTTATAAAAGTTAAAGTAAATTGTTGCCATAAAGTTCGTGCTTAAGATTGTAGAAGCGTGCAGAAGACGCGTTTTTCCTTACAATAAAATGAGTCGAAGTCACAAAAATTAATTCAGTAATCTTTGAAAACCGTTCATCATAGTCCAGTTTCAGTGCTGTTAAACTAATTTTAGTTCAAATAACCTAAAGTCTAAACAGTAGGTAAGTACTTAGTTCTGCCGACCTCCCTCGAGCGTTGTAATAATACTATATTAAGGCGCTATATATCACACGAGTATATAAACCGCCATTTCCAATTAAGTTTACCATAGCTGCGGTGTGTTTCACAAAATAATAATGCTTAGGCATACCGCTACATTCCAAACATTGTATTATCTGGTTTATGACAAGGACATACTTTGTGTGACGTCATAATATGTGACGTCAAACGAGATAGCTGATTGAATCGTGTCTGTCCATTCTAGCCAATAAGAGATATAAACAATTCAATTTACGTTTTCATTAGACATCGTTTCGTTAATTGGGAGAACTAACAAGCGAGGTGTTTTTTAAATCTTAGACAATTGTGTTTGTATAATTGTATCCAACTAGTGAAACTTATTCATCATTAAACAGTTTGATAATTTATTGATAACTTTACTTAGCACATAACAAGAATATTGTTGAGCGTATTTAGAGTTTCATGTTGCTTCAAAACGTCAAAACAGTCTTAAAACTCTTGACTGACATGATAATATTTTTATACAAAAGTCGGCTTCAGAACTTCCTTTTTTCGTTGGTTGTAAATGGCTAGTAAACCATGGTTTATGAAAAGATTCAAATTGAGATAAACCGCTCAGCTTAGCCATCTGATAAATCTGTCTGGCCACTTCGATTGACAACCGCCTCAAACTAGCATACTCAATTCAAATTATGATTCTCCAGACACATAAATTACTTGAATGAAAATGGAGCAGTTTATAACCAGCGCATTGTTTACAGGCGTTAAGTGGGCACTCTGGACACGTGCTGTCTCTCTATAACTGGGGAGGAGCCATGTTCGTCTCGGGTAGCCAAGACAAGACAGTGCGCTTTTGGGACCTTCGCACCGGTGGCTGCGTCAACGTAATATCGCCACCCACCGGCCTGCCTAGTAAGGTGAGTCTTCTAATGGGTTTACTGACTCTGCCAGTAAATTATCTTGCGGTAGACGTCGATTCATTTTTATTTGCTAGCGTACTAACGTAAAGTAAGGTTGACAGTTTTAAAGGTAAGGCATCTGGAGAGGGAAAAATAACTATTATAGGATCTACATTGTTGTCAAATTAGGCCAATTAGCGATACGGAAAATGTTGTACGCGAATTTCAAACAAAGGAGGGTTATTTAAAGTAAAAACACATTAACCTTATTATAAGGTAAGTACCTATAATGTTGTTTTTTTTTTTTTAATAAAGCCTTTCTTTTTATAAAAGCCTTAGTACTGAAATCGTTGACAATGTTCAAGATCCACATAAATCAACTGTTTGTGTGAAAAATATTTGTGTGAGTTGGAGTAAACAATGTTATCATTTAAAACAAACATCTGATTTCATGCGTGTATTTTACGTATTCCTTTCCTTATTTGCCCCGAATGGAAGCCATGTTACATTGCGTGTGATTAATCGCGTTCCGTAAGTACTGCTCATTGCGAATTACGAAGATAATATTTGCCTAATGTATACTTAGATAAAGACAGTTGACGGAGCATTGAACATGCAAATAATTTTTAGACACCTATTATCAAAACAACGGGATGAAATTACGATTCGATTTGTGGATCCATGGTAAGGTGGATAATAAGCATTTATGATGTTAAACCGTATTAAATTCACTCAGAATAAAAGTAAAGTTTACTTATTTGTTGGAAAAAAGTTTTTATCATTTAAAAAAATTGCCTCACAATAAAACTATAGTTTGCCTATTTGTTTAATAACGTTTTTATCATTCAAAGAAAAATTGCCTAAATGTAAAATTTGCCATCAATAAAACTAAAGTTTGTGCTGTGATGAAAACATTCGGTCTTTTGCAGCACTAAGCGGGAACAAAACAGTAACGTTTTTAGATATCGTGGTGCGATTATGAGTAATGTTGCTGTATACTCGAAACGAGAAAAACCTAAAACGGAATCGTTCTGTAATACTTCGTGGTCAGGCCCCAGAACCATAACCTTAACCATCTGTTTATGCGTTGGGTGAACTGTATAATGTTTCGAGTTAAATACATTGTAGAAAGTCGACAGACATAATAAAATCGACATCGTTTTAAAACATAAAACATTTTGCTCTAAGAAAATTGTGTCGCAGATGGTTTTGTGTTGATGATTTTATCCCTTACATATTTTATAAAACTTAAGTTCATTCCATTATAGCACGTACAGAACGGCCATTATTTTAAAAAAATATTTTGTTTTCCAAAGTAGGCAGAGAGTAATTTATAACTCATCATGTTTCTAGTGTTTTGGGAGCGCGTGGGTTTTCTTTATTACAACCGATCTATTTTTATGCTAAATTGTATACATACCACTTGTGTACTTAAATGTGTGATAACTACTCATCAGTTACGTTTACAAGTAAGTACACGACCTAGAGATTTCAGGAAAATAATACTTGTGATCGCGTGATAGCTTTACTTACTTAACACCTTACAAAGTTTTTTTTCATTGATTTCACGAGTAGGCAAATCTAAGGAAGTTCTAATTTGTTGACTGTGTGTAACTTAGGGCAAGTGATTACTAAAGCGGCAAAAACAAGAGCATCATTAGACCTGTCGTATTGTATGAATCTGAATGTTGGACAACTAAGGCGACGGATGGAAGAAAAGTGCATGCGACGGAGATGCGAATGTTGAGATGGATGTGTGGAGTGACGAGAATGGTTAAGATAAAGAATGATCTATTAGAATCGTGTGAATTACGTCATTTTCACGCGATGGCATTGGTTTCGCTTCGGTGGGTGCTCGCCTCTATTCCTAACGTAAAACTTTGACATTAGAACAATAGATAACAAGTCGTCTGTGAACGACTTGTTTTCCGTCTGTCTAGTAAAGTTATAACTGGGGGTAAGTGGCGCGGCGTGAGGCTGCCGGCATATTATTCATCATTGTTTGTTCCCTTAGCTGTTTCTCTACAAATATAATTAAAGCTGTAATCAATTTGTTCCATAGGCCTTATTTATTGCTAGTAACTTTGTTCTCGCAATAACTTGTAATTTCAGGTAAGAATCAACATTTACAGGACAATATTTGCTAATGAAATCAGTCGAGCATTTAAAAATTTTACGCTAATTTAGATTTCGGTGTGAACAAGTTGAGATTGTTCGTATTTACGAAATTTATAGCTAGAAACGATAACGCCAATAAAATGCAAACGACTACTGATTAAGGTGGTACATCTTGGTCGCAAAATTCGAATATATTGCTGTTTCAATATAATAAGCCTAAGTAATATGGCTTGTAGTTTTGTTTGAGGCAAGTGTCACCTATTTTTCGCGACTTCGTGTTGAACAAACTTTCATTTATACGATCAGTTTCATAATTATATATCACAAAATCTACACAACATGTGGTATCAGCTTGGATACCACAAATCAAAGTTTACTAAACGCATAGTCGTAGAAAATGGTTTTACATTCACATTATCTATATTACTCAGGAAATATTAATAACAGCAAAATGTTCTAATTTCGCGCCCGACCGGGGCGACTACCTTAAGATTCATATTGCGTGACTTAGGGTGCAGCGGTGACGTCTCTAGCCGTGGACCCGAGCGGGCGATTGCTCGTCTGCGGACACGACGACGGATCGAGTGCGTTGCACGACGTGCGGGGCTCTCGCGCCTTGCAACGCTTCACGCCTCACTCGGGCGACGTGCGCAGCGTACGCTTCTCACCCGGCGCCTACTACTTACTGACAGCGGGCTACGATGGACGCGTGGTGCTCACGGACTTGCAAGGTATTGTAGAGATTTTTTAATCTAAAAATGCACGCCCCTCCACTTGTACTTGTACCGTATGTAGGGGAAATAGAGTAGCAAATACATTGGAGGGGCGTGCATTTTTAGACTACCTCTACCTACTAGGCTCGCCATATGCATATGACCTAACAAAGCCAGAAACAAAGTGTAATTACTAGAGAAACTCTCCGCGAATCTTTCGCATACTGATTTCTGTGCCGTTCGATTCCTTATGCGACACAAATAAATATAGTGTTAAATGGTATCATCAAGGTTCACGAAATTTATAATCAACTTTTAATTAACTTTGTATGTAGGGACGTCTCTCAATATGGGTTTTCTGCAGGTGATCTGACGTGCCCCTTGCCGAGCGTGCCGGTGGCGCGTCATCCCGACAAGGTGATCTCCGCGCGGTGGCACCCCGACGATTTCTCCTTCCTCTCCACGTCGGCGGATAAAACCGCGGTGCTATGGACTATTCCGCCCGTCTAACCATCTGCTTTGAACACCTTTGATACGTCAGCGTCGTTTTGGAACGAAGTTCCTTATCGCGCGTTGTGAAAGGGGGCTAGACGAAAAAAATTCTCACGAAAAGTTGTCACGACACTTTTTGCTATAGTTGTAAGCCGTGCGGCATGCGCGTGTTTCTCTGTCTGTCTCTCTCTCTCTCTCATAGAAAACAAGGAAAGGAACTTCGTTCCATCCGGGTGTCCCTTGACACCTCTCAAGTTTTTTTTATTTCTCAGATTGTATACTCTTAAGATGGTTTTTACAAGCCGCGTGAATGTATTTCGGTAATCTATCAATTAGACTTGTGTGAAAATTTCGCAAAGATTACGTGTTACAATTTTAACACAAATCTATTGGTTGATTATACACACCGTTATACCACTCCGCTCCAATGAAAACTGATCTCGGCTCTGATACAACGTATGAATCCCCAAAAGAACGTATGGATCAAAAACTTAGAAATTCATTAGGATACACGTCGACGCTTAGATTGAGATAAACGTGGACGAACAGAATCAATAGTAATAATATATTTCATCAACATTATCAGCAGAACTTGTAATAAAACAGTCTTCTAATTATATTTTTGTGATCGCTTACGCATAGCTTGAAAGTACGAGTGGTACGCCGTATAATTAATATATTGTATGACGGCCGCATTCGTGTGATCGCGTAAGTATATGATTGAACGTGTGTTGAATTTGTTAGATAGTTAAAATATACTAACAGCGTGAATCAGTGTTACAGGATTAACTGGCATTAAGGAAGCAATAATTCCAGGCTGCCGCGTAAATGTTGCGACCCCTTTGATTCAAACTTAAATAAAATGACATATTTTTTAACTCGATTTCAATTCTCTCGCTCGGGCGCTTAATTCGATTTATTCATCCATTTATTTAAATGAAACTACATTGAAAGTATCTTAGTAAAGTATGGTCTAGCTTTGACTTGTTCGTCTTTTATCGATGAAATGAAATTTCATTTTACAACTGTACCTTTGGGTTGTACTACACAGGGTGTTTGGAACTTCTCAACACTTAGGTGAACCTTTGAAGTCGAAGGAGAAATAATTACCGCGTTGTTTTCATGGCATTCTTCATAGTATTTAAAAAAAAATCTAAATTTTTCATTCTCTCTCTGATATTCAAAGACATCTGAGAGCACTGTTTAAGTTTTTTTGGGTAGAGTGGGTAAATCCTGTAAAACTGGCTACGCTAATTTGATAATATTAATTCTTTATCAATATTTTATCCATTTTGGGAAAATGCGTTACAATTTAGTGCCTCTACGTAAAAAAAAGTACAGCATTGTTGAGATTTATTATAATGATAGCAATATTTTTTTATTATAACATTAGAAAATGCAATATAGAAACGCTATCATAAGTATGTTTACAAAGTTTATAATAACAAAACTCGTTTATTGAATAGCTCGTGACAGTGGACGGCACATCGCGCGGACTCACGTGAGTGATGCTTAAGTAATGACAGCCTTATAACGTGATACTTATTTCTTGATGTAATATTTCGGTTAGTGTGTTGTTGCAAGCTGAAAAATGACTTTGAGAATAATAAAAAAGTTTATTATACAATAATTATGTACTAATGTTATGTATTGACATATAGACATGCTAGGAAAGGGACTGCGCTTTGATATTCGTTTTGAAGTATTGATTTTGGACATTCGAGCCCCAAACGTTTCGTCTCGTAACTACTCGTATATTAAATTAGTGAAACTCTCTGCGAATTAGTTCGCGTAATGATTTTGCCGCTGCTCCCCTTAGAGGTTGAATTACGAGAATTCCTTTCTTAGTGTACGTGCTCTAAGGATTGTACGCTCCAAAATTCAAGACTCTAGGACCAGCGGTTTAGGCTCTGCATAGATCAGTCATTCACGACAAAGTTTTTCATATAGTATTGTGATATATTGCGTCCTCAAACATTCATACAATTGTTGGGTTTGGTGGCCAAATACGAACAAATTAACATGATAATAAAATTGTTTTTCTTAATGAGATTTAAAACCATAATTATAAAAACTATAATTATTTTCTAGGGGCATAAACACTTCATTTCATAGATAATTGATTAATGCGTGATTACAGAATTCCGTAACAAGATATTGAAAAGGTAGACCAAATTATTAACTCTATTTACTACTCATCAGAGAATAGATCAGTGTAAGAAATTGTCCATCTTTTCAATGTTTTCTAATTTCATGTCGGTTAGTTAATCACTTAATCAGCTTTTAGTTTTTAGATAAATCTGCAATAAGTTATACAGCTTTGTGAATAACAATCTTACTTAAGCTTAGGTCATCCTAAATTTAACCACAAGTTCGCTTTTAATTCATTCACAAAGCGGTTAATCCAAAAGCTTTAATTTTAATTTAGTTTAATTAATCACTCCAGTACTCACCTTGTGATGTTGCACGTCTTTTGTTTGGATGGTGAAATTGAAATTGACTTTGTGAAAGTGAGTATTGATCACATTTTAAAAATAGTACATTAATGCTTTTAAAAAAAAAACTGGTGACATTAAAGAAAAAGAAAGTGGTTCGTTTCTTTTATTGAAAAATTGAGGTTGGTTTTTTTTCTGCGTTCCTCAGGTTGTGGTGATATTGTTTTGCAACAATCGTGATTTTTTTTACTGTGACTTTTATTTAAATGATAATATTAGTATTTGCAAAAACCATCACAAATATCATGTTTGGACATGCCTCTGACTCTTTAGATATCCTCAAAGATCTAAGTAAATAGAGATCGGAGGATATATCTTATCAAGTCTGGAGATAATCTATCGAACTATATCTGTATAGCTATAATATGACTTATAAAACTTTACTTGGATTTGTTGCTCGATTGAAACGAACTACCTTTAGTGTTTAGATATTATTGTCACAAAAACTGTATTATTCTGTACGTAGGTTCGCGGTTTTGAAGATTCTTGTACAACATTAGCTCGTAGAGCAATCTTTAAGTTTTTGATAAGTATTTCGTTCTATAATAAATTCAACAATATATTAATAATCCTTCACCTTGTGACACGCTTAATTTTATTATTTTTATTATTATGTTATATTAAAATGTTGAAAATGTTAAATTATTTATTAAATACAATACTTTCTTCGTTTATTTTTACGTAGTGTGAGCTGATTTGATACGTAATAAAATCAACCCAAAAAGGGTTTATTAAAGAAAATAATATGATGAAAAAATAACTGTAATGTAATGAAGCAACTAATTGGCACGTACTGCGTACGTTTTTTAAATTTTAACAACGTTGCGAAAATTGTATAATTAACAAATTAAGCTTAAAAAACTTGTTACTGGAAAATCAATTGCACAAATGTTAGAAAAGTTTTGCTTTTATATTCTAAAAATAAATTTGATTTTCATTTCTTTGGGTTGATTTGTTATCTATGGCTATTAACTATAATCTGATATATATGTTAAATAAATGTAGGCTAAAAGATTTTATTTTAATATTATGACGTAATTTAGGCATAATTCGAATAATTATTTTGTCTTTAAGTCTAAAAATTAACGCAACTATCGAAATAAAAAGGTAACATGCTAAACCGAATTTCTTTAACAATATAATTATGTACGTATGTATCTACTGTATCCATTATAATGTTAAGAATATAATCCATTATTATTTAAAATTACCTACGATGTTTTTTTTAGATCAACCTTCAAATACACTTTTAGATCCTTGATTAATTCTAGATAGAGTCTAGCTAAAAATAAACCTTGATCCTAGATCCTACTATAATATTATAAACGCGAAAGTTAGTAAGAATGGATGGATGGATGTATGTATGTTACTCTTTCACGCTAAAACGGCTGAACGGATCTGAATGAAATTTGGCACAGATATAGATTATGGTCTGGAATAACACATAGGCTACATTTTATCCCAAAAAAATGTACGGTTCCCACGGGATACATTGTTTTTGTTTCACACGCGGGCAAAGCCGCGGGCAGAAGCTAGTAATTTAATAATTTAAGATTAATAGAAGTTTATAGAATCGAGTTTAATTTTTTTTTATTCCTGGAATCTACCAACAATGTTTAATAGTCAATTTAACACCGTGATACATTAGTTCAATTTCTTAAAAGATTGACGTAATCGGTACAAAATCTGATAAAGATCTGATTTGTTGCTCCTACCGAATCTTTGAATCGAAAAAATAATTTTGAGCCTGTATCTAGGCGGTCAATGCCTCTAGCATTACATTTGGTTGCCGTCAGCTGTTTTTTATTGTTTACATCGTGTAACGTAACCAGTATTTCATGTTCGCTGCTATCTTATCTGTTAGAAGAATAACATAAAATAAACATCCTACATTTCTCTACACTTCATCCGAGCTATCCAGAACACATCACTAAACAGTGCTAACTATTTTGATGATGATTGGTGTTGACTGAGACACCGATGCGCCTTGATTGGAGCAAATGCAAAACTCTGTTCAACGTCTTTTGTCAGTATTCAGCCCTAGCGTATAATACTCGTAGTAATGGGCCATATAAGTATTAAGTACCTACAGACGATTATAAAAATAATACAGTAGAATCTCACTAATCAGGTGCTTTAATAGACCGATACGTCCAGTAATTTGGCACCTCCCTCGCCATCGTTACCATGTAGTTAGTAATGAGATATGTTAGTTATACCAAAAAAATGTTTAGAACATTTACCTAATACAAATCCTACTAATATTATAAACACGAAAGTTTGTAAGAATGTATGGATGGCTGGATGTATGTTTGTTACTCTTTCACGCTGAAACAGCTGAACGGATCTGGATGAAATTTAGCACAGATATAGATTATGATCTGGAATAACACATAGGCTACTTTTTATCTCGGAAAAATGTACGGTTCCCGCGGGATAGATTTGTTTTTGTTGTTCAAGGTACCACGCGGGCGAAGCCGTGGGCGGAAGCTAGTATACTATATTTTCTTTATGAAATGCTTTTATGTTATTTTTTATATATTTTTTTATACATTCCAATAATCCAGCAAACTCTGGTTTATAATAGTGCCGGGTTAGTGAGATTGCTGTACCTACTTCGGATAAATCTTTGGTTTTCAACTAAATGTATCGAGATAGGAAATTCGATGTAAGTCTTCCCTTGCGTGCGATCAGTGATTCGCCAATAGATTCCTGTTGTCACTTCCCACTTCCTGCTTTTGTCATAACAAGAAATAATAGCGAGTGGTGTTGCATGAGAATACTAGATCTGTCTGTGCCGCGCTCAATGGGAATTAGGTATATTTCCTACTACTCGTACGTAGCTGACCCGGCAGACTTCGTACTTATTTAGAAAACGTTTGTATGGGAAATAGAATAGGGCTTATTTTTAGGGTTTTCCCGGCAGTTATTCGAATTTTACTTACCTTTTAAACCTTCCCTAGACTTCCACAAACATTTCAAGACCAAGATAAGATAAATCCGTTTAACCGTTCTCGAGTTTTAGCGAGACAAACGAACAGCGATTCATTTTTATATGTAAAGATTAAGGGTGTATTCACAAATATCAATGGTTTTTAGGTAGGTACTAATTAATAAACCAGAATTCGCAACTGTAAAGATACTATGGCATAAAATTAAGGGTAGGTAAGATATTCATCTCTAAAGAAAGCGAATAAAAACTGAACAGTTCTATATTTTCATAAAAATAATTTCATTGTTACGTCCTTTAGTAAGGCGGCAGTTAATTATTATAATTTTACCAAAGTTATACAAGTAGGTATATTTTGGTTTTGCAGAGAGTCGCTGTCTACGAAATAAAACCAAAGCTTAAATGCTGATATTTATTGATAAACTAAGCTATGGTCGGGGTTTACATGGGTGTTGCAGGTTATAAGTATTACATAATTAGATATACTTATATTTAAACATACAGATATAGTTCATGAGCTAACATATTTTGATTACAGTACACCAATATAACGTTATTTTATACTCGATAACTTACAAGAAATCTACAGTCATAAGGGGAAAAAATGACAAGCATTGCTGCCAGAGTTTTCTCTTAAAATACGTAAAAGTAGGTAGGTACTATTGAATATCTAATAAATGGATTAACATCATATTAATGAAAAAGATTACTTACGCTTAATATTATTGACATGGGGACGACACTAATGTACTTTAAGTATTTGCCTACACAAGAATAAAAACATCAATTTGTCTTCATTAACTTGATTAGCCGTAGGTAAAAGTGGATGGTTAAGATTTTTAAAATGACAAAATCGTTGTACCTCTACGCTTTAATAGGCAAATAAAATGTTTGGGGCCTAAGGTAGGTACCTAAATACTTTCCAAGCAATGAATGAAGACATGAACGTAAAACGCAAGATATTTAAATATAATGTAAGTACCTACTCTACCTCAACTTTATTATTTAGAATCAGCCATTAGAAAGCTCGTATTTTATCTTACTTTATAACTCTTAAAGATGGGTACCTACAAAGAAAACTGGTAAGGATGTTCCATTATCTTACATATTATGATCCTGCTTACCCACTTATAAAATACAAAAATATGAAGTATTTTTTGTTGTCCTCATACCTAGTTTTCTTTTAATCTTGGTTAATTTTATCAGCCCATCAGTTCGTATGAAACGAAATAGTGTTTTTTACAAATAGAGTTTTTACTACCCTGCCTATACCCTTGATACAAAGATCAATACATCGTCCACACCAAAACAATTCCTTTTATTCTCTTGCTACAATCAGATGATTGGTAGTTACATTTCCTACTTACGCCATGTCATTTGAATATAAACATGTTAAGTACTACCTCTGTTCGGTACGGATTCGTTATTCGGCAGATTCGTCTATCAAGTCTACCTTTCGAAGTACCTACTTCGTCGTGAATACCTACCTGTGGCCTGGTCGATCTGTTAGGAACGACAAGGTAACCTCGCGCCGAGGGCTTTAATGTCTGCTTACACTCGTTACCAGCTCACTGAACTCGGAGGGAAGTTCCAGTAAATAAATAAACAAAATATCTGCAAAGAAAGTTATTGCCTCTTCGTAACGAAAATTTCTGCCATAATTTTATGTATTATACATCGAGTCAGGGCAATGCACTACTGGATATTCTTTACTCCGGTGTCGTTGAACGGAGTGCATCGTTTACTGTATTTCATGGAATATTAAAAGGATGATTCAGCTCTAGTTTATTAAGTAGCAATCGTAAACAAGTTTTGTCACAATGCGGACAGGACACTCAAACATTTTAAAGACTATCATTTTATTGCTTAGGAAAAAACAATCTTATTACTGCTTAAATTAAATAACAAATTGCCAAGTTCAGAGGTTATTGAATATTTTTTACTAAAGTTTTAGAAGGTAAGGCAATAATTTATTCCTTCCACAATATTCATTGGTTTTCCCTACTCATAAATGCCTTTGTAGATACCTAATTGAAATAACATTTTATTTTACAAAATGTTATTGAACTGGAAATTTTATTAAATCCTATAAGAAAAGCTAGTGTAGAGTAGGTAAATTTATGAAATATTTGCAAACGAAATTGGTTCTCTGGCTAAGGGATATAGGTATTTAACATGACGGAGCAGACCAGTCTGCCAGGTCGATGGACGCAATAATCGGGCCAAAGTACGAAATTATTTATACAAGAAACATATTTCAAATGAAATCTCAACTATGCCACAGCATATAATTAGGTATAGTACTTAGTAGGTACCCATACTTGCATATTTGGCCTATTTATCGTGCTGCAGCACACACAAATTTGACTACACTCAGTTATTTCATTGTACCTACTTACTTACTTTTTAAAGTGTTCGTTCACTGTGTTTTTGTTTTTTTTTTGTTAAAAATATATTTATGTTAACTAGGTATGTGTTTTGTGTATCTGTAGTACCTACCAAATAAAATTGTATATATCAATATTTTGTGTTTTATATTATTTATCTAATTTAAATGCATTGGCAAAAAACCCGTAAATCTCCTTTTCTTTAGAAAAGCTGTGTTTTCAGTAAACACGCCGAGCGAACATTTTTTTCAGCGAGCAATATGAGTTGAATATATGTATTTCATACTAGCTTCCGTCTACGGCTTCGCCCGCGTGGTACCTTGTAAAACAAAGACAAATCTATCCCGCGGGAACCGTACATTCTGCCAGGATAAAAGGTAGCCTATGCTGTTCCAGACTATAACCTATATCTGTGCCAAATTTCATCCAGATCCATTCAGCCGTTTCAGCGTGAAAGAGTAACAAACATACACATCCAGACATCCTTACATACATTCTTACAAACTTTCGCGTTTACGAGTGTAATATTAGTACTACATATTCATATTGTTCGCTCATTGGTAGGTACGTATATATGTACTTTTAAACTTACGCGATCTAAACATATTATTATTAGTATTTACATATATACGTACCTACCAATGAGCTAATAATAAGGTACGTAAATGTTTTAATTTGACTCAAACTGTAGCACACAAAGTAAAACGCAACGCATCGTCAGCGCGATGTGGCATGAGGTAAGTTCGACTCCTGTATCCGGAGTCCGGATATCCTCTTGACGCATTTCGCGACGACATGACATTGCTTTGTGCTATTGTAGCCGTCTCGGGTAACGGTTATGGACAAAAAATAACTTTTCACATAAGTACCACCCGTAATTCATTACAGAAATTTTACGAAATCACCATTTGACCATCTAATAAATACGCAATCGAAGTAAAAGGAAATGGTTCATCATCATTCTCATGCCCTTATTCCACGCTAAGTGGGGTCGGCACAACATGTTTTCTTTTTCCACTCCCTCCTTTCAGTCGTCAATTCTGAATCTACTCCTCTTACATTCATATCATCCTTCACACAATCAAACCACTTCTTCTTCGGCCTTCCTCTACTAGTGCACCCAGCCACACTCATACTCATAGCTCTTTTGGTGACATGGTTTGAAAAGGAAATGGTTCATTGGTGGAAAACCGAAAATCATTTTTTCACGCCCAAGCGAAACCACCTTAGTGTCAATTTAAATTGGAAACCTAGCAGATACATTAAGAACATAAAAAAGTGACCTTTGTGATTTTATTGATTAAAATATGTATTTTTGAATTTGAATATATACTGGACTTTTACTTCTGACTATTCATAACAAAAGCCCTTGTCATTTTGCTGCCTTACGGCTGCCGTCTGCGAGCGTGGGAACTTCTGACACAACACCTACATTGATAATTTCTACTCACACAAATGCATCGCTCAGTATTGAATACACACCCTGGAAACGAATAAATCTACTTTCGATGTTTCGAACAAGTTACGCGTCCATTACGCGTTCGTCTTTGTGGGATGTTTATAAATGTCATAGAAAATACGCAATGTATTAGTAGCATCGTGAAGCGCGCGAGCCGCGGCGAGTAACCGGCGCGCGGGCAGTTCGTCACGGCGGCGGCAAAGGGTTGGGTCAGAGTGTATGCTTTTTGATTTCATTTTAAACTATGTATTTCTTTTTATGGAAAAATTCAAGATAATTGTCAAGCCAATGTTCTGTGTGTTATGAAAAATGTGGAATTTATAGATGAAAAAACTATTATTAAAATCAAATAATATTTAGTACAAACATGGAATAAAATATGTACAGATTAAAACTAATTAAACTTTTTTACTCCGAAAGATTGAAAATAAATAATATTGATTTAGTTATTTAAAACATAAAATTTCGTAAAACCATTTTCAATCGCAATATAAGCGTGTCTTATTAAATATTTATATATATATTTTTATAATATTTTCAATATTTTCAGCTAATAATTCATTCGCCCTGAACTGAGATCTTGCGCGCGATTTCCACAATCCTCATTGTGTATTCACGCCCTGAAGTTTTTGGATACACTTTATGTACTAGGCATAGGTGCATATTTGCCATACTGCATAGGTGCCATGCTTACGAGTACGTAACCTAATCACAAACAAATATTTTATTATCCTACTTAAGTAGGTACTTATGCCCGTGCTAAGAAAATCTTGTTTTTTTTTCATAATATTTAAAAACTATCCATCCTGGAATAAAAATTAAAACCATTTTGTAATGTACAAGTATACAGTAAGTCAAGTTTTAGCTTCCTGAGGGGAAAACTACCTTCCCACTAATAATTATCTAACAAAGAAAAGAAAAGGTTGAGTATAAAGATATCCTACTAATATTATAAACGCGAAAGTTTGTAAGAATGTATGGATGGACGGATGGATGGATGGATGTTTGTATGTATGTATGTTTGTTACTCTTTCACGCTAAAACGGCTGAACAGATCTGAATGAAATTTGGCACAGATATAGATTATGGCCTGGAATAACACATAGGCTACATTTTATCTCGAAAAAATGTACGGTTCCCGTGGGATAGCGATGTTTTTGTTTTTCGCGGTAGAAGCTGTGAGCTATTATGGCGTGCGCTGCAAAAACCATTGCAGTTACACGTATATAATGTTGAATGGAAATGTTTATCTTAAATAGTTCTACAAAAAAGTCCGCGACAGCATATAATCTATCTTTTATGTATAAGCCATTATCGTCAAAATAGTGAACCATAAATACAATAAAATCTTATAATTTATTTCTAATGCACATTTTGGCAGTAACAAATTGATCCTAATCAAAATAAATACTTTTTATCGCATCTGGTATTTCAAGTAGATAAACTTTGTCTTTTACACTACATCATTTGGACAAATACGTATTAAAATATTTATGACGATAAACAACCGAGTGCGCGATATTATTAAGCGGTCCGGCGGCGCGGGTGAGTGAGTCGCCTGCGGGCGGGATGGGGGAAGATGTCGGCTGTCGCTCATCGCTGAGTACGCGACCCGAATGCGGGCAGACGTGGGGCAAACGTCGACGGTTGTTAGATATGTAGGTAGGTACACTCAGCTAGAGCTACCTACGTTAGCTAGGTAGTATGTACGTACTGTACTGGTCATATACTTAGGCTTAGTAGGTAGGTAAATTTAAAAAAAATCTGCCTTTCGTTTCCTAAGATTGTGGTAAAATGGTAATCTCCTGAAAGTGAAACTTTAATAGCTAGACAGTGACTTTACACGTACCTACCTACCAACCTACCTATAGAATAACGTACCTATTGTGTAGTTTAGTGTGTCAGATAGGTTGGTAGGTACCTACTTATAGTCAGGTAGGTACTTACTAAGTTCTATAGTATTCTATTGAGCAAGTGTACCTACCTACCTAGGTACACATACTCAGTATCTACCATTGAGCTACTTACTTATTGGTGGATACGTGCTAATAATTTGAACTGTTCAATGTCCGTCTTAGTTAGGTTGCTATGTAAATCCTACTAATATTATTAAAAGCGAAAGTTTGTATGAATGTATGTGTGGATGTATGTTTGTTACTCTTTCACGCTGAAACGGCTGAACGGATCTGTATGAAATTGGCAAAGATATGGATTATAGTCTGGAATAGCACATAGGCTATTTTTTATCCCGGAAAAATATAAGGTTCCCGCGGGATAGATTTATTTTTGTTTTTCAAGGTATCACGCGGGCGAAGCCGCGGGCGGAAGCTAGTTATGTATATATTGCAAATTACTCCCTACCTTTACCATATACCATAAATTAAAAAAAATGTAACTTGCGGCTAATATAAATTAAAGAATCACTACATAGTATAAAACAAAGTCGCTTTCCCTGTCCCTATATCCCTATGTATGCCTACAAATCAGTAGTCAGTAGTCACAAATTAGTATCCGACACTCGCGACCCACCCGTTGCCTAGTCCAAACAAACAAAAGAGCTCGGCGTGGAACTACAAACGGACGTGCGATCACCTTGGAGACTGAGACGGTACTGAATATTTTTGACGCGCCTATTCTATTATAAAGCGTATTTTGGCAGGCGCTTGCTCCATACTAAAATGTATGGCGGCGGGGAACAATTTCTGCTCACAAAATTAACAATGTTTAGGCTCAGATTAATACTTTTTGGTTTGAATTAGTAGAAAAAACTCCTGGTGACTGTGTTGTTTAACATTTTGTCTCACGATTTGTCCAAAAATATTACAAAAATAACAACGATAATTTCGTAAAAACTCATAATAGAAAAGGTCGATTTCGATGTTTTTAATCAATGTTGACGATTTTTTTTCTCAAAAATTAAGAATTATTTTAGAATAATCACGCGGTGTTAGTGTAGACTCATCTATTGAGAATTCGTATTATTAGTTTGTGTCCTTCTATGAAGTGATTTCTTATGGAAATTTCTAAAACCGTAAGTGCTTGTTCGCGCGTTTCTTAGGGACTCCGCTCTTAAAGAGATTTGAAGATTCTAAGTCTATATAAAAAATAACACTAGTAAGAAAAAAACCTACGCAAGTAGGTATATACTGTTTTTTTAAGTGGATATTGAAAAACATTGAGAAGGATTTTTTTTACGAAACTTATTACATTATGTATGTTACGTAAAGCACAAAGTCCTACTGAAGTCTACGCAATCATTTAGCTTTATACACCTCTTTGACACCAAGATATAAAATATGAGTTTTACGAGTACATATTGTATCAAACTGTTTTAATTCTAGTATACATACATTACACCTGAAACAAGTTGTGAGTAAACGCGTTATACAAAACATGCAAAAAACGTGTCAATGGCTGTGAAAAATGTTTTTTTTTGTTTATTACTCGTAAATTTTATAAATAACTACGTTATGTTGATAGCGTGTATCAAACATATGGGGGATACTGTGTTGCATAAGTTATTTCAAAGTTTTGTACTAATGTCTACGACAGTATATTGTTTTTTAAATTAAATAAAACCTGCTTCGTTTCTAACAACGAATCACAAGTAAAGAGTAAAGCGGATTTTTCGAATAGAACAGTAGCACAGGGATCCACATAGATTCCACACTGATTGTTTACAAGGACGAGTCTTTAACCTCGTTGTCCTCGATGGTAGCGGGCAGTATTCCAGCAGCAGACATCTTGCGGCGTTCGTAGCGCGCGCGAGATACTGGCCGGTAGTACTGCTCGCTACGCCGCCGTCAGCGATCCGGCGGAGGCACTTCTGACTCCAACTCCATCCACAGCGAGCTCATCACACGTCCCTCTGAAAATGAACCGAGTGATAGCGCGTATGGGTTACTTTTGTCGCCATGACTGTCTCGTCACACTTATCAAGTCCGTGGTTAGGGCTTGTACACAAAACTGCGAAGCGAACGTCGCATCGCAAAAATCTGCGATCTAGCCCTACCTTTTGTCACAAGAAATCAAATCGCGTCGCACCGATACGCAGTTCTGTGTACAAGCCCTTATGTATGGAGATGCGCGCATGTTACGACGTGACACTGGGTGACAGCTCCATACATAACCTAGGAGTGACGAAACAGTCACGGCGACATAAGTAACCCATATCTTATACCTATACGAGCTATTCTTGTAAATATAAACACGTCAATTAACCAAAAAAAAAACTATAGGTACACTACTTATTAAACTATAGGTACACAGGACCGACTCAACCGTGTAAATGTAGGTTCGATTTAATTAAGACTGAGAGTCGGATTCCAGAACCATATTCAAACACAAATCGAGGTTATTAATCTTTGATTTCAGGACTCGGTGAAGAAACATGTCGGTGTATGTCTGCGGCTTAAATTATTTGTCTGGGAATACTTGAAGTACCTACTTGAAGTGTGAACTTCTTGCGGTGCCGTTATTTTTTTGTACCTGCCTGCGGAAAAAGACAATTGTTTCTTGAGGATGCATTGTGTCGAATTTCTCTTGCGTTTGAAAGTGCGGATTGTTTGTGCGTCCTTTGCCTTTGATTTAGCGCGCTGGCATTTGTGCACGACGCACGACAGAAAATTTTGCGCTCATTTATTGACACTTCTGAATTGGATAATCCTGTCTTCTTCTTGCCTACTTATGGCATCTGTTATGGCCAAAGACGTTACAATATATAAGTGTCAAGTGACATTTGTCGTTTACTGGGGCCTTACCACGAAGTCTTCCAGAACGATTCCGTAACGATTCCATTATAGAAACGTCACTACTTCCATACAATTTGCATAGGTCATGGTACGAAATAACAATGTAATACTAATTCGGTAATGTATTATGAATTCGTGGTTAGGCCCCTGGTTATAAAGAACAAGGGCTTTACCACATGTGTCAAAAACGTCAAAGTTTCAAGCTTGAAGTAATACTAAAAAAATAAAAAAAATAAAATATTACTTTGATATTACCCAAGAGTTTATTGTAAGGCCCCGGGTGTCACGATAAGAAGTCGAAGAAGCGCAAATTAGAAGTCATAAAATATGCGTCTGCATTGTATTTAGCTCATTGGAGAATAAGTAGGCGGAATAGTAAGAGATATTTTTCTATCATATTTCACAGTTTGAATGATAAACTTACAAATAACCTTACGTCTAAGGGTGAAATCGATCAACTTTTCCCCCAGAAAAAAATCGTAGTTTAGAGAGTTTAACACTTTTTTACTTTGTAGACTTGTAATGTTTATTTAACAGGGGCCAGGTTGAAGTTTAACTAGTTACTTACTTATGTAGGTAATACAGAATTTTCTTTTGCTTTTTACCCGACTGCGTAGCGAAAAAAGAGGGTACCTAATGTGTTTGGGGTGCATGGCTATACAATATAAAATGTCAAAGAATCTAATATTGCGAATCTAATATTCTTCGCGATTACTCCAAATACGAAATGGAATTATTTTTACGATCTGCGTGTGTGGCAAAGTATAACAAGTCAGTAGAAGTAGTACAATAGCAATACAGTGTAGGTACCAAAGTAGAAAAACTAAGTTTAATGGTATGGTAAAGTTAGTTGCGCGGGCTATCAGAAACTTTGTCTGTATTCATTTACAAAGATTCCTGCGGTAACATTGAAGTATTAGGTATTTATGTTGCTTAATTACAACCATCTCAAGCCCTCGTGCTCGAATACCTACACTTAATTCATTATAAGGATTATCTACCTACTTAATTACCGATTTCTATCATTTTATCATCTCAAAGTATAGTTTAGGTATTTTAATTTTTGACACCACTGCTAGTACTCCTTAGCTCAACTGCTCCACATGCATCTTGAAATAAATGCACAATACATAAGTTTATTAATATAAAAAATAATTTATACCCAATAGAATACACAGTTCATAATGTTATGCTCATTTATAAACTCTTTATACGTGTTTTCAATATTTTTCTAAGTTCTTGCAGAGACATAATAATGTTTGATAATTTCAAGCGAAGCGAGTGAAGATCTCAGTGGCAGCTATGCGATTTGGTGTTGTATGTTTGCGTGTATGTTTGTTAGAGCATAACTTAAGAACCGTACAGCCAATCTGCATGAAACTTGGAGGGTTTAGAGATACTGCTAATCAAATTTACTGGGAAGCATATGAGCTTAATCGGTGTAGTATTACTATTTATTTCTATTTATAAATAAAAACTTATTATAATAAAACCTTTTTACTGTTATCTCGAACTAAAAAGCAAATGAAAAAAAGTCATATTTGAAGGAATGAGCAGAAAAAGTATAATATTTACATCGATGGCAAAAATGGAAGATAAACATATAAATAATCGGACGCTGGTCTGATCTCAAGGTCTGAGTGAAGAAACTATCCTAAGAGGAATCGCTGAAAAATTTCTACCGAGGATTTCTTTGTCTCACAACTCAAGTCCTGGAAAATATTTTTAAACCTTGACCAGTGCTAACCCCGTTAAATTTGAGATACCTACTGTAATACTATAAAGCATAACTAATCCTGGAACCAATATCTTGAACAAAGCCTGGTGAGGCCCTGAGGACGAAGTTTGGAAAGCTTGAGGAAGGAACCACAGTAAATTGGGTTAGTTTCTACCAGCGCGACCAACAGAGTCATACAGAATCTTAAGGGACTCTCGCGAGTGAAATTATCTACCCCGAGGTTCTTCTGGAGACAGATAAAGTCCACTCCGCTCATATTCTGTGGTCCAGTGGCGTGAGACCTTGAAGCAACAGCTATCCTAGATGCTCCTGCTAGACAGTCCTGGACTCTGAATAACATTTAAAACAGAAGTCTTCCTAAATATTGTCCTCAATCGTCAAATCTGTATTTTATATCTAAACTCTTTAAATTTCTATTAGCCTCAGTTTCATTTTTATTAATTCACTGTAAATAGTATAGGTAGGGACTAATTTGTAATATACATATTGTAGAAGATCACATGTTGTGCCGACCCCACATAACGTGGGAAAAAGGCAGGAAGATGATGATGATGATGATGAAGATGATGATACATAATATCATCATCATCATCATCTTCCTGCCCTTTTCCCACGTTATGTGGGGTCGGCACAACATGTGATCTTCTTCCACTTCCCTCTATCGTTCGTCAATAATATATAATATATAGAAATAATAGTGTATAATATACATACATAATATATACTCAACATTTTATTTTCTTTGTTAGATAAATAGCAGTAGGGAGATAGTTTTCCTTTCTTAGGTAGGATAATCAAATATTTGTTTGTGATTCTGATTAGGTTACGTGGCATAGTACATTATAGTGTATCCAAAAACTTTAGGGCATGAATACAAATAAAGATTGTGGACATCGCGCGCGAGATCTCAGTTCGGGGCGAACTACTAGTTTAAATAGATTAAACTTGCACTTACATTGAATTTGATGTAGCTATGTGCAATTAAGGTTACTCATTCAAGTGAGACTAGATTCTTATAAATACCTATTACGAGTGTAACCGTGCATTCCTTTACATTGTTGCAAACCATAATCGCATAATTTGTCATAATAAAAAATTAGTAGACGTTGACTTTGATTTTTTTAAAAGGACATTGTATCTTGTTTATACATATCAGGTAGTTATAGACATAATATACAAGTATTTATCACTAGTGGAATATTTGTTGCAATACGAATATAGTGTGTAGTGCAGACCACTGCAGCTATCATGGAAACGGATGAACTTTCCATTGTGACGAAAGGTCCATTCATCAATGGCCAATATGCTTAGAGAATCTAATGCTCTAAGCCAATATTCCAACAAAGATTGAATATGGCATATATATCCTTGCACGTACCGGTATTGTGAGGCATTTTTAATATGGAGAAGGCATTTTAGAGCAGTACGCTTTTCGCCTAGTGCTTACTCAAGGTGGCTAAGCGCACTCGGCGGAATTGTGGAATGGTAGGCATACCTATTGGTATCTGCCGCTGAAATTACGAATACCCCATGATATTGTAGCTGTGATCATAGCTGTGGGATGATCGTGCCTCTCTGACCGCTGAATGTCGTTGTTTATCAATTCATAACATTTTGGTTCAAATTTTTGCATTGCTCTCTAGTTTTATTTTAATTATTTTATTACGCTTTTCACTTTTTATGAATCTGTATCTCTGAAAAAAGTAGTACCAAAATACTTATACGTACTTACTAATATTATGAAAGGCCTGTAAAGCCTGTTTATTATAGAGGGGTTCTTTCTGACTCTAAACTAAAAGTTCTTTTACAGTTTTAACTATAAACTTTTGTTTTGTTTGCTATGAAGAAGTTCTGAACTTAATCTGCAAGAGTAAAAAGTAGCCCAATCCAAGACATTTTTTGTAGTGAACTACATACAATTCTGAAAAGCGAATGTCAAATAAATTATTTTGTTTACTAGAGTTTTTTCATCTGATTACAAGTGCTGACAGTTTGTTTATTTTACAAAATACACAAATGCCGACACTTTATATAGGAGAAACATCTATATATATATAACTATATGACCAATACTAACACCACAATAGCTCCCTTTTTACGTAATGAAGTGAAAATGTTATTATACCCTATAATGGACTACGTCTATATACATATTATGATGAAGAGACGTCTACAAATATGTCATGTCCGTCCCAAATGGACAGATTACTTAGGAAAGTGTACCAATATGAGATAACAACGATAAATTGTTTCTTAAAATAATATATCACGGATAAAGCACTAGGTATAACGTATTTTATCGTTTCATTTTTTGGTCTATCGCATATATTCATGATCGAATTCCGTCGCCGCCGGGGTTGTGGTGTAGGCCCCTCAGTGGTTATTGTAGATCAGGGTGATTTAATGTTTACCTTACTCTTCTGTTGCTTGTTCAATAAATTTCAGATTGTACAATCAATCGAAATTTGGTTTTATTTTCGATTCAAATTGTTTTTGGATCTAGGAGAAAAAAATAGAACTGTTGGTAAATTAGAGTTACTTACCAGGCTCTTCTTTTTCAACTACAGTCACTGAAGGCTCGATTCCTTCTTCAATGCAGCTCTGTTCGTCGGGGAATTGCACATGTTTCTTCATATTTGACCGGCTTGGCTTTGAGAGCACCGATGCTGTTAACATAAATCGGTAGAAAGATACTTATTTACTCTGGCTACATTATTTTTATGATATAATATAATTCATTTTTTTTTGTTGTTTCATTCTTGTGTAGGTACTTACTACATTTTATATGAACATTTTTTCTTCTTTTTGTGGTGTGTTGTCCATGGTTACTGTATTCATAGGGTATAAGCTTTTATAATATGTCGGTGGAAACTTTTAATTGGCCTTCAGCATACCTGCATGTACTACCCTGCATGTAGGTAATTATTTATCTAACTTAATTTAAATGTACCCAGCTGTTAGTTTCCCTAAGATTTAAAAATAAAATAAAATAAGGAACTTCGTTTCAATAAGATATCTAGAAGGTTTCAAAAGTCTTCATCTCAAAACATAATGTTTGTCCTTCAAGCTAAATCTGTTTTATTTCAGACACAAAACAACCTTAGTCGAAATTGGAATTACATTGGTTTACCCTGTCCCGTGTAACTAGCAATTACAATAGTACGTTCAGTTTCTCAAACAAGTTACACGAAATGAGCCACACGTGCTCTTTTGAACTTTTATATTGGAAGCCCGCCAATATTTATTACGTATGTTATACTCTCGGGGAAACCCGGAATCATTTAACAAACAATACTTTTCATTCAATCCGATTCGCCAACCAAAAAATAGGTAAAGTTGTTTAAACTTATTATCTTTTTAGTTATCTTTAAACAACTGAATTATTTGAGATTTGGGACGTTTCTAGATGTTTACTATGCCCGAGACGTTTAATGAACCTAAACCTAATAGTTTCATGACTTTCTTTAGGAACACTATGTACACTTGAAATCTGGATTATTTGATATCTCCGCGATCTCTTTGAAGGCAATTCAGATTGTATCGGAGCAAGAGGTTAATTGAATAGCTCCTGAAGTGAAACAGGATTGTATTAGATAAAGGTTTACTTAGTTGAATTTGTCTAGTAATGGTTAGCTATTTGAATGTAACTTCTGTCTGGAGCATTTAGATTATTATCAGCTATATTCTGCCCGAGAAGGGTATGTTAAGATGGTTTGGGCATGTAGAAAGGACGTAAAAAAGGAGAATGACGAAACAAGTGCAATGGGACAGTTAGAAGGGGAAGACCTCGGCGTACGTACCTTGATAAAATTAGGGACGTTTTAGAGAAACGCCAGGTCAAGAGTACCTTAAACCGACGCGCATGTATGAAGAATTTAATGAGAGTAAATAAAGCAAAAGAGGTATGTCAGGATCGTAGCAAGTAGAGATCTGTGGTCTCTGCCTACCACGGCGGGAAACAGGCGTAATTTTATGTATGTATCCTGCCCGTGTCTTAGTGCGTTACAGCTACACGCTGAATTTGGTCGATTATCCTTTCCGGTTTTACTGAAAATGTAAACGAAAACTTACTGATTATCTTAGAGGGAGCTTCGGAAAACTCTTCAGGTTCACATCGACTGGGCATAGGCCGGCCAGCTGACTTACGGCGCCCACTGGGAGCCGAACTAGTGGTTGTAGTATGCTGCGCTGTTGCCGTATATTGCACCGCTGCCATCTAATAAAACACATCGATTAGTTACTGCCATAAAATTTGTAAATATCTTCGGTATTTACAAAGCCACAAATAGTAAGTACAGTGGCAAAAGCAATATCCGTAGTCTATGCCTACCCTGTCGGGAAACAGGAATGAGTTTGTGTAAGAAAAAATTGTAACTATACTGAACTTGTAATATATCGAAGCTATAGAGGGGGTTCTGTGTGATCACTAATATCTATATACATATATCAATGATTGATATTTCCTAAACGCCCATTTCTCTTGTCAAGTAAAACCAATCTGTCCAACTACATCGTCCACATTCTACCGTCAAGGCTAAAGTGCCTAATACTAATATCAAATATTGTCTCTTATATTCTGCCTCGTTTGAAACCTGAGAGAAATTGGAAAATAAACAGGGCAGAAATTGTAAAGAATTTGGTCTGATGATTCACAAAAGTGTTTTATATCCACAACACCGCGCAGGAAGTATCATAAATTTTTATTAAAAAAAATGTTTATTTCGGGCAAAATATAATCTGAATATTACTTTATTAAAGAATATAGATTAAGATATAGGAAGTACTAACCATGTCAATTTGTACAGTAATTGTTAGTTGTCCTTCTGACTATTTTGTTGTCCTTCTAATGATACGGACAACTAACATTTACTGTTCAATTACAATTCACCTAAGTTTTGGCTCAAGCACAAGTTCGTCCCTCGAGCGAGTCCCACCAAGAGCCAAAACCTCTAATTTATTCACGCATGAAGTTGCAATATCCTACTATATAAAATCCTGGTAATATAAAACATGCGAAAGTTTGGATGGACATTTGTTACTCAATTACGCTAAAACGGCTGAATGTATCTGGATGAAATTTAGCAAATACCTTATAATTTAACAAGGAGCCCCGTGGTCGAAGGTGCGGGCAGAAGCTAGAAATATGTTTTTTGTAAAAAAACAGCATTTTTATGTTATTTCATTAATTGTGGGATGGTTGGTTTTTGGAATCTTCCACAGTTACTATGCAAACATCAATAGTATGATTTCATCGTCTCAAATTGGTTCCTGTTAATTCATCTTTGACTATGCTAAAAAGTAAGCGTAGTAAATTTTAGCTTTTTATAAAGCCTAAACAGTATTTGTCGCGTCTATTAGATTTTTAGTTCTATGACGTTCGAGATTCTCCGCGGACCGCGGTCGGCGGCTTACGTCAAATAATGCCCCATTCACGTTCACATCATTCCGGTGACAATTCGGTCGAAGATTGCACCGCAATATTTCCTGGATTGTACAGTAGGTAACATTGTAGTTTTGATACAATCATTTTACCTGAATACATTGTATCTGTAGGTACCTACTTGCCCGACTGAATTGAAAAACAGGGATATAGGTACCTACAATGGTAGGTAGATATATGAGATGGCTTTTTCTAGTTTCATTATTCATTGCTAGAGAACAATTCAAGATAAATATGTTTTGTAGGTACTGGTTCAAAATTAGAGGTAGGTATGTGATTGCACTTAGAGAAGTGAAATATAATACGAATTTACTTAAAATGGTTATATCTAATGTTTGAATTTCACAAGTCTCGGCTCAGCTTTAGTAAAGATTTAACCTATAGGCTGACTGATTAACATACCGGGCTATTAATAATTAATCGTTTAGGCTCCCAAGGTAGCTGTGGCTAAAGAATATGCAAATAATTCGTGTTTAATGTGCTATATTGAATACATTTCGACAAGTTTGACGATGCCAATACAACGTATATTCTCAATAAAATCTGAGTAGGTAACTAGATAGAGCTCTTAGACTGTTCTATCAATGCATAGAGTATATAGGCTATATATAGAGATCATAGGCTTAAAGACTTATTGATACCAGAATATATAAAGATGGCTCACCCACCCTGTCATTATAATCAAATGCAGCAGTTCCGCGCCCGTCGACATATTCCTGAAGTTGCGAGATGACGCATACCAGCGCATATACCTAAGGAATACAAAAATATTGATATAATTGACACATATAATTTATAGTACAAAATTTGATGGCATAGTATCTTACACCTTTAAACGAGCAATTCTTGATATATAAATATAATCTGAATCTCGGAAACGGCTCCAACGATTTTCATGAAATTTAGTATGCAGGGGGTTTCGGGGGCGATAAATCGATCTAGTTCGTTTCATTTGTAGAAAACGTCGTTTACAAAAAAAACCGAGCAAACTCGGGCATCCAGGTGGGTCAAAATCACCAAGGTGGCAAATTCCAAATTCGGTTTTATGATGAATTTACCTAGCAGCTATTACTTTGATGATCAGCCTAGATGATCACTAAACTTATGTTTAAACAATATTTAAGCGGGCAGAGCACAGAATTGATTACTGCTCTTTTAATTTTATTTTTAAAGAGCGCAGTCGCTGAAAACAGTCATTCCGGGAACGTTTTTGTGAGACTTAAAATAATATAAAAATATAACATAAGTATTTATTTTTAACCTTTTTCAGTAGCGGATATATGTTATTAATAAAAAGAAACTAATAAAATTAAATGAAATTGCCTATAAAGACGATAAAAAGAAAAATATAGTGCAAATGGAGCTATTATGACTATTTCTTTGTCTAAATTATCTAAATATGAGAAATATCGCTGTCTTACATATAAATTAACATGCTATAGGTATAAGAAGTTCGCCTTATTTTAATAATACCAGGACCTTTTTTAAAAATATCTAAAATAATAACGTGTTTTCTGTGATTTTAGTGACGTTCCCGGAAATGATGAGGTGTTCCCTAAATGACGATATGGATACAATTTCGGCTTGTAAAATCATAAACAATGTTTTATACGTCGTACTTATTTATTCATTTTGGCATAAGGTTCTTAATTACAAAAACGCAACTTAAATCACTTCAATGAGTCTTTTAATTGCTGTACAAAGTCGATTAGAAATCTTTGTCTTTTCTCTGTTTCGTATTGTATGGCGTACTTAAACTAAGTGGAAAATTTACAAAACGATCATTATAGGTACCTGTCGTATTGTATGGGTCCGAATGATGGGCCACCAAGGGAATGGACGAGAAAAAAATGCATGCGGCAGAGATGCTAATGTAGAGATGGATGTCTGGAGTGATGAGGATGAATAAAATAAGGAATGATTTTATTAGAGGAAGTCTGAAAGTGACGGAAAAGATGAGGAGGAAGGAATATAGGTTAGCGTGGTATGGTCACATGGCATTCATCTCATAAGAGATGAATGTCATGTGACGAGGAAAGTACCTACCTGGTATGAATGTGAATGGATACAGGGGTAGAGGTAGGCCAAAGTAAAGATGGATGGACTGTGTGAAAGATGACATGGGTAAGAAAGGAGTGAGTGATATAATGATAGAGGGAAATGGAAGAAGATCACATGTAGTGCCGACCACATAACATGGGAAATGAGCAGGAGATGATGGTAATAATGTTTTATTTTACGATATGCTTTGGTTGTATCCTTCCGAACAATTTATCTTCCCACTGTTCTTCTTACTAAAGTTGCTGCAGCTAATTCATCATCAGAATGGGGCGTAGTACTGTTTACTTGATATTGCCTACTTCTTTTCTCTGTATTTTTTTGATGTTTTTTTCCAATTTTTTCTCTCCTTTCGCTTTTCTCTCTCAGTCATCTAAACAATGTTTTTAATTTTCTTTTCAGCTCTTTTTTTCTGTTAGTACGCTCTATACTTAGCCCTTTTTATTTCAATCTCTTCCTCCGTCATCTTATCTAAAAAATCCTTTTCCTGGCATTGGCTTTCTCTGGTGGTCGCAAGTAAACCGAACTATTTCTTTTAACTTGCTTTTTCGGTCGTTTTTTATTTTTTCAGCCACATGACACTCCATATTGCTAAAAAATATTAATCATATGTTATCAACAACATACGCTAAATAAATTGACCAATAGTTGCAATAACAGGGCTCGTTTATTTGAAAAAGTCATTTCGGGAACGTCATCATCATTTCGGGAACGCCCCGTCAAGTCAGGGAACGTTCCCGAAATGACCGTTCCCGAAATGACTATTTTAAATAAACGCACTCTTTTTAGACGGCACCAATCTTTGACATCATGTTCAACTTTGTTATTGTAAAATATTTGAGGTAACTAGTTGCTGTAAAACAAAACAAAACGTATTTTTCAATATTCCAAGTTGAGAACCGCATTCCCGGGATGATGACGTATTGATGTACGCTCTATAAATAATGAATTGAAAGATAACTTACCACTTATTTTCAATGGTTTTGGCGAAAACTCTCTCGACAGTTGTTTGTTTACATCGTTCACATCACTGTACCATAAACGACTAAGGCTGGTTACAGTGCTTTCCTGACCGTCGGTCCGTATGTCGGTCGCGCTTGTCATTAATATGAAAATCCAAAAATCGTACAGTGCTCGACCGACCGTACGCACGCGTATATTGCTACGCACTGCGTACGCGGACCGTCGGTCGAGCGCGTCCGCATACGGCCGTCGTCGGTCGACCGACGCGCTATGGAAACGAATGAACGCGTTCAGTGCTGCACCGATCGTTCGACCGACCGTACGGACCGACGACGGATGTCTGTATCAATTTTCATCTGGTCAGTCTGTTGGTCAGGAGAGCACGGAATGGCCGTGCGTATCGTCAGGACCGACCGTGCGCACCGACGATCGGTCGAGCACTGTAACCAGCCTAAAGGTTGCCTAAAAAAACTGATTTTTCACTGAGAATCAAAATTGTGTTCACTGAAATGACGTTTACATTGCCGGACACTTTATTTTGACTTGGTTTTCTTTAATTACTGTTCTTTTTTTAATAATAACAATAATTAATTGATATATGATAAATCTGTAGGCCATTAAGTAAGAAAAACATTTCACTTTATTTTATTTTATGAATATTTCCAATGTTAGTTTCTGAAGATTGCTACTTAGGACGCGTTCTCGAAATGATTTTTAGTAGTTATTTCTTCAAATAATAATGAATGTGCTTTACTTTTGCGGAATAAAATATTTTGTACGGTTAATATGAACACAGTTAAGTAATATTTACAAAAACGATTTGCTTAAAGAAACTTAATTTAGACATTTATTTGCTGCCAAAGCTAATTCTCCACCTTGGTGATTTTGACCCAGGTACTTATTTATAATGTGAGAAACATTTGGTAAAAAAAGAATCAAATTCATCAAAATTTCTCCGCCCTAATACCAAAACAAAATCATAACAGAAAAAATAAATAGGATCGCAACGTAGCAACGTAGTTAATAAGTACCTACTTGTAATGTAACTCAGTAGGTAGATGGGTTGGTAACTCATTTCGGATTGATTACCAATAAACCTCTGTAGGTAGGTACTTGATATGGACTCAATCATCAGTCAACTCTTCTTATCTTTTATTACGTTTAACGAAATTGTATTCACATCAAAGGAAAAAATAAAAAATAGACAAGTACCTACTTACCTACATAAAAATGTAATTATTAAAAGGTCTCTCGAAACAGAGAAGTTAGATTTAATCCGTTCACAATAATAAAAGTACCTGGGTGACCGAGCTTAGCAAAATTGCCCAGTGTATTTAATTAAAATGTTGATAATTTGTTTTAGGGCTTCCATATTTATTTTGTTTTTGCGGGTCCATAATTACTTAAGTTGATATATTTTTTTAATTATGCCTCTATTAATTTTGCGTAAAAATAATTTTAAGTCGTTTTGCGTCCCTTATTAAAGATACGAGGAGTAGGTAAGGTTCTCCGCTAGGTAATCAAAGACGATCACTATCTCGTCTAGATCTTCCAAATAATTTAACCTTCTTAAGAGCGGAGTCCCTAAGAAACGCGCGAACAAGCACTTACGGTTTTAGAAATTTCCATAAGAAATCACTTCATAGAAGCACACAAACTAATAATACGAATTCTCAATAGATGAGTCTACACTAACACCGCGTGATTATTCTAAAATAATTCTTAATTTTTGAGAAAAAAAATCGTCAACATTGATTAAAAACATCGAAATCGACCTTTTCTATTATGAGTTTTTACGAAATTATCGTTGTTATTTTTGTAATATTTTTGGACAAATCGTGAGACAAAATGTTAAACAACACAGTCACCAGGAGTTTTTTCTACTAATTCAAACCAAAAAGTATTAATCTGAGCCTAAACATTGTTAATTTTGTGAGCAGAAATTGTTCCCCGCCGCCATACATTTTAGTATGGAGCAAGCGCCTGCTAAAATACGCTTTATAATAGAATAGGCGCGTCAAAAATATTCAGTACCGTCTCAGTCTCCAAGGTGATCGCACGTCCGTTTGTAGTTCCACGCCGAGCTCTTTTGTTTGTTTGGACTAGGCAACGGGTGGGTCGCGAGTGTCGGATACTAATTTGTGACTACTGATTTGTAGGCAAACATAGGGATATAGGGACAGAGAAACTGACTTTGTTTTATACTATGTAGTGATTCTTTAATTTATATTAGCCGCAAGTTACATTTTTTTTAATTTATTGTAAATAGGTACATGGTAAAGGTAGGGAGTAATTTGCAATATATACATAACTAGCTTCCGCCCGCGGCTTCGCCCGCGTGATACCTTGAAAAACAAAAATAAATCTATCCCGCGGGAACCTTATATTTTTCCGGGATAAAAAATAGCCTATGTGCTATTCCAGACTATAATCCATATCTTTGCCAATTTCATACAGATCCGTTCAGCCGTTTCAGCGTGAAAGAGTAACAAACATACATCCACACATACATTCATACAAACTTTCGCTTTTAATAATATTAGTAGGATTTACATAGCAACCTAACTAAGACGGACATTGAACAGTTCAAATTATTAGCACGTATACCAATAAGTAACTAGCTCAAAGGTAGATACTTACTGAGTATGTGTACCTAGGTAGGTAGGTACACTTGCTCAATAGAATACTATAGAACTTGTAAAATAAAGTAAGTACCTACCTGACTATAAGTAGGTACCTACCAACCTATCTGACACACTAAACTACACAATAGGTACGTTATTCTATAGGTAGGTTGGTAGGTAGGTACTTGTAAAGTCACTGTCTAGCTATTAAAGTTTCACTTTCAGGAGATTACCATTTTACCACAATCTTAGGAAACGAAAGGCAGATTTTTAAATTTACCTACCTACTAAGCCTAAGTATATGACCAGTACAGTACGTACATACTACCTAGCTAACGTAGGTAGCTCTAGCTGAGTGTACCTACCTACATATCTAACAACCGTCGACGTTTGCCCCACGTCTGCCCGCATTCGGGTCGCGTACTCAGCGATGAGCGACAGCCGACATCTTCCCCCATCCCGCCCGCAGGCGACTCACTCACCCGCGCCGCCGGACCGCTTAATAATATCGCGCACTCGGTTGTTTATCGTCATAAATATTTTAATACGTATTTGTCCAAATGATGTAGTGTAAAAGACAAAGTTTATCTACTTGAAATACCAGATGCGATAAAAAGTATTTATTTTGATTAGGATCAATTTGTTACTGCCAAAATGTGCATTAGAAATAAATTATAAGATTTTATTGTATTTATGGTTCACTATTTTGACGATAATGGCTTATACATAAAAGATAGATATATGCTGTCGCGGACTTTTTTGTAGAACTATTTAAGATAAACATTTCCATTCAACATTATATACGTGTAACTGCAATGGTTTTTGCAGCGCACGCCATAATAGCTCACAGCTTCTACCGCGAAAAACAAAAACATCGCTATCCCACGGGAACCGTACATTTTTTCGAGATAAAATGTAGCCTATGTGTTATTCCAGGCCATAATCTATATCTGTGCCAAATTTCATTCAGATCTGTTCAGCCGTTTTAGCGTGAAAGAGTAACAAACATACATACATACAAACATCCATCCATCCATCCGTCCATCCATACATTCTTACAAACTTTCGCGTTTATAATATTAGTAGGATATCTTTATACTCAACCTTTTCTTTTCTTTGTTAGATAATTATTAGTGGGAAGGTAGTTTTCCCCTCAGGAAGCTAAAACTTGACTTACTGTATACTTGTACATTACAAAATGGTTTTAATTTTTATTCCAGGATGGATAGTTTTTAAATATTATGAAAAAAAAAAACAAGATTTTCTTAGCACGGGCATAAGTACCTACCTACTTAAGTAGGATAATAAAATATTTGTTTGTGATTAGGTTACGTACTCGTAAGCATGGCACCTATGCAGTATGGCGAATATGCACCTATGCCTAGTACATAAAGTGTATCCAAAAACTTCAGGGCGTGAATACACAATGAGGATTGTGGAAATCGCGCGCAAGATCTCAGTTCAGGGCGAAGTACACTAGTACTAATATTATAGGGTAATTCATTATTAGCTGAAAATATTGAAAATATATATATAAATATTTAATAAGTCACGCTTATATTGCGATTGAAAATGGTTTTACGAAATTTTATGTTTGAAATAACTAAATCAATATTATTTATTTTCAATCTTTCGGAGTAAAAAAGTTTAATTAGTTTTAATCTGTACATATTTTATTCCATGTTTGTACTAAATATTATTTGATTTTAATAATAGTTTTTTCATCTATAAATTCCACATTTCTCATAACACACAGAACATTGGCTTGACAATTATCTTGAATTTTTCCATAAAAAGAAATACATAGTTTAAAATGAAATCAAAAAGCATACACTCTGACCCAACCCTTTGCCGCCGCCGTGACGAACTGCCCGCGCGCCGGTAACTCGTTGCGGCTCGCGCGCTTCACGATGCTACTAATACATTGCGTATTTTCTATGACATTTATAAACATCCCACAAAGACGAACGCGTAATGGACGCGTAACTTGTTCGAAACATCGAAAGTAGATTTATTCGTTTCCAGGGTGTGTATTCAATACTGAGCGATGCATTTGTGTGAGTAGAAATTATCAATGTAGGTGTTGTGTCAGAAGTTCCCACGCTCGCAGACGGCAGCCTTAAGAATGAAGTCGGTGAAGGACAATCTAGGCTGGGAAAACCAACACTGCCGATAACAAACTGATACAAACGCTGTGCCGTTACAATTTAATCGTGGGTGGACATATCAATATTCATAAAAATGTTCACCGTCCCGGTAAAAACTAAAATATGCCAACTAAATATGAAAATTGGCATACCTATCGTCTAAAATAAAACCCACCCACGTAAAATTATAAAAGCAACCATTTGCAAAAATGTTAAAATTATACTTTGTGGTCAAGAGTATATACAAAATGTTCGTCTAAGTAGATATTTTGAAAACAATGACAAGCAAATGTAACGAGGACCTGATGAAATTCATAATTTACATACTTTTTTGTTATGTAAGGGAATCAAGGGACGAAACCGGAAATAAGGGCCAAGCAACCTTAATTTATACGGGGCTTTGTTTGCCATACTTCGCGTTTTCTATTAGGTAGGTACCTAGTAAACATTACTTTAATGGAATTTAATTTGCCTTCCGACGCTAAGGAGAGTTTGAATCCCGACTGTGATCGTGAGAAACACGTCGTGTGTTTCAAGTAAAAAAAAGTGTGAGAAGTATTAATGGTCTTATATTCTTGAAAAATACCACACTATGACCGTGATCCCTCGTCAAACAACGCAATAAACAATAATGTTTGATAGCTAACTAGTATTCACCTATTATTCCCAATAATATTAACAATAAACTATATCGTAACTTTTATAACCCACTCGTAAAATCTTATCAATCTCCTACGGCATAGGTAGGGTACGCCTATCTTTGTATTTAGTATTTAGATTTTCAATAAAATATTAAGTCTGCCGATCACAGCGATGCGCAATCTAATGGACAGAGTTTTCAAAAGCAATTAATTTTATAATATATCTATACTAATAATAATATTAGTACCTGGATAACCGAGCTGTGCTCGGTTTTTTTTTTTCGGTAAATCGTGTTTTTTGGACAATGAAACCTAGCTAGATCGATTTATCATCCCCGAAACCCCCTGCATACTAAATTTCATGAAAATCGTTGGAGCCGTTTCCGAGATTTGGATTATAATATCTTATACCTTTAAACGAGCAATTCTTGTATATCTATATATATAATTGGAATCTTGGAAACGGCTCCAGCGATTTTCATGAAATTTAGTATGCAGAGGGTTTTGGGGGCGATAAATCGATCTAGCTAGGTTTCATTTTTAGAAAACGTCGTTTACCAATAAAAAAACCGAGCAAAGCTCGGTCACCCAGGTACTATATCTAGACACGCGGCAGCGTGTCAAGCCAAGTTCAAGCGAAGCGAACGGGCGATGCGCGCCTAGTGTAATATTACAGGAACCATTTGGGTGATTTTTCACCCCCTCGTAACTCAAAAACTATTTCACATAAACAAGTCAAATTTGGCTCATCTATTGCCACTTGCGAGTAAAATATATGCACCGAATTTCATAAACACACCTCAAACGGTTATTTAGATATTAACGTCCAAAAATGCCTGGTTATGGAAAATTTTATCACTGACTGACCTATAGACGTTAATTATAACCCAGTTCCAGATGACCTAGAACGTTCAAATTTGGCATCCAGGTAGGTAGTGGGGTGGATACAAAGGAAAAAATCTGAAACTTGCAAATTTTTATATTTTTAACGTACTTTTTCAATTAATTGATTCTCCTAGGAACCCTTACTAGCGCCTGTAATATAAGAATAGCAATCTAAATAGATGACAGTCGGTCATTATGTGGATTTTAATAGGGTCTTGGCGTGAATATAATAACGAGTGGAAGTAGTGTCTTGGATTGGTAAGTAGTACACTCTTACCTAGGTATACAATGTGCCAATAGTTGAGCCGTCTATGCAGATAGGTAAGTATGACTATATGTATGTATACCTACAATGTGCCAATAGTTTGAGCAGTCTATGCAGGTAGATAGATATGGCTAGATAACTATTCAGGCCTAGATTATAGTGTGTCTCGGCTTGTCGGATAGGTAGAAGGTAGGTATACTTATTCAGTAAGTACTCAAGTACCTACCTACCTGCTTAGTATGTACCTATACCTACAATGTGCCAATAGTTTGAGCCGTTTATGCAGGATTATATAAGTGTAATAATATAAGAACAAGTACTTACTTACTAATAAGTTCTGTACAAAAAGTAATGATATCCCATCAAAAACATAAATGTGAAATGAGAGCCAAGTTCAATAAGTAGGTATGCTTTAGTCGTTGACTTCAGCGACAAAAGAAGTGAGATCTAAACGGGTGCCAAGTACAATGGAGAGTCCTAAAACTTATTTATAACAATATGAAATATTTTTAACAACTTTAAAATATCATTTCATCTCATAATTTAGGATATTATATTGAAGCCTTAGGTCTAACTTGGCTAGTTTTCTTAAGAGTACGAATTATATTAGGTATAGCTTGCACGTTCTTATTTTATTCTTCTAAAAATTTGGCTTGCTGGTAGAAACTAGCGATCGGACATAGTAGGTAAGTAGTTAATAATAGGAAGGTAATTCGTATAATGATAACTAGCCAAGTTAGACCTTACGCTTCAATATAATATCCTAAATTATGAGATGAAATGATATTTTAAAGTTGTTAAAAATATTTCAAATTGTTATAAATAACTTTTAGGACTGACCATTGTACTTGGCACCCGTTTAGATCTCACTTCTTTTGTCGCTGAAGTCAACGACTAAAGCATACCTACTTATTGAACTTGGCTCTCATTTCACATTTATGTTTTTGATGGGATACATATATACAAGAATTGCTCGTTCAAAGGTATAAGATAAGACAAAGAGGAAAGATTTGGTTGTTTGTTTGATTGAATTGAATAGGCTCCGAAATAGGCTACTACATTATATTTTTTTAAAAATTAGGGATCCTTACTAAAACTCCAATAAGGTGTAAAAAAAATAAACAGAAAACATTCTTGAAATCGCGTGCGCTGCGAAAACTATTGCTGATAGAATAAAATAATGTAACCTCAAAGATCTAAGTAACTAGAGATCTGGGGAGATATATACCGAGCCTGGGAATTACAGTCGTGACCATGTATAGGTATATATAAATACCCGTGCGAAGCCGGGGCGGACTACTAGTTATTTTATAATTTAATGCACTACTCTTTTTATACAGATACAGCTCGGTCATTTTCCTCCTTGAGATGAGTATCCCTTCTCATTGACTCTGCCCACTCAATACTTTCATAATTTCTTACCAGTGCTGGTACAAACTTATACCGAATCAAAGACATTGCTCTCTAAACAAGTTTAAAAGTTTCACCTACATGTTATGTTACACCTAGATGAAAAGTGTGAATGGATTCAACATTCCCGCACCCTCGTGCAAACAATTTTAGAGATTGGTTTCGCAAACAGTTTTATCCTCCTACCTCACCTCCCGCGTGAAAATATGCTTTTGTATTTAATATCACTCGAATTTTCACACAGCGATCGATGTTAATATGGTTTTCTCCATATAACTTTTATATATTCTATATCAAATACACTTAAGTAATATGTAAAATGTTATATCGTGTTTGTTTTTTTGATTAAATTTAAAATATACTTATCTTGTAGGATGTTTGCTGGCGATACAATTGGCATACCTATGAGAAAGCAATGGATTCGTATTTCGTCAACATCGCACTCTCGTATAAGGCAACTAAGTTAAACCCAGTGACCTCTATTTCGACAGTAAGTAGGTTCACGCTCTGGGGAATTCAGCATTAGAAGAATGGAGGAAGGAGGGAGCTACTCTTAAGCCCCCAGTGGAGCATACATCGTAGCTCGCCTTGGCCTTGGTAAATATTGTACCTTACCTTCATATCCTTGTTTTAATGAAACCCCTGTGACTTGTTTCCGTAGGTTTCTTTTTCTACAAACATAAACAACCGCTCCACTATATTCTCGCAGCAAGAGTTGAAACGAGGACGATGCTATACAATATCGTGCTTCATATTGACTTTTCATGTATCGCTTTAAACATCAACAATGCTTTAAATAGTGAAATGGTGCATGAAGAGTCTTGTTCAAAAAGATATAACCAAACAGTTTTCAGTTAAAAATATTTCCATTTCAATTTGAAATTTTAACGACTCGAAGTGGACCAACGACTTCCAAAGGAAATGGAAATATATCCATTTATTGCTTTGTTTAATATGCCATTAAGTTCAGCTCATGGCATAAACTACAGACGCAGACGTTATCAATTTATCTCCGCACGCCAGTGCATATGTGTCCGGTGAAATTGCAATAATATTGAGCCCTACCCTAATATTCATAAGACCTCGAGACGATTCACAAAATCCTCGCCATTATAATGACACTTGAAATAATAATAACACGGTTATTGTAATCAACATGTAAAAAAATAACCCACAATGTAAACAATGGTTAAGTTGTAAGCATTATGTATACCGAAGGGAGTGTATTACTTTCGACTGGATTAAGTGTTTGGTGTGACTGGATTAGGGTTAAGTTATGCCGATAATGTGGCATCCAGGCGACTCCTCGATCTAGCGCTTAGAGACGGTGAGTAAATAACTTATTCAGCTTACCTCGCTTTCAGCCCAGCGACTGCCACTTGGGCTTAGCCAGTCACAATTTATAAATTTAAGTATTCCTTTTCCCATTATTGATATTTTCTCTGACCTTTAATCACACACGAGCGCATTCTTCATTAAAATGAACCCGCATACAATTTAGAATAGCATACGTGTAGATCTTTATCTTCGGAATTTCAAAGACGAAAGACGGCCGACTTTGGCTCGGTATTTTGAGAGTAGGCACTTTGTACCTACCTACCCAAAAGTATTAAAGATGTTGAGTCTGTACTTAGTACCTACTTTAAAATTTTTATTTCAGTTGTTCAGTAGGTATTCTAAATATTTAACATTAAAAGAATAGATTAATATGGTTTATTATTGATAAAGTTGGTTTTGATTGATTTGAAGGTAGGAATTAATTAATTAATTTCTGGAATTTAGTCATTTTGCTATTTTGTAATTTTCAGATGCGATCTTTATGAGACCTACTCGATCAATTGCAGTCAGCGTATTTCCTTACATTCTTGTATCATTAAGAAACACCTAAACTTACTCACTTAGTAAAAACCTCAATAAATGAAATTAACTTCTAGAGATTTAAAATAAATATTTCAGTAGCTAGGTAGGTTTACTTACATTCAGAGCAATGATAAAAAAATCCAAGGTGAACAAGAACGCAGTAATAGGGTTGAAATTCATCTGAAACAAAAATTAGGTGTACGGTAAACACATCGGAATATATTAGCAGGTACAGTCGGAGTTTCCTTCGAGCAAGGAAATAAAATTGAACACGAATATCCGTTTAATTTTTAAGGTTTAAAAAATATCTTCTGTAATTTGTTGTCACTGAGAAAAGTATTGAAAAGTTTTAACTATCTCAAAAACTGTGCAAAATGTGGGCATGTACCAAATGTCGTGTTTGGACGCGCCTCTGACTACCCTCTTTAGGTAACCTCAAAGATGTAAGTAACTAAAAGATCTGAGGAAGATATCTACCGAGCCCGGGGATTAATACAGTCGTAAATATATATATATATTTTATTTGAACTACCGTTTTGAATTCACTACCAAGACGTACCTAACTACAGTATAATTTGTGCCACCCTTGTAATATGATTCATAGATTGTTCCATCAAGTTATATAAGGTGACTACAAACACATGACTGTGCGGACGGAAGCTATCGAGCGGAATACTCGCTAGATTATGAAACTAGATACAAGCATAATATACTTTACTGACTATAGCATGCAAAAACGTTAACGGAAAGTGTGGGGTTCTTTCTAGGTCAATACATTCACGTAGCTCCTGGCTGGAGGGCGGGAAATGGATGTATGTTCAACAGAGTAACTCCCATGAAAGTTGAACTCGTATATTTTAAAGGACCGACAGTTAGTGACTTGTAGCTTTCGGGGTGCGGGTTTTATGCTCGTTTTATGAGATTTGCGTTAACAATTGAAGAGTTTACACGGAACGTTCTACGAGTATGTATGAATTGTGGTCTCCATGTTCTTACGTCAACAATTTGACGAGAAGTTACGAATAAAAAAAAATACACGTTTAAAATTAAATGGTGTTATGAAATAAGTACTGTGAAAAATGTAGGCCTGTGCCAAAATATTCACCTATTGGACGTGATTCTAAATACTCTATATTGTTTGATCCCCAAGGCCCAACCCACATATCTGTTACTTATTATTGTTGCTTGGGCAACACAACGTTGACCTTTTTTCTAATTTTATAATGGTTAATAAAGTTTCAAAGTGTCTTCATCTATCTTGTCGCTGGTAAGCTTAGTGTCAGTAGTTTGTCATTGATTGGAATAAATTGGCCAACAAAGAATAAAATGTCGAAAGGCTACCTTGCTGCAATTTGCACCGTTTTCCGGCTATTGTGCCAGAAAAAGAGTCAGGAAATACTGTAAAGTTTCTTTTGACAGGGCCCGACAAAGTTTAAGCAATATAACAATGTCAAAAACATCGCAAAAATAAAATGACCACATTTGGAAACATGGTTGTGGAATAAGTACCTACTGTTCACCAGTAACTCCCATTTGTTCTATAGGACTATGACGTCATTGCTAACAACAATGTAAAACCTGCAATGATACGAATGATTGGTTTTTAGAAACCACTTTTCCGAAGTATTGTCAAATGTTCACCCCTCACAAATTTAGAAGCTACAAGCGCTAACTAAAAGCATGTAATTTGAAACGTGTGATCTTTTTTTTTTAAACCTTTATTAATCTTTTCGCTGAGCGAATATGGGATTAATAATATCCTTATACGAACAAGACACGGAGTAGGTACTACTAGATTCTGAAATTCAACCCTTAAACGAGTGAAGTTAGACGAGGTATGATATAGGTAGCCTTATGGCTACGCACACAGAGTCGCATGAAGTTCAGCTAGTTTATTACGAGCAAAGTTGCTGTATAGAGGAAATTAAATGTGGAAGTTCAATGCATGTTTATATAATACTTAAGATACAAGTAATGAGTATAGCCCCAAATTCGCAAAGCAAATAGGCTTATCAATAGGTACCTAGAGATCAAAAAAAAGTAATGAGTGAGACCAAAACCTTTTCAAAAAGAATGACAAATATATCTACTTTATCTCAACCTAGCTTATTATTTTAACTTGTTAAACCAAGTCTGAGCAAGCTTAACCCTATTATTATAGTTCACTAGTTTAGTACTTGTATTATACGGTCAAACTTAATAAACGAACTCAGGTGTGTTGTTAGCTGTCTTGGCAGCCGCCAGTCCTATTGTTAACAGTTAACGGTCGATTTGTTTCATCCTCCCGACCGCCAATTACATTGATTAAACGGTCCATTATTACCCTTTAACCTTTTACTGGCTTATAAAAGTAATCTTTCGATCCCCATTAACAAAGCCTAAGGTATAATAAAATAAGGGAAAGTCCGCCCGCCCGTCATTTCGGCTCAATCGTAAAATGTTGCTAAGATTTATATTTGTTTTGTAAGTAGAGTTTGCCTTGTTGGATTGCGAGTTAACGCTGGAAGTAGGTATATTATAAATATAACATAGCGTTCGTGAAAACTTTGATGAACTTTGACTGTACCTACTCCTCACCTGATTTTCTCACTTATTTTAGCTTAATTTTTCAAAATTTTATTTATTATTTTTAGTAACTACTATTTAATTTAATTTTACTTAATTTGCTACTTAATAAATAATATACTAAATCCCTAAATATGTGCAGTAATATATCACCGTATTTGTTAAAAGAGTTGATACGAGATAGAAATAAAAAAAATATTAAAAGTAAGTAAACCTACTGTCAGCCGAGCTAATAATGAGCGCGACGACAAAGTTTTGTCGACTGTTTTATCTCGCTCTTTCTCTTTTCAATATGAGACAAAAGTGCCGACAAAATTCTTTCCGGACTCAAAGCACAACTGCTATGCTCAACTGGTTGCTCCGTAGGTTCTTGTTTATTCTGCCATTTTAGCTTGGCACATCTCACTATAACTTTCTTGGACCTAATGAATAATAGTGCATAAAAGTAGCCTCTGAGGCGCACTTTTATCCTTTCAACACACTTCGAAAGAACTAGTGACATGTTAAGAAAAAAAAAACAATAAATCAAAACATAATCAACAAACCCTAAGTATATCTAATGCATCTGTAATATAGCACATGCGAGTGCCATTTGATAAACGAAACTCAAAGATACAAGACCATCTAAAGAGCCATTATTCGGTGAGCTGCGGTTTTTATTTCATATTACATTAGATGTCGTGAAAAATGCCCTTTCATTTTCTTCGTTGTGTGGTTTTGAGTAACAGCCACTTTCGTTAACAATTTACTTCACTCGTTTTGTTATACCAAAAAAAACCAGAATAGTTCGGTTATGAACTAAACAGGTTTGCATTTGCAAGCCTTTGTAGAGACCCACAAGAACTTTTTCCAATATAAAACTAGACTTTACAGTCAGAATATTAGTCAGATATTAGTCAGTTTTTTTTAATTACCCTGTTCCAAACATAAAATTTAAAATTTTCAATCTCCGTGAAAAATCCCCAAGATTATAAATGTACTTACATTATTATCTACGTATTGAGATAAGAAAAGAAGATGATAATACGTAGCTATATACATACATGCAACACAAAACAATACAATGATTATTCTTAAACACTCAAAATGTTATCGTTATGTATTTTTATTTTAGCAGCACCTCTTACGGGTTCTTGTATACCTACACACTGTAAAAACATACCTATACACTTCTTTCTAAAGTTTTAAGACCAATAAGTTATTTCCAAATTAAGGTCTACTTTCACGAAACTTTTGTTAACAAAGCATTACCTGATCCTGCATCAAAATTAACAAGAATGTTAAAACTAGTCCGTAGGGTGCTAATATAACGCATACTACACCAAGGTTAGCATAGTGTTAGAAAGCAAAAAGATAGCGTACCCCACTCACAGTTTGCAAGTAGAACAAATACAGGAGGTTTGCAAACTCGACGATTGTTTCAAGGCCCATGGTGAAAATCCACGGGCACAACATATATTTGATGTCCTGAAACAAGGTTGCAAGCATTACATACATACATAAAATCACGCCTGTTTCCCGACGGGGTAGGCAGAGATCACGGATCTCCACTTGCTACGATCCTGACACACCTCTTTTGCTTCATTCACTCTCATTACATTCTTCATACATGCGCGTCGGTTTAGGGTACTCTTGACCTGGCAAGCATTACCATTTGCATTATTAGAGTGCAATCGGAGGGAGTAGGGTTATACCCAGCTGTATTATTTGAGTCGCGTCGTCATTGACATATATATTATAGTAGATACTATTAAATAATTGATGAGATGTGACAAATCTACAAAGAAGCGGATAACCGATGTGCGTTTTACCCCACGCTTACACAACGTGTTGCATCAATCAATTTTCAATTATTGTTGACACCTAAAACAAGTAAACGAAACTTGTAGGCAACGTGTAAAAGACTGGCAAAAATATTTTAAATACGATATGTGTAAGTGTCTTATACTTTTAAAAGAGCAATTCTTGTATATCTTATATATAATAATCTGAATCTCGAAAACGGCTTCAATTATTTTTATGAAATTTTGTATGTTAAACCCCCTGTGGTTTCAGGGGCGATAAATCCGATCTAGCTAGGTTTCATTTTTAGAAAACCGTCGTTTTAACCGTGTTTTCAGGCAATGAAAAACTACTTCGATTTACCGACACAGCAACACTAAAGTTACTTGACAATAGATGGCGTTAGATAGGCTGTGGAATAGTTGAGTTTGTTAAAAACATTTCACAAACTTAGCTTTAGATTGTATTGTAGTTAATTGAAAAGTTATGTTCTGCATTCTTTGTTAGCAATTCAGTTTGAAATGCAACTCTAACAAGGTGTACTTCCAATTTTATTGAGACAGAAAGATTTAAGAGCACTGATGGTGTAGTGGTAGCAGCCTCCCGAGCCGAAGGTCGTGGGTTCAAACCTGGTAATGCACCAATGAGTTTTTCCATTCGAAAAATTTATGTGCACAATGCCAGTGCTCTTAAACGGTGAAGGAAAACATCGTAAGGAAACCGGCATAACTTAGAACCAAAAATGAAAAAGTGTGTGTCATAGATTAGTATTTTTGTTTTTTTTTATTAAAATTTTTACTTACAGATAAAAATATATACTTTGCAGTTATATTTTTTTTATATAACTATGACTATATTAATAAAAAATCAAACCTTGTAAACTCCTATCACCACTAGTGCACATGAGATGACTCCCATAACACTGCAGGCCAGAAGTGTTATGTTAAACGTGACAGTCGCTGAAACAAACACTAGCATTACTTACTAGCCGGATAAAAAGTAGCGGTGTTATTCGTCATAAACTACGCGTATTCCAAGTTTTATCGAAATCCGTTCAGCCGTTTCAGCGTAATTGAACGAACATAATCCATACATCGATACATCCTCACTAACTTTCATAAATACTATTCGCTTCCGCTAGTGGTTTCGCCCACGTGGAACCTTGAAAAACAAAAAACAAATATGTCCCTCGGAAACCGTACATTATTCCGGGATAAAAGTAGCCTATGTGCTATTCCAGACTATAATCTATATTTGTGCCTAATTTCATCTAGAAGCGTTCAGCCGTTTCAGCGTTATTGAGTAGCAAACATCCATACATCCATCTAAACTTTCGCATATACGAGTATAATATTAGGTAGATTCGATTAGAATAGATAAGATTGGCTTTTTGTATTGTTTAAATTGTTATAAATGTCTCAGTATCGGTATAAGTACATTTATCGATATTTTAAACAGAAACTCTGAACAATAAACCCGCAGAGACTCATTTCAAATTTTTAGTATAATATAAAAGTTATTTTTTGTGGAGTAATGTGCACACACTCCGTTGCTTTAAGCATAAAACATCTTTTCAATGCGAAAATCGAGTTAATTTTAAGTTCAGTTCAGCGAAATAGTTCTTTCTTGCTAGCCGACCGTATATAATACTTACTCAAAAGTTTAGTCAAGTACACAGACAGTCAAAGAAATTCTTAACGAGTTTTTAGTTTTCGTTGATCTTCTTTAGAACATTTTAACAATGGCTCTCCCTTTACTTATCAATCTCCAGAATTTGCTTAGTTTCTTCGAGTTTTAGAGTTTACTTAACTAAACAGCATGATCAATTAAATTAAACGATAACTTAAATGGGAAAACTTGTTAATCGGCCGATGCATGTTATTACGTAAATATCTTGAAAATAAAATAGTTTTCATCGCGTATTAATATTTTCATGGTCTTGTCTTTTCGACTTTGATACATTTATTCTGCCCGCAACTTTAATATTATGCATCAAGTACCTAGTAACTTACTTATTTATCTCTATATAAAATAAAATATTCTGACCATTAATTTTGATCGGCTTAGATACTTTTATGATCATTAAAAATATATTAATTATTGTTTGTCAAAGCAAACACTGTTTTTCAAAGCAAAAGTACATACCTAGATTAAATCAATATAAAAATTTTAGAATGCCATTTTAATCACGGAAGGAATAACAGATGGACGATTTTTCATTATTTTACTATAGAATTTTGTTTATAATTAGTTGCTCTAGTGTTCCTGCTGGTTTAATTAAAAGGTTCGGTCTCGTGCAAAAGTTCATATCTATACTATAGGTACTCTACAAATATTGGAAGCAGCGAGTTTTCCGGGTCGCTTGTTTCGTTTCCATAACATCCGTTAATACAACGCTATCGGCCCTCTGCCCTTTATTTTCAGAGACTCACTGCCCGACACGATAAAGTGACTCCATTTGCATACAAATATCTAATGCCCTGTTTTTTAAATCACCAATAAGTTGACTGATACCAATTTATAGGTAGGTACATATTATATTATGTTGTGATAATACCTGGCGCTAAATATTTGATCAAAACAAATTATAAGTTCTCTTTATATATAAATTATTCATATAAGTAAGAACCACCAAAGTTTCTTGTACGAATGAGCCTTTAAATCCATGGTATCCTCCTTCTTTGATATCTAGGAATTATAAATTAAAATGTTGGAAAACTAATTTTCGAGCTATTCGTCAATTTCCTTTTGCGGCGATTCTCTTTGCGCACAAATTAATTAAGAAGAATTTAAAGATTGGAACTCCAGGAAGCGAGAGAATAAAGTAAAGTTTGTGTCCGCTTCTATTGATTTATGAAGACGTGGTTGACTAACGAGCCAACTTGTATGGCCTTTCTAGGTACTGTGGCTGGAAAGAGCGAACTGTCGACTTTTATATAGAAAGATCTAACCTCTTTGTCCCTGCGCTGAAAATAAGTTTCTTAGTTGAAATTGTTTCGACTGCACAGGATTTTGTTAAAATGACTATAACTTTTTTCTTGACATCCAATGATAAGATAATCAGATTTATAGTTATTCTTATATTGCTTGCTAATTTTCGGACATTCAATGTATACGCGTATATAATATATAACTATTTGAACATGATTTGAAGCTGTCTCAATTTTCAATCATTTCCGCTTGACGCGTCGTTGGATTGAAATGCAATTAAATGCACTGATTGGCGAGTTCCGAACAAGGTGCTTTCGCTTGCCTTACCCGGACATGCTCGTATAATTGATTAGCTAGGTGTAGGGTATTTGAAATCATAGCCGTATGGCAAATTACTGATCGAATTCACATCACATCGTATTGTGCGTATGTTTTAACCATGTAATCATTGATTGGAGTCTGCCTTGTGTGAAATGTCCACCAATTTACTAGTTAGGTGTAAATTAATTCACCTAAAATACATTTATTATTCTTGTTTTTCATAGATTCGTAACTATATTTAGGTAAGTTTTTGTAAACTTAATAAAAAAATCAAATACTTTTTCTACGTTTATGGCATCTGTCTCTTTTGAGATCAACTTTGCCGGTGGCAAGTGTTTGAATTAGTACACTACTTATTAATTCAAACATTTGACACCGGCAAATTTGTCAAGTTAATTTTAAACAAAAGATAGCCGTTTTCAATTCTCGGGATTTCCTCGTATTGATGTAAAAAGGAACTTTTTTTCAAAAATAATCACTTTAATTCAGTTATTTTATTCTCGTGTCAATAACTCGGGCTTTATTTGAAAATAAATACCAAAATTACACAACAAAACTCAAAATAACACGGAAAAAAATACAAAAACTAGAGCGACAAAGTTGACATTCGGATGCATCGCAGAAAATTTAATCAAATCCGAGGATTTACCTTAGAGTTAAATTTTATTCGGTAGTGCAAGGTCATAGGCGGCGTGGTCGCTCAGCGACAAAGCCTTTTGTTTTGCGTGGTGTTTAATAAAAAAAAAATGTCATAAAAAATTTGTTCTTCGTCATTACTTTTTATCATGACATGAACAGAACATAGGTATTTATTACCTATTATACTTACTGTGAGTTATTTTTTCAGGCTCCAAAAAGCTTTCAGACTCGGGTTCAATCAATTCTCCGTTCAAATAGCGTTGCTCCATGTCGATGAAGTGGCCCATGGTGACAATGGTGATTGCGTAGTATATCTGAAACAAAATATTACATGTCACGTTGTACATCAGTAATCATAGTTACTAAAGTTGTTCATGTCTTCTTGTTCTTCTTCTATGATATCTGTTTCTTTTGAGATCAATTTTTCCAGTGTCAAATGTTTAAATTTTATAACTAAATTATTTTCACGCCAAAAATAAAAAGTGAGTCTCATATTGTCAACTGCTCATTAGCGACTAAGATTTTTTTTATGTGAAAGTCCAATCATGTATAATTGACCCACGCAAGTCAAAACTTAAATTGAATTGAGTATTTATAATTGCCTATTTAAACGAATCACCTGTCTATGTAAAATATCGTTGAATTTCTGAGTTTGCATTTCATGAAATTGTGTTTGGAATGTGTTTGATTTTATGCTCAGCTTCTAGCAATTAAGTTAATCCCTTGATAATAGCTGGGTAGGTACTTACAAAATCAAACAACAATTTCTTTGACAGTGCTACTCTAGTCTACGTTTATCGTAAAATGCTGCTTTAGAAAATCGTTATAATAATGATTATTCCAGTTAAGTGGGAATTTGCTCAAAGTAATAGTTTTAGGATGAGGAAAACTCAAATATTTTTTCCTTTGTCACAGAGTAATTAATGGGCAATTTGAATATTATTTGAAATGATATAGGTACAGTTGTATAAATAATCGCGTGTACTGATGCGCCTACCACAAATACTTGCAAAAGATCGTAAAATTTACACTACATCCATACTAAGTACCTAAAGATTATTCATAACACCTAAATAACACTGCTTGATTCTATTATTATGCCTATTAAAAATTAAATTGTTATGAGTATATACGAAATCGTATTAATTCGATCGAAACAATCGATGGACTTGTCCTAAATGCGGACCGCCTTATTCAACAGTCATACTCTTATCTTTTCCCCGAATCGCTTCAAAAGCCACTTTTGGATTAGGCTGAGCCGTAAGATAACCAGTCCAAAAACAGATTTAAACTGAATTCGTACTTATAGTAAACCGTAAAATTGTATTAGTTTAATGTCTATTTTATTGTTCTTGTTCCAATACTCGTTCGTACTTTAGATATAGGTAAGACTACACTAAGTTGAAAAACACATATCGTCTCTTTTGCTTAATGTTACCTTTTATTATATGTTCCCCGCAGAATGTACCTATGAAAATCGTCAAACGTACAATAAAAAAATGTACAACACGAATATTTCTTGTAATTTTGTTAGTAACTCACATTTAAATTAGACATGTGGTGGGGCTACGAAATAACACAAGTTTTTGGACTCAAGCTAAGTTATTAAAACTTTACAGTACATAAAACAAATAAAGCCTAAGTGTTTGACAATACCTACAAAATAAAGCCTACGACAAAAGAGCAAGAACAAGACGCAAATCTTTTGTTCGCATTTATTGTTTGCAACACCGGGGCTGGTAATCCTACTTACCAGTGTGTATAGAGCTGCTGCGTAGCATCCTTTACGTAGACTTCGCCAGCAGCAGCAGGATTGGATGATTGCCATCTTCACTCGTTTATAGATCTGAGGAGAAAGAAAAACATACAATATTTTGTATTTTTAACTTCTTCACGGAGTGAAGATGACTATTATCATCATTCTCCTGCCCTTATCCCACGCTAAATGACTATTATGATGAATATAGTCACTCAGTAGATACCTAGATAATTATATCCTGTAATAATGTATTTTATACTTAACCTCATTCAAAATCTCACTGTGAATGAGTCATACCCAAGCGGACGTCGGTTTCATAAAATTGCCATACTCCGATATTTTTCTTGATGTTTTCTAGACTAGGTAACGAAGGATATTCAAATTATATTTTTAAAAATCTGACCTTTAGTTGTAGGCTCTGTGTCACCGGATGGCGCAGCTGGTAATCTGGGCGAACCGTATTAAAATAAACAAATGTGTGGAATTACCATAATCAGACCGCCTACAAACCCGTAATGCTTATTACATTTTGTTTTGTTTAGGTTACAAACACATACAGCAGTTCAGTATAAAATGCAAAGCTCTTAAATTGAACGCCGTTTTATAATCGAGGCTCATGGTATGCAGAAGAAACAGCAATCTAAATTCTACTGTCCTATTATTATTGCAAATGCAAAAGTTTGTATTTTTGTGTGTTTCTCCTTTTAGAACTTTGTAACAGCAGAACGAATTTTAATGAAATTACGTTTGAATATATAATATACCTTGTATTACTATTTTTGAAACCATAGGGCGCAGCTTTGCAGGTTAATCTCATCATTGTGATCCAGATTAAATTACCTGTGTTAACATCAATCCAACAATATCAAATTGCATATTTCATCTATCAATTCTTTGAGAATCTTTTTACAAATAAATAAATTTTGCTTCTTCATTATTTCACTCTTGGCAAAGCGGTTGTGTTCGTCACTCTGGTGGCACCAGCCGGTGCTTGCTTCTTAATACGACGCTATTTGTCTTTAGTTGTAGCTTTCGTGATAAATAATTTACTACGTAGGTACACTAAAACTATTTATTCCATATGATATCGGAAAGATTATCGCTAAGAAGTACACCATTTAACCGAATTAGATCACAGCATATACCTAGTTGCTTTCCAAAACATCGGCGAGTTTTTATCTGTTTTAAGTGTCCTTTGTGTGCACTAGTGTTAGTAATTGATGGCAATGGCATGCTGGACCACGTACTTACAATTGTCTATTTTTTGTAGTGCTAAAAGCTTTTAAAAGCCATTCAAAATTTACACGTTTTATGTTTCTTTTAAAGAACTTTTCACTCTTTTTTAATTTAACGCAAGGTTTCCTTTGTAGTGTTTTTATTTTAACAGATTGTGGGATTCGAAGTAAAATATAATTTTACTCATTATTGGACATTATTTGTTTGAGTTGCTAAATGGAGCGTGCCAGCCCGCAGCAGTGCGAATCTGTGATTATGTCCCCCGTGATTGTGGTCTTGTACCTGTACGAGACCACAATCACGTGGGTACATAATCACAGATCCGATTCACGTTGATTGTACAAATATTGGCATAACATATTTTCAGAAAATAACATTGAGCAAAAGATTTCACGGAGAGTTCAGTATAAAAAAACCCGGCCTAGTGAGAGTCGAAAAACGGCAAGAAAACCATTTTACCTACATATTTGTTGTTATAGCAGCAAAAGAAATAGATCATCTGTCAATTTCAACTGTCTAACTACAGCCTGGTAAGAGACGGATAGATAGACGGACGGACAGACGGACAGCAGGGTATAGTAATAGGGTATAGTTTACCTTTTGGGTATGGAACCCTAGAAGATACTTAGCGTGTTTTACAATCCAATCAGGACACTGCGACACATCGTATAGTATCCAGCTGTGTAGCTTAAACAGATAACATTATGTTTGCAAATCTTGTGCGTTTGCAGTTTTATTTAAATATAGCAATTCGTAATCAAGACTGCGTCCGCGACGTTATTTGATTAACGTTGTGCTCTACTACGTCAGAGCAATTGCAGAAACTTTACAACGCTTCCGCACACACCAGCATATTTCTCAAGTAGGTACAAACTAGCGATCTACCAAATTTCATGCAGATCGGTTATCTGGTTTACGATTTACGCACACGCTTAAACAAACATAAAAATACTCAGACTCTATAATATTTTAGATCTACAATATTTGTGAAATTACCTGAGGCATAAACAAATATATTTTTGAATCGCTGACACGTGCTAAAGCTGCGTAAAGCTTGGCCGTGGCTGAAGGAGGTGTGGTTAACACCCGCGGTGCATAGCGTAACTGTTTAGCACAAATCAGGTGGTAATCTTACTTTTCCTTCTCCTTATGTGCAATTTTGTATATCTCAAATTCAATTTCAATTTTCTAAAAGACTCTTCAAACAGGCATTTACCTCGTCGGCTCGGTAGATATCTCCTCAGATCTTTAGTTACTTAGATCTTTGAGGATATCTAAAGAGGGTAGTCAGAGGCAAGTCCAAACATGACATTTGGTACATGCCCACATTTTGTACAGTAGTTAGTATTCCGTACGTGACAGGTTGCAAGCTCATCGCCGCTTATAAGAATACCTATGACACATACCTTCGAATTTTTGGTTCTAGGGTATGCCGGTTTCCTCACGATGTTTTCCTTCACCTTTTAAGAGCACTGGCATTGCGCACATAATTTTTTCGAATGGAAAAACTCATTGGTGCACGAGGTTTGAACCTACGACACTACCACTACACCACCAGCACTCTATGGGTAGTGTCTGCCTAAAATCTCCACAAAACCGATACCTCCCATCTGTCTTCCTGGCGTATGATTTGTTCCGTCAACCTCGCCAGCCTTACGGTGTGTCATGTACATTCACCCCACAAAATAAGGCTTCGCGTGATATGTGCGATTTGTCAGAGTTTACGTAATATCATCAACGGGTATCTCAGTAGTCTCTAATTGTAAGCGTGTTTTGAACATTGATTGTGCAGTTTTACCTCCGGGCAATAAAGTGGCTGCTATTCCTGATGATGCTACTGCAAGAGCGATGTTTCCTTGGCTCGTAAAGTTTAAGATGAGTAATCGATCGAAAATGTCATTCCCATACTCTTTTCAGTTTTAGTTCATTTTAAAAACATACACAACATTGTGAATCAAATAGTCATGGTAATGCCACAGCATACCTCTTAAACTATTTAAATATGCAGAGTCACAGACGACTCTGCCAGCTGTTGGCTTCACCTACGCTCAACCCGACCGAACCCGCAGAAATAAAAAGCCTATTAAGTGCTAGGCATGAACGAGCTATGGAATCGAAAATTTAAAACATAACAGCCATTCTCATATACATTCTGGTCTTTTTCATTACAAACATCGCTGGAAAAGGTTTTTGTGCTACTGAAAATCGAAGTTATAAAAAATTGTGACAGTAATTTACTGACATTCATCGTACCTACAGCCTAAGCCATATAATCTAGGGTAGAGAGCTGTAATCCGGAGCCTACCTTTCAAGGTCTTCAAGTGCACTTGGAAAAAATCCCGATTTTAACCCTAAGAGAGTTCAGCGTGAGAATAAAGTATGTGTGGAAATAACATTGCTCAAATAAAGATGCGAGGAATTCCATTAGCACAAGTTTATTGCCAATGCTGCAATGAAACAGAACAAAATTAATTAATTAACGAACACGGAGTAGGTACCTACCTACGTGTTGGAATAACTACAATTCCAAAAATAAAAAAAAACACGATCACGACTGTAGTCCCCAGGGTAGGTAGATATCTCCCCTCAGTTCTCTAAAAGAAATGAGGGTATCTAAAGAGGGTAGTCAAAGGCACGTCCAAACATGATATTTGGCACATGCCCACATTTTGCTCAGTAGCTAGTATTGCGTACGTGACACGTTGCAAAGCCCATCGCCGCATTATAAGAATACTCTTACTTCTTACAGTCGCCATGTTGATTTTTTTGACATTTCATATAGCCTATGTCACTCTTGTGATCCAGATAAATCCACACCTCATTCGTCAAAGTCCTTAAGTCGTTTGTGCTACAGTGACAGGAAAAGGAACTCGCGTACATGTAAGTATATAATATACACACAACCCAAACACATTGCCCTTTTTCTTTGCTTCACAGTCGGGTAAAAACAGATATAAGGCAGACGGCTTAGTTGTAGGTGTTATTTTTGTCGATTTAATTTTTAAGTGGCACATAAACTCCTATTTACCCAATCATTATCTATTTATACAATCAAATATCACGAAAACGTACAAAATATGAAAAATACAATAGTGAATGTGTAAAACGGGTCGAAAGGCAGGCATCCATAATAATTAGGTACCGCTGGCCTTCTGGTGGGAATTACGTCTTCTTTGAAATGAAAATATATACTAAATAAATACTAAACGATATTTATTATACTAATATTATAAACGTGGAAGTTTGTGAGAATTTATGGATGTGTGAATCTTTGTTACTCTTTCACGCTGAAACGGTTGAACGGATCATGATGAAATTTGGCACAGAGATCGATTATAGTATGTAACAGCACAGGCTTTTATTCCGAAAAAATGCACCTGGGATGGATTTGTTTTTGTTTTTCAAGGTACCATGCGGGCGAAGCCCTGGTCAGAAGCTAGTTAGGTAGGTACTAATATCTCCGATTGCTGGCGAAACCGGCAGTAGGTATAGTTGTAGAATTTTTGTATCAAAGTATGATGACAATAGGCTTAGGACAACGATCGATAGGTTCATTCAATGCTGTTTGTATCGGCCACGTTGGAAAATATTGTATTTTCAGATATTCAGCCGCACTTAGCGGAACTGTCACCTACACTAGGTACCCTGCGCCACGCTCTTGGTATTTTTGACCAATAATTATGTTAAGCATAATGCGGGTATGAAAGGACGGTGTCTTAGCACAGGCGGCGCGGGGTTGGTTTCGGAGTATTGACTAAAATCAAAATATCTTTATCCAATATACACATGCTATGTAAGGTGCCAATTCCAGTCCTATCCCAGCCTGAAAATAATAATGTTTTTTTAATCATGGCAAGGAAATATTACTTGATATCAAACTCGACTTGCCGACTTTGACTCTCCTAGTAGTAAGTAGTCCGTGTATGTATGTATAGGTTTGGGGCTTACATTGTGGGCATATCAGTCTCCGGGTCTCCGACGTATACGTGTGAATAGTCGCATTATGTCACGTCCCGTCGCTCACCTAGGATACACGCCACGGCTATAACGTTAGATTGGCGCCAGTCACTTTATAAAATAAATGGTATGTCTATTTGTCAGTTCTACATAACTTTATAAGTAAAAAAGTTCTCTAATCAATCGTGACCTTTCGTACTCGGAGCTACATAAACTTATCCCATTAACACAACGTCAATATACTATGTAACAAAGTATCAACCGGTATTATATATTACTTAGAGAATGTATTTCACGAGCGGAACCCACAAAATATGTCATAACAGTATGCTTTTTATTTATTTTGAATCATAAATTCATGACGTCTAACTAACAAAATATATTTTCTCCAAACGCTAGTTGTTGGTACGTACCTAATTGTTTCACATGCGTACAATTATTATAAGCAAAACATTGTTTAAATTTTTAAATTATGTATTTCTAAACAATTTGAAGATTTACGTTTCACTAGGCTGTAAAAATAAATTTTACCGTTGCGTGAGAATTACTTTGTTTACCAAAATAAACGTGTGGTAGAATGCAATACGTTACTCGTATGATGTAAGTTTTATCTATGTTGGTATGTGCTTCTCACTATGACAAACCACTTAATTTTTGCACATTTATTAAATTTGATGTATCTATCTTTAGCCAAGTTACTTCAAGTACCTACCAATTATCATTAGGTATACGAGTATTAGCATCATTGGCCAGTACCCCTAGTGCCTATAAGTTTTACATAGTTTACAAAAACTCTTTTCGAATAGTTTCCTTTCGTACATTTACCTCTATCGGATATGTTAAGGAACTAAAATGAGATCGATAATATCGAAATTACCTATTTAATCGGCAGTCCCAACAATGATTTTCAAACCAAGTTTTCACGATATAGACTTATTTTAGTTCCGTAACATTTTCGATGGAGGTAAATGTATGAAAGGATACTATTCGAAAAAAGTTTTCGTAAACTATCTAAAGCTCTTACAAAGGGTACCTACTGTATTTATCAAGAAGCATTTATGACAAGTGTTAGTTTAGGTTAAGTGTTAATTGGTTTTTAGTGTCAGTCACCATTCAAAAGGTATTACGCTACGAGTAGGTACATAGATCAGAGTCTGTATGTAAACCACCAGGGCTCAATAAATACAAAAAAAATAATATTGACCGACTGTCTGGCCGTTGCTGACTCGTTCAGAAACATTAACAAGTTAATTTAAAAAAAGGTTAACTCAAAATGTTTCAGTTATACGAATTCATTTACGAAACCGCTTGCAAAAGATAAATTGAGGTGAATATAGCATGACGGTAAAAGTCAGTACCAGACTTTTTACCATGTTACTTGTTCCTTCGAAGTAGTGTGAAAGTAAAGGATTAAAATGCATCTTATAGCCTCCTTTTGTACATTATTACTTCATTCAATACAACCCGCTGATAAACAGACGGACGGATGGACGGACGGAGACTTAGTAATAAGGTTCCGTTAGTTACCCTTCGGGTACGAAACCCTGAAATTATACTGGGCAAGAATATACATACGCAGATACAATCGGACTACTTCTGTGTGGGAACTCGGGATGTGAATTATGGTACAGTAAAAGTTGACACAAAGTTTCGCAATCCTGACTTATGTCGGCGTTTACCGCTGGCCTTGGCTAACTTTGAATACTTTTGCATGAATCGAGCTACTGAAAGCACGCTCCAGCATACATTTTTGCTGAAAACGCGCTGTACCTATTTATTTCTCAAAACATTTTTCGACGGACATTGTGGAATTACTTTTATTTTGTGTATAATTTTTGTTATACTCTTATGATTTAATTTAAGTGCTTTCAATATTTGCTTTTGGGATGATACCTACGATTATCATCGAGATGGCGCCATACAAAGAATAGTTGGGTGTTGATATAAGAACTTTTAGCGAGAGTTTTAGCATCGGAGGGTCTACCATGAGTTTTCACAATCTACACTCGCTAGCGACTGTAGTTAAAAAAAATTATGAAAACTTGGTACAGCGCCTCTAGCGGATAGTTGAGTACTTAAACCTCACGTAGCTAACTATCCTACGTCACAGCGTACTACAGCGACTGTAGTTTCATTAATTTGCTTAGAATTTGATACCATGAGTAACAATTTTGACAGATGTCATAGTAACGTACTATTACTAGTGTAGTAACGTCAGCCAATCTAAATGTGACAACTCATGGTAAACCTACAGTACGACTTTTGCATTTATAATATTAGTAATATAATTGAGTCACATCACAGTAGGTATTAAGTACGACTGTGTAACGCAAGGGCCTTTTACTGTTGAAAGTTTTGTTTCGAAAACATTCAGTAAGAGTATTTGTAAACCTGAAGGAGTTTTTTGATCATTCCATGCGTGAACCGACACGTGCTCGGTCAATTTATTATTTTACCCGACCGACTGCGAAGTAAGAGGGTAATGTGTTTGGGGTGTATATATTTGAGTATAAGTAAGTTGACTGTCACTATAGGCCAAACGGCTAGACGGGTTTTCACAAATGAGTTCCCCGAAAAAAAATCTAATATGTCAGCTGTGTATTTTCCATTATTTCGTTTATGATTTTGGAAATCTTATAGTATAAATTTATAAAATTCAAAGTCTTGGCTGACACAATCATTCACTGCCGCATAGACAATGCACAGCCTAAATCGCTGGTCGTACAGACTTGAAATAGATAAAAATTAATGGAATGTGTCTGCAGTTCTATTGTTTGTAGCAGCCGTAGCCATCAGCGTAGCTTCAGTGACCGTAGGCGTCTACGGCGTAGCATTTTGTAGATATACGTAGCGAAGACCAACAAAACAAAACAAACGGATAAAGATATCCTTTCCGCAAAACTAAACACAAAACAAGTATTGTGCGAGGAGCTTATTTTATTGTTTTAGAACTATCATAATATAAAATACTTTGACGTGACTGACTGACTGATATTGTCAGACAGCGCTGAGCCTAAACCGCTGGTTCTAGAAACTTGAAATTTAGAGGGTGCATTCTTTACTGCACGTGGACATACACTAACCTGTTGACCTGCAGAAAGAGGTTGAAATATAGATAAAGGATGCAGGGATGCGTTCAGTTTATTTTTATAGAGATTCATATTCACTTAACCTTAGTGGAGAAAACTTTGTCGTGGTACGTCGACGTTGACCCTGATTTTGGGTATTAGTAGTTAAAGCTAATTTTAAAATTTAATAAGTATGTATGCCTCTTTTCTTTATAAAGAAAAATATATTTTATACCTCGAGTAATTCATGTATTATATGTATACATATAATCTGAATCTCAGAAATGACTCCAACGATTTTCATCAAATTTAGTTATGCAGAGGGTTTCGGGGATTTCGGGGGCGATAAATCGATCTAACTAGGTTTCATCTTTAGAAAACGTTGTTTACCAAAAAAACCGGTCATCCAGACACTATTTTTTAAAAGCGCAGACGGAGTCGCGATGGTCAGCTAGTAATAAACTGTCATTATAGCAGGCTATATTTTAATCTAATCGTTATCGGTTCCGGTCCGCTGGCCTTACTTACAGGAATATCAATCAGAAACACTATTAGTTGGAAGCGTCGCGGGGCGGTACTGTAATGAGCTCATTAAAAAATAATTATCTAGACTAATAAAAACTTAATGTAGACCAGGAAATTGAGTCTTCAGAACCACGGTTTAATAAACTCACATACATCTAGATTAAAGCTTGTTTTTTCAAACAAAACTGTTTTCGAAACCATAAAATGCTGTATGTATTTTTGTTTATTCAGTCAAAGGTCTAGCAATCGAATGAAAGAGCTTCAGTCCTTTGGGAGTTCAAATGTACAAACATACCCTTCTATAAATGACACTCCACTTGACCTAATTGTTTCACTTTGAAATTGTTTACCCCTTTTGGACCCCTAATACAACCACACCACCAATCGAACTTACATATACGATATAGGTAATCTTGCTACCAAATTTAAAAAGATTTGAACAAAAAAGTGGTTTAGGAATAATGGATTTACCTACTCGAAAACTTTTGTTACATAAATTTCTACTTTAAAGAAAAAAGTTTTTGTTTTTAAGATTAATAACGTTATCGTAAATAAGTGTCGAAGTCTAATGATTTATGTGGATTTCTTATTCGTTGCTCAAAGTATTTCCTGCTCTTTGGCTTGTATCTGTATTTAAAAAGTTTAATGCTCATTCAATTTCCTTACATCAATTTTATCAAAGATTTCCATTAGCGTCTTAGATCCTTGTCTCATTTCCGCCCTGATGCAGCTTATACTGGTCGCAGCTCCGGTTTTGCAGCTGTGTGGTACAGGTAATCTTGATACTTATCTTATACCTTTAAACGAGCAATTGTTGTATATATATATATGTATATATAATCGGAATCTCGGAAACTGCTCCAGCGATTTACATGAAATTTCGTATGTAGGGGGTTTCGGGGGCGATAAATCGATCTAGCTAGGTTTAATTTATAGAAAACGTCGTTTATCCCAAAAAAAACGAGCAAAGCTCGGTTATCTAGGTACCTACTGAGTATTATATAACATTCTAAAGGTACTATCGGTTAGTTTGACAGTCAGTAACGATAGACACGTAGTCACACAGCCTAAGGCCGTGTGCTTATTGGGCGAACAGTGACTCTGAGCGGCGTATCGGTAACTCAATGTCGAGTTAGCAGCGAACAGCTACCTTGAGCATCGTTTTCTGCTAATCGGCCGCTCACTGAATAAGTCGGCAAGCCAAGCGCCGCAAACTGCGTACATTACGCGCTGTACGGAAACTCTTTTAAAAATTATAGGAAGGCAAACTGAAAGCAAAGAGAAAGCCGCTTACTGGTTTACCTAATGGGACGCGGCTTAAACCAAGACGGCTGATATTTAAAGAATAGGCTCTTTTTGAGGTAAAAAAGGGATTCCCAAGGATGTTTTCTGATGTTTTTGAGAACTTATCGCTCTAGTTTTTATATTTTTTCACATGTTATAATGAGTTTTATTGCGTAATTTTAGTGGTTCTTTTTCCAATAACTCGAATTCTTGACACGGGTGTGAGACAAGAAGGGATTCCCGAAATTTAAGCTCGAAAGTTGCAGAGTTTGTATGAAATAAACATTTTATGAGCGAAATCGCGCAAAAGTTTCACATAAGTAGATAACAGTGTCAGACTGTAAATATTTTACCCACTGATGAAATTAAGTGTTTTGCGCGCGAGCTACCGTCCATAATAATCCTTTGATTAGATAAAGCCTTCCGTGAAACATCTATGATTTTTATATCAGCCTTTCGCCCACTAAATAATAGTCATACTTAGTTTTTATATAATTGCTTGAATTTATTATTTAGAATTTGTTGGTTTCTTATATCAGATACACCGAACGGACTCATTGCGTCGCCAATTACCTACTTATGTTCATTTTCTTTAATAAAATATTTAATGTGTTCAGATTTCATGTTTCCAAATATATATACTTAGTTACATTTAATTGGTACCTATACTCGTAGTAATAAGTCGATTATTGCTACTTTTAACACGGCTTCGTCCACATTCAATTCATTTTCAAATGTTTGAATAGTTATTCTGCTATTCGGGGCGGAGAAAAATCCAACAAATCAAAGTTCTCAAGTTATAAATAGTATGTATAACTAACAAGACATTGTTATTATACCTAAAATAGATTTACCTATATACTGATTTTATATGTAGACCTGCGATACCTATGTACCTAGTCCTTCTTAATTTCTCTTAAATATACTCGTATTTATAGGACCAACTTTAATATAATCTGATTATGACATTGTATTATACCATGTGCCGAACCACGACTCGAACGATAATAGGTAGGTTCTATCGATTAAATAACTACCCCGTTTTACTTTTGCAACAAGTCAGGCTCGTGGTAACCATTTGTGGGAGTTATTTCAAAAGAAGCCTCATAATCAACTAGAAATACGCGAGTTATTCATATTTCTAAGTTAAGTACCTATATTCTTTTATATATTTATAATCTAAATCTCGGAAACAGCTCCAACGACTTTCATGAAATTTAGTATGCAGGCGGTTTCGGGGGCAATAAATCGATCTAGCAAGGTTTCATTTTTAGAAAACGTTGAAAAAAAAACCGAGTAAAGCTCGGTCATCCAGGTAGGTAGGTACTAGGTAAAAACTCGATAAGTGGTTTCTTTCTAAAAAGTTTTTAGTTCTACGAATCTAGATATTCGTGCCAATAATGTCCACACGCTAACTAAGTACTGACAATAGGTACTCACGATCTTTCGATGTCCTCCCGATAAGAAATGTACATATGTCGACAAAGTATTCCCTGGCGCAAGAAAATCTAATTAAACGATTTCGAAATAGAGGAGGTTCTCAATTCGACTACCTATATATGTTTTTTTTTCAACACGATTCAACAAATTAATATAAACAAAGGTCTATCAATGAACACTTTATCTCTAAATGTTATAAATGCGAAAGTTTAGATATATGGATGATTATTACTCAATCACGCTGAAACGACTGAACGGATCTAGAAAATGAACATGAAAACCTATATGAAACTTGGTAGTTTATGACCTGGAATAGCACATTGGTTACTTTTTATTCGTGTAGATACCACGCGAGCGGATTTACGCGCGGAAAATAGTTTTTAATAAAGAAAAAACATATTATGGTATTTTATTGTGGCCACCTTCATGACTAGTGGACCTACCGCCGACTTCGTTCGCGTACCTATTGTTATTTTTAAATAAACTTTGCCATGCCGCCGTTTCATTCCAATCGGGTTGATTTTTCAGGATAAAAAGTTTTGATGGACGTTTTAACTCCAGTCTAAATTTATCTATATTTTTCGTTGATGGATTAATTACTAACGATTTTTCATCGAATTCGAATCAATACTGTTACGACTTAGGTAATTGTGTAACAAAATATCCAAACTTTCACATTTATGATACGTGTTTGTGAACTCGATCTATATATCTACAAATCATACTGCCTACATACACGTTATCTATCTATCTATATATATAAAAATGAATTGCTGTTCGTTAGTCTCGCTAGAACTCGAGAACGGCTAAACGGATTTATCTGATCTTGGTCTTGAAATGTTCGAGGAGGTCTAGGGAAGGTTTAAAAGGTAAGAAAAATTCGAATAACTGCCGGGAATACCCTAAAAATAGCCCTTTTCTATTTCCCATACAAACGTTTTCTAAATAAGTACGAAGTCTGCCGGGTCAGCTAGTATTGATATAAAAGCTGTTATACCTACAACAAGCCACCATTTGGACATTTGGACGTTTCGTCAGAACCACCCTTGAGTTGAGTGTTTGCCCAAACGGAATTTGTGCTTAATTAAATTTAATCTAGAAACTTTTTCCGTAAATATATTTTACATACTTCGATTGTTATTAAATGAATAACTGAGTTTCGACATATTATAATAAAACTAACTGTTACCCGTGACTTCGCATTTTTTTTTAGACTATAGTACCTATGTCCTTCCCCAGGATTTAATCCTTGCCTATCATTAAGATTGTTCTTTCAGTCAGCTGTTTCATCATGAAAAGAAAAGTTTTTTTCTTTTAAGGTAGGTACCTAATTAATAGATAAAGTGTATTGGTGTTTAAAATATGTCTGAAAACTTATAATTAAAAACATTTGATCGATGAGAAATTAAATGCGAAGCTGTCTCGTTCTTGAGTTCTGCACTGCGTAACAAATAATTTAATCAGAATAAAACAATTTTAATCATATAGATATAAACATTTTAGGAATTTGGCACTAGAACTATTTTAGCTACCTAACATAAAAACCATGCCTCTTAATAATATTAGTAGTAGGTACGAGTAGGTAACTTAAGTATAAATCAAAAAGTAGCTGTAGCGGTATTTTCAAACAGCTGATTTTCGACTTGGTAGTTAATAATGTTCAAAGAGTAAGTAGGTAGTAATTTGCACTTAATTTAAGTTTTGCCAACAATATTTTAGAAACAAACACCGCATTGTAAGACGAACTCCGCAAGCTCGCACAGAAGCTGTGTAAACCCAGGGTGGGAAAGTAAGTTAGTATTCTTACCTTAAATAAACGAAAGCCGGGACTGACCACTCCAAACTGGCGCAGCTTTATAACCCATGCCGGTTGTCGAAGTCTTCGGTAGCCTCCAAGTTTATTAGAAATTTTACTTTCCGCGTAAACTTGAAAGGTTCTATAAACGAATTCCCTAAATTAAATGCGTGTCGGCTGAGAGTGTTTTGGGTAAGGATCGTTCGGTTTCATTCAGCCGAGGGGTACGGGTATTCCGCTTTATTGATGTACCTACGCAAGTATTTTCGGGGTGTTTTAGTCCCAAGGAGACGCGACCGTTCTACCCGGGGCGCGAAACTCGACTGTACGTGTGTTGGCGCGTGCCGGCTATCGTACGCCGCGGTTCTAGTGACGTGCGCGTTTCGCCGCACACCAAAAAGTTATATTTTTCAGTTCACCATGCCGTAATGTGTGCGGTAAACTAGTTAAAGCTCGTGAAGTGATGAGGGCGGAGTTCCTCTGGCAGTCGTTCTAAGAGGAGTAATAGGAAGGAGGTATATTTTAATATTAAGTAGGTAAGTACATTTTCATTTTACATATTTTTCCAGAATTTTTGTGTTATCATTATATTGATGTTGTGCGCGCCTATCTGCTTCTGCTTTATTATCAGCAAAATTGTAATGCATGTAAGATAGATATCTACCATTTTGCAGATCCTTCAGTAAATATAGGTATAGGTACCTTAAATTACACGGTATTGTGTATGGTAAATTACTATGGCTTCGTAATGAGAGATAAAGCTCAAGATGGATCATGAATGAACTTGCGAGAAAAGGCTTTATTGACAGCGCTCGACAGCGCGCTTATTCATTCGTCAGTAGTATTAAAAGTTTTAGGAAATAAAAATCTAAAAAAAGATTCGATTTATAAAAATTAGTACCTACCAATTGAATATCTCATAGATTAGGTACTAATATTGATTAACAATCACAATAATCGAAGTGATGCGTAGGTAGATATACTTGATTAAGGTTATAAATATATTTTATTAGGTTCGGTTCGGAACTCTTGCCCCTCACTAGCTAAGGCGGGCCGCCCGCCCCTCGCGCTCGTCCCGAACGATGCTTTTGCGGTGTTAGACGTATAAACATACTTACCTACCTATATATTCTTAAGATATTGAGATGATCTAAAGAAGAAACCCCTGTCTATGAACGACAGTCAAAATACCTATATTTTCCACGGAAACTGTACCTAAGTAGGTACTAGATATATTATACATACAATCATTCACTTTACCTGTATATAGATATAACTAGCTGACCTGGGGCCTCACCACGAATTTCATAATACATTACAGAATTAGTATTAGATACTTACATTGTTATTTCGCAACATGACCTATGCAAATTGTATTGAAGTAGTGACGTTTCTATAATGGAATCGTTCTGGAAGACTTCGTGGTAAAGCCCCTGCTCGCAATTTCGTTTGCGCGTTTTAAAGTAGGTACCTACTTACAAAACTTAGACGCAGGCGCGTGTAATGCTTTGCTTGTACATAATCAATTTAGATATTTTAAGGTGAAATTTAAATTGCACCACAGTAACACAGCGCTATCCTCAAAACAAATCGTATTTATCGAAGAATAAACTGACACTTCACTTGAGATTTATTGTGTACCTACCTACTAGCCCGCGACTTTTGGAATAGTTATTCATTGTTATTCTGGGAGTGAATGAAGCAAAAGAGGTATGTCAAGATCGTAGCAAGTGGAGATCCGTTGTCTCTGCCTACCCTGTCAGAAAACAGGCGTATGTACCTACGTTTATATACCTACGTATGTAGGCGTATATCCTATTATTCTGCTATTCGGGGCGGAGACAAATATAACAAATTAAAAACCATGAAAATTGGTCCAGCCGTTCTAGAGTTATGTGTTAGATCTACACAAAGGTGCACTTATCCCTACCAGTAGGGATAACCGAGTAGAAATAAGAAATTTTCTGTGCGCCTATCCCTACCGGTAGAAATAGATCTACACAAAGGTACACTTATCCCTACCAGTAGGGATAGCTTGGTAGGGATAAGTGTACCAGCCGGAACAAACAACTTTGTTTTATATGATAAAAAGATTGTAGGAGCTGAACGAGTATGTACCTACCTACCTACATAATGTAACCTATCTGTATTTTCACTGATTTTTACTGCATAAGTAGATACAAATAGAACTGAATACAATTGGCAACATAAACGCTACTTTACGAACTTTGGCGGATTAAGTAGGTATTCAGTTTTGAAGGTATCGCAGATCTAGTGAGATAGAAAGAGAAATATAAGTGGCGCTTCCCTTCCCTGCCAGGGTAACATGGCAGTCGTGACAAAACTTTGTCGTGTCGAGCATCTTGACTCATATTCGCACGAGAAAGAGCGAGACAAAACAGTCAATGTCAGTATACTTATGTCTGGCACGCAACCACGTTTAGATTTAACTAAAACCACGGCAGTGTTAACCGTTATAAAAATGTTGATGATGAGAAATTCAACGAACCGTAAGTGACAAGGGATAGAAATAAAATCCATCAAGTTCGAGTGAATACACACGTCGAGCCAATAAATGGGATATATAAATGTACGAAATTATTAAGATTTTTTTAAAATTTTACCTACTTAATTTACTATAAGTACCTACTAGGTATACCTACTCCGAAGGTAGGTACTTAGCAGGACATTTCTTTATTGGACAGACGGCTATACCACGAGAGCGCTTGTTTGCAGATGAATTGTTTTGTTTTAGATTTAAAACGCTTTATATTTAAAAACAAACAAAACAGACGGGTTTTAGTTTATTCAGGGAAATCCGCTTTAATGTTTGTGGACTTTGGATCTTGAGTTTGTATTTCTTATACTTCGTACCTGCGAATTTGTACACGTTGTATCTAAGTACCTACAAAGGTAGGTACCTACATATAATGTAGGCTGTGTACTAGGTACCTACTCCAGCTAGGGTTTCATCCAAATCCGTTCAGTCCTTGCAGCGTGGCAAAAATTCCAACTTTAGGAGTAAAAAAACGATATCGAAATGCAGTCCACTTCTGAACCATACCTAAAAAATTAATTTCTTTCATAAACATTTTTTTTTAAAACTGCAGTTTCTTTTAACAAATTTCAACCACTGTTAATACTCGATAATGGTCTTGCCCGTAATAGTGATTTCAGTCTCAAAGTTATAATTCTGTGTGCGTTTTTACCAGTTTTATTTACAAACATCGTGTTCTCCATAATGGCTTATGAAACATGTAGCGAACAAAACACAAAATGTTTTGTTTGGACTCGTAAACGTATTCCGGTACTCGAAACTCCTTCCTATATAAGCACACCACATTTGTACATTCGCTCTTTCACTATGGCACGACCAAATGTATTGTTACTGCTGTGCTTCGTCTCGTATTTGACAGTGAACATTGTGAGTCGTATTGTTTTTTTTTACCTATTACCTATAATCTTTGATCTTTTTTTTTAATCGTGTTACTCTAACTCTAGATATTTTGGTCACATTCGCCTCAGGTTCGATAGACTTATAGATATGTTACTAGGATGGCTGTAAGCCTTTAATTTATGTTTAGTACCTACATAAGTAATAATGTTGATGAAAAGTTAACACGCATTTGTATCGTATTTGATACAATATGTCGTCATAGATCCGCACGAATTAGGTTTGTAGAAACTAAAAGCCCTCCAGTGCCTAATAATTGAGCCAACTTTATCCACTACCTAACCGACTACCCATGCGCTAGGTATATTAAGTACCTACATAAATGTGGTAAGTTAAACCTTCGTTTAGTTAATGTTTCATAGCTCGAAAAGCTGATTTCATTCATTATTATCATTTTCAGATGTGCAAAATAGTCCTGCCTCATAATCTACGATATCTCGAAAACATGCTGAATGCAGACGTTGTCGCGAAAGCAGCTAAGATACGGCAGAGGATGGAAGCGAACCCCAACAACCAGGACAGCGACAAAGGCTGGCCGATGCTCCTTGCCAAATACCAAGCGGACGATAAGAGTAACAAAAACGTTTACCCCGGCAATTCTTACGGCGGTATATATAACCGAAGATATCAAAACTATTGACAGTTTAGAATAGTGATCATTTACCGCTAAGCTAAAATACATAAATGTTTATATTACAATAGATTTTGTTTTGAATCCACCGCAGTTGAGAATTAAAATAACCTCTTGCAGTTTTATGAATAATTACATAGGTAGATGATTCAGTCTAAAAATTCAAGCCCCTCCACTTATACTTGTACCGCATGTAGAGGTAAATACATTGGAGGGGCGTGCATTTTTAGACTGAATCATCTCTACCAATGGAACTAATATGAAACAGTGAATCTATCTATCTATACTTATAAAAGGCTTTGTCCTGAATGACTGACGGATCAACGCACATCCTAAACCGCTGATCGTAGAGACCTGAAACTTGGAAGGTGTGTTCTTTGTACGTCATCGTAGGCATCCGATAAGTAAGGGTTTTCCGAAATTCTAACTCCAAGGTTGTGAAAAGGGGGGGCAAAGTTTTTATGAGACAGAGTGGTTCCTTGGTCCAATCTAAGTACATCAAATTTTGCATAGCAAACCTTTTTTAACAGAATTGAGGGAAGACGTGTTTTGTATTTTATAAAAATTCATCCTACATCCAACCGGGGTTACAAATGGGTAGAAAGTTATTTTAGCGGTGATTTATTTGGAAGTTGATATTAATACTCCTTAGTGCTTTTAATTTAGATTACATTTTTATTGTCTTAGCCTTTCATACCTAATTCTGTTATCCTTCTATTTTTTTAGAAAACTTGAAAACCGTACTACGGAACTTAGGTCGACGCGTAATTTTTCAGCCGATCTACGTTTACGTGAACAGAGGCTATCTAAAGGTCTGTAAGAGACAGCAAACATGCACTATAAACGAAAGAGTGAGACAGATTTCGATTGAGGCTATCAGTACTTAGCTACCTTAGGTAATAGATATTACGACTTTTTCTGACCTTTTAATTTCTAATCGTCATCTCGATGAATTTGAAAGTGTTTGCTGTGACCTCTGTGTTCGTCATATTGATTCTAGGATCCTACTGGAGCAAGAATGGCAAAGTTCTTATATTAGGTTTTTGTTTTGCAGATATTTCAATTAGGTAGTACGATTACGTACCTTTTGAAAATCTGAAAGGAGGTTCTATGATTTCGGAATAAAACCATTTTCTAATGTATTATGCTATTACTCGTAGTATAATCGATTTCGTTCAGTAAGTATACCTACTAGCATACGTAGATGGTAATAATCCAATTTAGGTACATTTAATTTGTAACCGGCTCACTGTGATGTGCTGTACATTCGAATTATGTCTACTTATAACTAAATTAAAATACAGTTAAGCACCTAGGAAATTAGAATTTTATTTATAACTAATCCAACACTAGGCAATATAAATTGTAAATATAAACAAAATAAATATATCATCTTATAATTCTGCTAATTGTACTTTTAATTACAGGCAATCAGGATAACAGAATACAAATTATAAAAGCTACAATATATTTATAATAAGTTTCAATTATATTTACTAGATTACAAAGTCTTGGCATCAGATATCGTAATGATCTAAATAAATAACTCATACCTACCCACATGTGTTTGTGTCTATACGTCTTATAAAATTAGATAAAATATTTACTATCACGAATAAAACATAACAAACATAATATAGGTAATTGGTAAAATCCATTTATACACAATATAGCAAACGAATGTAGGTATAACACTAATTCATTTTAAACCTAACGATAATTTCATCATTTCATCTTTTAGTTATTATAAAACTGGACTACTTACAACTCATATACAAAACGTAACTAGAAACTGATTTGCAAATCACTGATATTTAACATTATTTACAATTTAATAAATTACAGTTTATAACTATACACAACGTTATAACATACATGTCTTTGTAAATAGATATGTATGACTAAACACAAATAGCAAGCAATACAATAAGCCTGGTTACAGTGCTTCACTGACCGTCGGTGCGTATGTCGGTCGCGCTTGTCATTAATATGAAAATCCATAAAATCGTACAGTGCTGGACCGACCGTACGCACGCGTATATTGCTACGCACTGCGTACGAGGACCGTCGGTCGAGCGCGTCCGCATGCGTCCGTCGGACGGCCGACGCGCTATGGAAAAGTATGTACGCGTTCAGTAGGTTTACCATGAGTTTTCACAATCTACACACGCTAGCGACTGTAGTTAAAAAAATGTATGAAAACTTGCCTACAGCGCCTCTAGCGGATAGTTGGGTACTAAAACCTCACGTAGCTAACTATCCTACGTCACAGCGTACTACAGCGACTGTTGTTTGCGCTCATTTTTTTAATTTTCATCTGGTCAGTTTGTTGGTCAGGAGAGCACCGAATGATACAAACTGACGGTCGGTACGTGTGTATCGTCAGGACCGACCGTGCGCACCGACAATCGGTTGAGCACTGTAACCGGCCTAAACAAAACGTAATGTTTTACAGTCATAAGGTACCCGACTTATCCGATGACACTAAAAGTCAGTTATTGCTACGATCAACATCACATACGCATTCTTTTATGCGCACGTGGAAAGTGAAAAAATAAACCACGCGTGTCGATGTAACCGATAGGTGTTCTAGATCAGAGGCCTTACCATAAGCTCTTCAGGCAATATCAAAGTAATATAACTTTGATATTTCGTACCATGACCTATAAAAATTAAGTAGTGTTCTTTTATAGATCTCTCTTGAGATCAATTCTGCCAGTGTCAAGTTTTTATTTTAATTGTATTGTCAACATCACGGAGTAACAGTCAAATTTTCAAATCAATTATAAACTAAATATGCCTATTTTGTTTAAAATTCTCGGGTTTTTTTTTCGATGTATTTAGAAAAGAACTACTCATTTTTTCACATATTTTACACATCCGTGTCAAGAAAACGGGCTCTTTTGGAAAATATATAAAAACTAGAGCGATAAAGTTGACAGTCGAAGCATCACAAAAAAACACCTTGAAGTAGTAACTTCAAGCTTGAAACTTTAACGTTTCAAACATAATGGTTTGTAAGCGCTTGTGGTAAGGCCCAAGAAAACACAGTGCTAGTTAAAAGTAGTCCAGCCTTTAGGCACGTTAGATTGGGCATCTGGCTGTGTACTACAGCTAGGGGTCATATCGAGCAGGCCGAAACGACTGAAGTCTAGCCCGTACTCGTGTAAGAGAGCACTATCGGCCGACGTCTTGATCGGTTCGACTTTTTGACTTTTATCGCGGCACTTGAGCGGATCGAACTCTTCGAGCTCGTTCGGCGTATCGTCCAGCTTAATGAGATCAGAATCAGAGCTGGTAGACTGAAAAAGAAACACGTTAGTTAAACACAAAGCGTGGCATGCCGCTCTGGTGACGTGCACCCACACGCTGTAGGATTAAATACTGTACTCCGGCGTGAATGCTCCGAGTGACACCTCGTTCACACATACGGTCTACTCTGCAGAACCGTTATTCCGTAGGTCTACCATGAGTTTTCACAATCTAAACTCGCTAACGACTGCAGTTAAAAAAATGTATGGAAACTTGTACAGCGCCTCTAGCGGATAGTTGGGTACTAAAACGTCAAGTAGTTAACTATCCTACGTCACAGCGTACTACAACGACTGTAGTTTGCGCTTCATTTGCTTAGAATTTGGTACCATAAGTAACAATTTTGACAGATCTCGTAGTAACGTACTATTACTACTGTATAACGTCAGCCGATCTAAATGTGACAACTTATGGTAGACGTACCGATCAGTCACTACTGAATAGTGCATCATTTCATCCTACTTTTATGGCATCTGAAATGTGTGAAACTCTGTAGCGGAACCACGTACAGCTTCATTTTAAATGAAATAAAAACCCGCTCTTTCCCGGATACATTTGAGTGTTTTCACACAAAATGCTTGTATTTGTGCCTCTTTAAGTACATATGTAAACTGACCTAGATTCCGTTGTTGTGTGAACGAGTTGTTCGAAAATAAGACTGATATACTTTATTTAATCGCAATTTACGCATCAAAAAAGGGACAATAATGTTATGACCGCTATTTTTGATTAAGATGTCAAGAGAGCGAACTCACAGTTATGCTACTTTTAACTATACTACGCAATTTTCGTATAAGGTGGTTCTCACATTACTCAGCGCCACTTCACCGCCGTGCCATCGCGGAAAATCGTGTTTAGTGTAACAACACATTACACACTATTACAAAGTGAGATACTTCGGTTAAACGTTGAAAAACCCGGTCCCACGCGCCGTCGCTTAGCGTGGAGTAATGTGGGAACCGCCTGAAGCATAAGCCACAATTAATATGGATAGAAGTTGGGATTTATTATACTTATAAATAATTCCCAACAGAAATCTCAAGCCGCTCAAAGGGGGGCATTTGAGCTTGTCATGGCTTACAACTACCACAGCCAGGACTAACAGCCGTTAGATTAGGTAATACTTAATAATTACATAGACAATATAATATAAGATACACAGGTTGGGCCAAAATAACATCAAAGGTAGGGTACATTTTCCTTTGAGTAAGTTTTGTTCTTAGAAAACAATAGCATTTTGAAGAAAATAATTATGTTTGGATTTTTTAAAGAAAATGTACCCTGTACCTATACGAGTATTTTTCAATAAAATTTGCATAACATATGTTAACATGCAAGGAAACCTAATAAAATACATGCTCAAGACAAGTGATTTGCAATACAATCATATTAGATTATAGAATATGAATTATAAAGACTTCACACTATATTGAAAACCACATTGCACCGAACTTTGAACTATGGTTCTTATTGGGTGAAGATGAAGAAATAGAATATTTTGAATACAGTGTAAAGTATAAAAATTCATAAAATATAATCCCATTCCAGGATAATACACACATGGCTTCAAACGTCTTCTAAGTTACGAACAGCAAAATGTAAATAAATAATATCTCATGCAAATATTCGAATGGTACATGCAACTTTATGTAAGCATGATGCGTGTAAGTGCATATAGAAATAAGGATTAGATAAAAACAGAATTAATTTACATTCGTTTTCCTAAACCTAAATTGATTCGAAGGACTATTAAAATATATTTACTTACTCATTGGTTATAGAGTGTGAAGTAGTCCTTCGAATCACTGAGAAGTATTTCAAAGACATTCTTCGAAATATGATATCGAAATACAATATATGTATTCCACACCACTAATGTAACGCACACCACTGAATCACATCACAAACAGTCGAACCGCGAATTACTTTCAGGTAATAATGAAAACTGTCCAATACTGTCGAAGTTTCGTTCGGTAGAAAACCATGTATTTGATAGGAAATAGACAAGATCTTAGAGCGAATATAATATAACAACTATTTAGCACTCTCTAAGACTGCCGAAGTACATACCTAATGAATGATTTTAAATAATATGATAAAGCAATCAAATATTTTTTATTAGATTAGAACATTTTTAACATAAATTTCACCTACTCATATTATAAAAACGAAACCTACTATAATGTTACATGATATTATGTTTTCAACAGGTTTTGTAAGGAACAGTATAAAGTCCAAAAAGCAAAGATTATGCTATTCTGATATGTAGGCATATATGAGTTGATTTTAAGGAGTTTTTTACATTTGGCATAAGAAATTGATTGTATATTGTAATCTGACTGAGCAAGCTTTTTAGATAAGTGTTTTGTGATAAGGGTGTGACAAGCAATGTAAGTACCTGTTGCCTCTAAGCTTATTGTAGAGTAGAAAAGTTTGTGTGAATTATAATGAAATGTCTAACAGTTAAACCGAATAAGTCACCGTTGGTAAATAAGAAGTTTCACTTGGTTCTTCATTTATGAAAACGGTTTAACTTTCTTTTTGCTTGCGGATAACAAAGTGTCGTACCGTCGTACTGGTTTCGCTCTATCAGGGTGCAAACCGCGTCTTTTCAGGGAGAGGGCGAGACGGGGAATAAAGGGACAACTCCGTGACATGTTAGAAAAATATAATTATAAAAACTGACAGTTAAATTCATTTTTTTAGAGTAGTTACATAATTAAGTTAGGATTCATGTGTTAGTGCAATCATTTCCACTCCATCGTTTCAAGGCACTTATATTCGTTCTTTTATAAAAAGATACAAGATCGATATGAGTATGAACGCGCATATCACAATTACCTCTTGCGGTCTCGCTCTGAGGGGCGGCGCGGGGAGCGGGGCGGGGGTGCCATTGCGCCGCGTAGAAGACACGCTTAACTTTAGCGTCGGTTTGTCGCTAGCTTCACCGAAGCAGAGCGTGCTGGTGTGAAAGCGGGGCGGGGCGGTCGGCGCGGCGTCCTTAGTGATGCTGACGATGTTATTGTTGTGTTGTAGCGCGTGTGCGGTAAGCCGCGGCGGTGGCGCCGGCGCTTCTGACACGTCGACGAGCCGGCGCGTCGATACGATGGGGTACCGGCTCGGCAACTGTGGCCGCTCCGCTAATCGCGGGGGCATGGGGGATGTTCGCTTCTGCAACATCAAAGCCAACTATTGTGCCTCGATGCTCTCGCGAGCCATGCGCTAATGTGACAGCTACCATACCTTACATGTACAGTGAACGAAAGCGGTACAATACGACTAATAAACAAGATGCAGTCATTCGGGTGTATTCATTCAATGAAATAATTACAGTGTTGTTTTCACATGAACAATGGGTAGATAATAAATCACGACGCTCGATAGCATGTAAGGTCCAAATTAACATTTTAATTTGTAATAATAAACGGGCCAACCCGCGAGTGGTGCCGACGCAATTCTAATAACATCAATATGCAAAACCGCGACGCGGCGGCAAACCATATTAAATTTATGCAAATGGGAGCATATCGAACGTCACAATTCCACTAACAAGCGCGCTTTCATAAACGACAGAAGCGACTAACGATCCTCTGACTTTGATAATCAATTTACAATCTATGTGTACTTGAATACAGACCTAGACACGTGGCTATCGAAACGTTAGTGGTAGCGAAAACTATTAACTTTACTTAGTAAAAATTTTTACAAAACCCTTCTGATTCGTTGATTTTGATTTGTTGATTTCTTGTGCTTTCATACTTTTTTTTCATACTAGGTACTTTATAATCAAATGTGAAAGTTTGTATGTTTGATTGTTTATTACTTAATCTAATCACGCAAAACTGGCTGAACTGATTTGGATGATATTTTGCACACAGATAGTTTATAGCCTAGATAGATAGTTTATAACACATAGGAACCATTCAACCCAGAAACTACACACTAAAACTTATAAGGGATGAGAAAGGTGGTTAAAGTTTTAAACTTCATAATAGCAGATTCCACCGACATCGTCAGCGTAGTCGACAACCACTGGACGAGACTTGCTGGGGACCGGAAAGAGTGGCGTAATAAAGAGGAGGCCTATACTCAACAGTGGGTGCAACCGGGCTGAATGATGATGATGATGATGATGAATAGCAGATTAAGCCGCGGGGCGCAGCTATTGACTAATAAATAATTCTATTACTTTTTCATAGAAACTGATTTATCGTTATATTGTATACTGTATTAAAGATATGTTTTGAATTATTCGGGCTACCACAGCACTTCGATGGCTACTTGTCTTGGCCAAATGTCCACCAACACTTGACGAAAACTACAGTTTAGCGTAATTTGAAACCAGTGTAACATTTAGACTAAACAACTAATTATCTTGGTCTAACGTTCTCACATCTTTTCATTATAAGTGCTCCATAACAAAACATAAAGGTGATCGAAACTTGAGGTGAGAAAAATGAAAGCTCGAGTCTCGACTCAAATGTATCGTTTTGAAACACAAGCAAGTGATAGTATAGTCTTACTGCTTTATCGTTGCTTTGTTCGTCGGGCGTGTGCGCAGCGTCTCCCGCGAATAGATATTGCATCTCTGTGAGTAGGTCTAGGGGGAGGGGCAAGCTGCGCTGTGCGCTTGCGCCGACGCCGACCGCCGCGTGCGACGGCGACGACCCCGACGAGTCAGAGGACACCGGCGTCGCTGAACCACACGAGTACCTGGAATAAATAAATAAATAAATAATGCTGGAAAATCCACACAGCATCATCTAGCCCCAAAGTAAGCTACTCAAAGCTTGTGTTATGGGTACTAGATAACTGATATATTTAATACATTACGTACATAGATAGATATTTTTTTTAATTATTATACATAGAAAACACCCAGACCAACGGAACAAATTTCTGCAGATCTTACACAAATTTGTTCCGCGGCGGGAATCGAACCCGCAACCTCTTGCGTCGCAGGCGGACTCTCGCCCGCTGCGCCACTGAGGTCGTCGAATAAAAGTGATCACAACTGTAAATCCCAGGCTTGGTAGATATCTTCATAAATCCCTAGTTACTTTTGAAGATACCTAATGGGTAGTCAAACATGATATTTGGTTCATAACCACATTTTCCAGAGTAGTTAGTATCAGTACGTTACAGGTTGCAAGCCCGTCGCCGCTTATAAGAATAATAACCTCGAAAAACATCTTCGAATTTTCTAGGTAGAAGGTGTGTACAACCTACCCTAGAATCTATGGTGTACCGGTCCCCTAACAATGTTTTCCTTCACCGATTAAAAGCACTGGTGCACGACCAGGTTTGAGCCCACAAGCTTCGAATCGTATGGCAAGGGTGCTACCACTACAGCACCCATGCTCTTACTTCTAGTTGGTGGAAATAATCTGTTGTTTAGTGGGTATAGGTGTACCTGCTATCGTCAGTAGTGTTTATAGATGAGGGCCGCGACCCGTTCCTTGGTATTCTATTTTTCAGACCCCGTACAGCAGACTTCATATTTTTGCCACCTTGCCGGACCTTTGATAGGAAACGAACAAATTAATCACAATTTATTAATACAAGAATCTATATTATCTTATCCGTAAGCATCACGTGTTTGTATAGTCAATTAGATTCAATTATTTGCTAATGATCAGTAATAATGGGCACAATTCCACCGTCAGAAATCATACCTTTACGTAAAACAAACTAAACTATGTAATAGTATAATAAAAGTATCTATATCTATATAAATTAGTATCTATATGCTATCATACCGTCACTTTGCATTTACATCACTCATAGATTCGAAATTACATTTATTGTAACGGTTCCAGAGCGATTCTAGGTTTATATTAACTCACAATTGTAAGGTTAAAAAGGTGGAAGTGATAAACCAAATAAAATGTATGAAGATGAAGATGACACGATGATATATCTACCTTTTTATATATTTCACCTCAGACTGTTTTCCCTGCATATAAAACTTGCATGCAATAAATAATCTAAGCTTTAATATTTTGAAAAGTTAACCTTGAGATACCCAGAGCAGTTGCTTTAATTTGAATCTTTGAATCTGATATTCAACACTTTGTGGACACAATTCACTTTACATTGTGAATCGATTGATGAGTCTAAATATTAGTAAATACAGTAACAAAAACTTATAGGACCGTAACAATTTTAAGAATAATAGAGGCTTATTTCGGGTTTTGATAGTGAAACTTTATTTTGTTGCGTTTCCGTCGATACATTTATATACAAAGCTGGTAGTGGCGTATTGCCTCACGATCCGAAGGTCTTGTATAATGTGTACTGTGTAAACTACTTTGCCATATATAGGTATGTGCCACAATATCATGTTTGGACATGCCTCTGACAGCTGACTACCCTCTTTAGATATTTTCAAAGACGGAGAGGAGATATCTACTGAACCTGGGGATTATAGTCGTAATCATGTCAACGTATATTACATTTATTTATTTGCATAAGGTATCAGACATGGAAAAATTTAAATAAAGTTTCGTAAACTATCAAAAGCCAACGAAGCCCCCATATGAATGAGGGTATAATCCTACAAATATTATAAACGCGAAAGTTTGTAAGAATGTACATATGTATGTATATTTATTACTGTCACGCTGAAACGGCTGAAGGGATCTGGATTAAATTTGGCACAGATCCCGGAAAAATGTACGGTTCCCGTGGGCGGAAGCTAGTATAATAATATTATTATAGGTACATACAATAATATGTAATGCAACTTTCAATAATTAAAAACCACAAAGTTCAAACAAAAAGTCTGTTTTTAGACTATAATTTTATTTGCCTTTTGCTATAGCTTAGTGATCAGATCAATATATAAATATTGATAGATATTTCAGTGTCATTTGTCTCCAAGTTTCAGTTTTAATTTGAAACTATTTTTATCACTGAGAGTTAAAGTTTGTATTTGTTTTCCGTATCTAATAATTATTCTAAAAGCAAATGGGATCGTACGAATAACACGCGGGTGATGAAGCTACTGGGTTATAATTATAAGTAAGTGAGCTCGTGGTGATAAAATATCCACAAAGCGGCGAATACCAGAGTTCAAAGAGAAAGTTCTAGAACGTTCAGAGTAGAGCTCGCTACGACTCACCGAGTTGACAGCCGATTGTACTGCTGGGTTCGCCTGCAAATATTCATATTTTAAAGCAAAAAAAAAACAACTCTATTTTTTACATCATGCAAGCTTAGGTGTGCCATTCAATGAAGTTCGAACCAGTGAATACATTTTAGCTAATATTTTACTGGTGTTCATCGCGTATATTGTAAGATTATTCAATTTAATTAAACAGTTATCTGATTGCAATAGCTTTACTTAGTTTGGGGCTAGATGGCGCTGTGTAAAATGTCCAACATTAGGGATATAGTGAATGCGTTTTGAAAATACCTGTAAAATATTAAATTATTGTTATGTTGTGGTATAATCAACATCAAAAATCGTATCGCAAGCGGATCTACAATTTGCTGTAAATTTTCCTGGCGTTTTTACAGCGCAAAGGTACAATACAACGGATTATTGAAAATTCTACAAAGTAATATGTTCACGTCGCGCTTGCGATAGAATAATTTAACTTTTTTTTAGTAAAATGAGTATGATATTCATTCATATTAGTGTTAGTATAATACAGAAATACGGGGTGTTAGGGATAATACTCGTATAACACGAGGCGTAATAATAACATTTCCAACTCACAACTAGCCACCTACTCTACTCCGAACTTTTAATTCTGAAACTCTGGCGGTTTTCGAAATTATTATACAAATAGATATATAAATAAAAAAAATAACCCAAAACGATGCATAAAACAGTACCTTTATTTAAAGCCGATTCCGGTACATTACATATCGTAGGTTATTTAGCAATAACGCTACAACAATTTGAGCTCGGGTATACATACAATAACAAAATACATCTAAAACGACACTTATGCTGTTGTTACCTTATCAACGGGCGCTGTCTTGTCATTTTTAATAATTTTGGAGCTGGGGCTAAAGATTTCTTCAGGAGCTGACGATCCAAAATATTATGAAAAAATGAACTTACAGAATTGATAATTTAATAAATAAATAAATACATAAATCACGCCTGTTTCCCGACGGGGTAGACAGAGACCACTGAATTCTACTTGCTATTATCCTCACATACCATTTGTTTTATTCAGTCTCATTACATTCTTCATACACGCACGTTGGATTAGGGTAATCATAACCTGGGGCCTTACCACGACCTCTTCGAGCAATATCAAAATAATAAAACTTCGTTATTTCCTACCACGGCTTATAAAACTGGAATTGAAGTAATGTTACTTCAATCTTAAAACTTGACGTATCTGAAACACGATCGTTTGTGAGCTTGTGGTAAGGCTCGTTTTTTTCTTAAACATCCCTAATTTGACCCTTCCAACTGTCCCATTCACACATCCTATGCACCTGTTTCGTCAATCTCCTTTCATCCATCCTTTCTACATGCCCAAACCATTTTAACATACCTTTCTTCATTCATCACTACATCTTTCACTCCACAACATCTTTGCACTGTTTTTTACTCTATCAAAATTAAACCGTCAAAACGCAAAGTTGTCATTTTCACAGCATTTGTTCTATATTAGTTTAATAGAGAGAAAGATAAAGATTTGTGACGGTTAGAATAGGAAATGTACATCGGTATACTTTTTCATACGTAAAATTCGCTCAGTCAGTTCTGAATCATCCATAACTCCACTTTATTGATTAAGTACTTTGAAAAGTGCCCATGCAGGATAGCAAGTGTTTTTTTTCACTTTAGCCCTGATTCTGGATAGAAATGTAACTGAAGCTAATTTTAATCATAATAAAAGTATACTGCCTCTTGCTTTTAATAACCCCGACGGAAATAAGGGTGCTATAAGTTTGTAGTGTGTATCTGTGCATCTATCAGTGGCATCATAGATCCTGAACGGATTAACCGATTTTGGTTACTTTTTTTTGTTTGAAAGGTGTCTTAGTTTAGAGTGTTCTTAGCTATGTTTCAACAAAAACTGCTCAGCCGTTTGAAGATCACCACCTCTTTCTTATGAAGATAGTCGGGGGCTTTGCTTAATGTTTTATTTATACTTGTTTTAGAGTTTTATAGCTCTTATAACGACTTATAAGAAGTGAGAGGTTATCTTACATCATATTGCTAGGAGACTATGTTACAAAGATTACAAAGATAGTTTACATAATATGTTTGGATGTTTGTTACTTAATCACGCAAAAACAGCTAAACAGATTTGAATTAATTTTGGCACACAAATATTTTTTATAACATGGGATACTTTTTTCTGAAGTAGTGAAGTAGGTACTTTTTTTTAATATAAAACGATACAGTGACTTTCAACGATAATAATAATTTATGATTTTTAGAGACAACATAACAAAAAGTAACACTTTTGAGTTTAAAATTAGCTTTAGTTACAGCTGCTAAGAATCAGAACCGTTAATTTTATATTGTTATCCGATTGTGCCAGGGACAGAGCCCCTGAAGCACCAATTACCTTGTCTTTGACGTTTTTGAAAAAGGCGTTTCCCTCCTTCTTAACTGTCTTGGCCCAGTCTCGGTACTGCTGTTTGAGTTTCTGCCCGCTGCCGGTATTCATTTTATCCGCATAGTTGTTGCATTCAACTTCGAACTCATCGTTGAACCCACGCCCTGAATTCAGAAGATCCAGTCGTTCGTCTATAAACTGAAATTAGCATAAAAGTGAAATATAGTAGTAACTGTTACAACTGCCTGCAACTTTGTTTGCATAATATTTTTTTCATACAAACCTCAAAATCCGCTACCACGTCTGACCTCGAAGCGAGGTTTAAATTCGGGATTTCCGTTTCTAGTTTCTCCTCTAAAATACAAAAGAAACCTACCCTCCTAATTTTAGCTCTCTAAGACTAGTGGTTTAGGCTTTATATATAGTACGAGCCCGCAGCTTCGCCCGCGTAAATGTCGATTATCGCGACTTTTCATACAAACTTTCATCCCTTATTTCATCACCTTGGGGGTAGAATTAATCAAAATCCTTTCTTAGCGGATGCCTACGTCATAACATCTACCTACATGCCAAATTTCAGCCCGAACGGTCCAGTGGTTTGGGCTGTGCGTTGATAGATCGCTATGTCAGTTTTACATTTTTGAGTTATATACGAGTGTATTTAGATTTAGTATATTGAAAACGTACATAAAAAATAACGTCTATTTCCACGGGGTAGACAGAGACAGCAGATTACCACTTGCTTAATTAAACAGTTATTATAATCACCTGCTGAAATATTTGTGACTGCAGTATTTTTTTTAAGAACGGCTGCATGTTTTTTCTCGTCTTGACAAAGGCCTCTGGGTTGAATGTAATAAGTTGCCCATTTTCTATTCTGAAATTATGCAAACGTCACACATGTAGTCGTGAAAAAAACAACAGATCAAAGTTCATCACGTTTTTGCTGAAAAGTTATGACTTTTTTATTAGTACATATATAAACCAGCTTAACTACCTATTACCGTGTTAATAGAACGACTCACTAATAACTGTAAACTAACATAGTTCTCATATAAGTGACGCACATGTCTTTTTGAGAATAAATGAATTTAAACCAAAAAAAATAAGTATCTTTTGTACATCGGACATTTTTATGTAAAATCTTACTGTCGCTACTTCATCGTGGTCACTGTTTTATTTCAATAGCTTTTTCTATTTTAATATAGTACTGTTTGTTTTTAAATTAGAAAGCTATACTTACTTTATAGCATCGCGGTAACCACCTATTAAACAAACTAAAGCGCGCAGAAACGCTCTAGACACGGCGTCACCCAGCGCGTTCTTATCACTTAAAGCTTTTTTTAAACTCGCTACCTGCAAAAGAGATACATTATATTATATTTAACTGATGACAAGTTTAACTATATCTTGACTAGACCCACCTTAGCACGCACAGTAAGAAATGATCTCGCAGGTTTTCGATCACCAGTGCGTTTACTTTCGTATAAAATTTTAAATACGAATACATATGCTACAAAATTACTTCGAGTTACTCGTTGATAAATCTAAATTCTATTTTTTTTTTGTTGTCTAGTGTCTTGTGTTTTCTGTGTATCATCATCATCTTCCTGCCCTTATCCCACGTTATGTGGGGTCGGCACAACATGTGATCTTCTTCCATTTCCCTCTGTCATTCGTCATCTCAGTACTCACTCCTTTCTTACCCATGTCATCTTTCACACAGTCCATCCATCTTTTTTTTGGCCTACCTCTACCCTGTATCCATCCACATTCATACCTAACATTCTCCTTGTCACATGACATTCATCTCTTCTCATAACATGCCCATACCACTTTGTGTTTTCTGTGTATGTGTGTCAAATAAACAATTTCTATTTCTATCTAAAGCCGTCAATTGGTTTGATTTAAAAAAAAACTGATATAAGACACAAGTAACTCACCAAATCCGGCGGAAGACTTTCTAAATCACGAAAAGGAGTTTTCAGCTCATTTTCATCTACATCTAGTATCACCACGTCTCCTATTTCTGACAGTCTAACACTCTGAAAAAAATAAATAATCATTCTATATCATCAATTTATATACAGTCTAAACCAGGGGTCGGTAACCTTTTGGCAGGCAAGTGGCAAAATAAACTAAAGGCACTTGTGATATTAACCCTAGAAGCTCAAATATGGCTCTCAAATGCCCATCTGTGAGACGAGAAGCATATTTATTTTTTCTATAATTGACAGTTGAAAAAGTTTGTTCGCATAAATTATAAGTGCTACCAAAAAATGTAATGAAGTCACGCTTCGCTCAATTTTGTTCGTTCGCGGGCAGAGCGAAGCGCGTTTTAAAGCTGGGTCCACACTATACGGTCGATCGTGGTTCGTTCATGCATTTAACTTGATATTTAACTTATATAAAAAACATTCACGGTCCACAAGCAAGACGTCCGCGGGCCGCGTGTTGCCGACAGCTGGTCTAAACTGATGGTCGTAGAGCTTTGACTTTTATAGTATGTTCTTAATAGAGAGTAGGCACAATCAAAATGTACGGACAAAACATCACACTAGCGAGTAGGGGGCCGTTTCACGTTAAAATTACAAATTGAAAACGAAAGTTCGTTATATTTTTTTTTCTTATCGTGTCACGTGTAGCTTGGCTAACGTGGGGCTTAGTACGAGTTTTCATAAAGTTTCACAAACTATCAAAACTCGTAAGTCCCCTAAGGCGTCGTCCTAATTGGCAACGAGCGTACGATCAAACGATGGGTTGTCATCGCGCGTTAAAAATGAACGTATAGTTCATACAAGGGATCTAGGCATTCGTGAAGTTAGCCACAGGTGCGAGTTTGCGCAAGTACAGTTCCTTCCTCCCCTCCTCATACCTCCAATTGCTTCCGAAAAACGATACTGCGCAGCTCTTGCGGCTAATTTCACGAATGCCTAGATCCGTTGGATGACCTGTACGTACATTTCCGTTGCTCTTGCGATGATTTGCATGCTTCTATTAGGATACTCTAAAATGTGTGTATTTAATCTCATGCGATGCCAATTAGGACGCCGCCTATGGCTCCATTAGTGCACGAAAGGTCGTACGACCAAACATCCTACTAATTTATAACCGCGAAAGTTTTTAATAATGTATGGATGTGTGGATGTATGTTTGTTACTCTTTCACGCTGAAACGGCTGAACGAATTGGATGAAATTTGGCACAGATATAGATTAGTCTGGAATAGCGCATAGGCTACTTTTTATCTCGATGAAATGTACGGTTCCCGCGGGATAGATTCGTTTTTGTTTTTCAAGGTACAACGGAATCTATTATATTATTATACTTCTATACTAATATTATAAAGAGGAAAGTTTTGTATTTTTATATTTTTGTTTGTAACGAATAAACTCAAAACTACTGGCCCAATTTCAAAAATTCTTTCACCGTTAGAATGCTACATTATCCCTGAGTAACATAGGCAATATTTTATGTAGGTACGCAAAGCAGTGAGCGGAAGCTAGTAACAAATAAATAAACGAACCTCCATAACGGTCCTTGGTACTCCGATGAGGAAGGGCATGGGCGCTAGTAGGTAGTCCACGAGATGTTTCGGCAGGATCGGTATGAAGATATGCTGCCACGACATGGGGAAGAGCGTCGCGTTGGCGGCCTGCACGCAGGCCGACAGCCGCGACAGTTTGGACGCGACGATAGCGACCCGCCGCTCGTGCAGCAACGCGGCCCATAGCCCCGCCATGCAACTGCTGTCCATCGCGCTGAAGTATTCCGTCAGATTGTACTGCAACACAAGCTACAACGTTTAGATCAGTGATTCCCAAAGTGGTCAAGGTGGACCCCCAGGGGTCCACGGGAGACTCGATGGGGGTCTACGTTGGACGTGCCAAAAAGTCTACAATCGTAAGCGGGGGTGCATGAAAATTAATTTGGTTTCGATAGTGAAGAACTAAAATGTTGGCTTGTTATTTTAAATAATATGATACCTAAATTAAACCTTCTCAATAAGACAGTTTATAAATAAATTGAGAAAAGAATGGTAATTTGGAAATGGAAAAGATTTTTTTATCTAAATCTTTTAATCGTGTTGAAACTCAGCCACAACGCAAGTTTCCATAGATAGATAGATCATATCTTCACTTTTTTTTTCAAGATTTAGAAATTGGTAGTAATGTAGATGCAGGGGGTCCACCGTATCCAGCTAAATTTTGAAAGTGGTCTATGAAACAAGAGTTTGGGAACCACTGGTTTAGATCATCATCTTCCTGCCCTTATCCCACGCTATGTGGGGTCGGCACAACATGTGATCTTCTTCCATTTCCCTCTGTCACTCGTCATTTCGTTACTCACTCCTTTCTTACCCATGTCATCTTTCACCCAGTCCATCCATCTTTTCTTTGGCCTACCTCTACCCCTGTATCCATCCACATTCATACCTAACACTCTCCTTGTCACATAAAGCTACAACGTTTAGATAATGTATTTATTTTGAAACTAGCTTTCACGGCTTCGCCCGCGTGGTGCCTTGAAAACATAAACAAATCTATCCCGCGGAAACCGTACATTTTTCCGAGATAAAAAGTAGCCTATGTGCTATTCCAGACTGTAATCTATATCTGTGCTAAATTTCATCCAGATCCGTTCAGCCGTTTCAGCGTGAAAGATTAACAAACATTCTTACAAACTATCTCGTTTATAATAATAGTAGGACTAGCTGATGCCTGCGGCTTTGTCCGCGTGGATGTAGGTTATCGCGGCTTAAAAACATGAAAAATTATATGCTAAAACCTTCCTTGAGCACCACTCTATCCATTGGTGAAAACAGCATGAAAGTCGGTGCAGTAGTTTTTGAGTTAATCGCGAACAGAGAGACGCGGCGGAGGACTTTGTTTTATAATATGTAGTGATAGTGATAGATTTTAGTTCACATGTTATTCGAATAAAAAATCTAATAATGGCGCGTTTACATGCCCTAACGACTTTTACTCATTTAAGAAATAAATCACCAATTTTTTAATAAAATTCGGTTATTAGAAAAGTGAGGTAGTATTGTAGATGAACATTGTTTACTCACAGACAAAAACTTCGGCGCAACGTAAGGACGATATCCAATCATATTGCCGTCAGAGTTAATAACAGTAAACATTTTTCACAATGACATCAGAAGCACTCTTGCGCTGCAGTGACCACACAGGACTGCTCCGTAGAGCTAGGACTATCAAGCAGCGGTCACACTAAACGCGATATACACTACCTAACCAATAAGTACTAGAAAGAACTAGGCTAATAGACCTACTAATATCTATCTATACATATAATGAAATCGCTGATCATTGCTTTTGTGCGCGCTAATCTCCGCAACTGCTGAGCCAAATCGAATGCAGTTTTCACTTATGTATAGAAATAAGCTCGGATTAAAACTTAGGCTTTGTTTCATCGAAATCGGTTGACAGATAAAAAAGATAATTTGATATATTTTATTTATAAACCTTATCCATACGTAAAGCCCCAGTCACAGAGTATAATAAGTAATCTAACGCTTACGTAGTCGCGGGTATCAACTAGTTATATATAAGAAAGTTTGTATGTGTGTATATTATGATTGTTATTACGTATCTGGTTAAGTACTAAGCCGATTTTTTGTTTGGAATGTAGATAGTTTAGCTTGTCTTATTGAATAACATAGGCTAATTTTAGTTTCGGTAATCCAATTTGTGCGCGGCTAATATTTCATAATACATCAACTTTGAAAACAAATAAAATATAGGTACATTAGCTATAACACGCGACTTTCAAGGCAAATTGACCTTTAAAAGTAATGTAGGATACTAGTGATCATAATAGTGCATCCATCACTTGTCTAGCAAGCAGGCATAGAAAGACGCTAAGCTAGACGCCTGAGGTGCGGCCGCGTCCTGACTCAAACACACGTATATTATACACTAGCATCCGCCCGCGACTTCGCCCGCGTATTACCTTGAAAAATTAAAACAAATCTATCCCGCGGGAATCGTACATTTTCCGGAAGAAGAAGTAGCATATGTGCTATTCCAGACTATAAACTACATCTATGCCAAATTTCGTCAAGATCTGTTCGGCCGTTTCAGCGTAAAGGGTAACAAACATACATCCATACATTCTTACAAACAATCGCTTTTATAATATTAGTAGGATTATAATGAAACGTGATCCTGGGAATTACTAGCGAAACAATTTGCGCAAGCGCAATCATCCAATAAAGGAATAGAATCCTGTGGGGAGCAAATGCGGATGTATCTTTACAATACCTACGTTGATTTATCAATAAACGTTTTGTATTGTATTGTACTATGGAATATTTAATTTTTAGTTCTTAGACATACCAGGTTACTCGATATTTTTCTTTTGATTGTTGCTAACGAAAACATGTACATATATTGAAAAAATATATATATATTAGTATTAGGATCAAAGTTCTGACTGACTAGACAACGCACGGCCTAAACCGCTGGTCGCAGACTTTATATTTGGAGAGTATGTCTGTTTTGGTATTTAGGGGTGTACCTACTAAAAAAGAGTTTTCGAAATTGGATCCCTCGACAAAAATATTTTCTTTTTTTCCCCAACCTACCCTTTTGAAAGTGGAATGTTAAAGTTTGTATGGGAACTTTTTAATGCGTGATGTAATATGCTTGAAATTCTGTATAAATATCAAAAAACTATGATTAAAAATATTTTCAAAACTACCCTCGAAATGGGTTGCAGGTGGTAGTGTTTTTATATGAACTTTATAAGTTGAGCAACCCCATCTTTATTTGTCAACTTTAATTTACAGGTTTGAGTGAAGGTTAGAGGTGTATGTACTCGGTACTATAACAATGAGTACTCGTTACTATCGAATCGAACACGTTACTCGTTACTTCTGATACCTCATATATTGTCTGTATCAGTATCGTACGTAATACGACTCGATTCGGTGTGGAGCACCGAATCGAGTCGTATTGCGTAGCGTACAGTAGGAGTATGACGTCTCGCGGCGTTGCAACATTCGTAATTTGTAGAAATCATACTCGTACCAAACAGCGTAAGGAGCATTTTTCACTTTTTTTCGGACTGACAAATGCTTTGTCGGACAACCTGTGACACTAGGTTCCGATACTACAAAAGATGCGAGTAACGAGATGCATTCGGGTGTAACGACTCGATACTCGGTTCGAAATGGCGTACCTAGGAAACCTAATTGTTTTATGGAAAAATCCTAAGAGTACTTTGTTTCTAACAAAAAATATATTAATGAAATCAGACTACGCATTGATGAACTACAGCTAAGTACCTATTTTAAATTTCATCCCCTCTCCCAAGGGAACCGTGCTGAATTTCGGGATAAAAAGTATCCTATGTCCTACTTCGTAGATAAACTTAATTATGTCAAAATTCTTTTGGATTTATTATAAAACTCAAAGCACTGTTCCATGGGGGTAGTTTAAGCTTTCAAATAACATACTAGGTTACACTGCTAGCTTCATGATGGCACTCTTTTTTTTTAGTGGAATATTTTTTTTATTAATCATAGCCAAGATGAAAAATGCAGGGTTGGCTGGATTTTTTGATTGGTAGTGTATAATTTGTTAACTCGTACTGGGCTCGTCACATTGCCGTCCTTGGCCAATGTATACGTAGGCCTTTTAAAGCACTCAGTCTAGCTCAGGCGCGAAATTCACATTTTCTGCTATTTTTAATATTCCCTTGAGTAAGCTTAACGAAAATGTAGTTTTGCACCAAATGGAAAACATTTTTCAGTTTTTCAACGTTTACCAGTTTGCTAATTTGCCGATTTTGGTCAAATCTATATCTATATAAGAGCATAACCTGACTGACTGACTGATTGATCATCGCCGAGCCGAAACCGCTGAAGATAGAAAGCTGAAATTTGGAAGGTGGCTTCCTTTTATAACAAAACCACCCACTAAGGCGGGATTTTTGGAAATTCCACCTCTAAGGGGAAGAAAAAGGATGAAAACGTTAGTATGAAACTTTTTAACGCGTGGAGCGATTTTCATGAAACTTTGTTTGTGCACCGTAAATGCAAAATGAATGAACACGTGTTTCAGGATTTTTCAATATAATCTTCAAAAAGGGGTCAAATGTGGGGTCAATGTTTGTATGGGAACTTTTTAACGGGTGGTGTGATTGGTCTGAAATTTTGTTTGTGGACTTTAAATGCAAAATAAATGAATACGTGTTTCAGGATTTTTCAAAATAACCTTCAAAAAGGGGTCAAATATGGGGTCAATGATTATATGGGAACTTTTTAATGGGTGGCGCGATTAGTCTGAAACTTTGTTCGTGTACTGTAAATGCAAAATGAATGGACACCTGTTTCAGGATTTTTCAATATAACTCTTAAAAAGGGGTCAAATGGGGGGGTCAATGTTTGTATGGGACTTTTTTAACGGGTGGTGCGATTGGTCTAAAACTTTATATTAGACTTAGATATTTTATGTGAACGAAGTCGCGAGCGGGACAGCTAGTTTAATGATAATTAATCAAGCTGATCATATAAATCAAAGATTGCAGAGGTCGCAAAACTACATCTACGCATGCCGTATTACTCAGGAAACGAAGGTAATATTAAAAGTTGCAAATTATTTGAACATCGCGCCTAAGCTAGACGAACCTAATACTCACATTCTCCGGTATGCTCGGTAGTTTCGTGTCCGGACACTGACACGCGAAGACGCTGGCGCCTGCGTTGAAGGTGACTTTGAGCGTGTGCCCGGCCATTGGCGGTCGGATGCGACATGCCTCCAGAAACGAATACAACTCCCCCGCTTCCGGACTGTGTATTAGATTTGCTATGCAATTCAACAATCTGAAATTCAAAATAATCACTATGCATCTGCATTCAGTAAAACTTAATTATCCAAAATGTCTTTTTTTTATTTATTTATTCTTTGTACACAAAAAAATACATTTTAAAGCTTAAAACTGTATACACAGGCATGGCATGTACACAGGCGAGCTTAAAAGAGAACCCTAAAAAGAGTTCTCTTCCAACAAACATTGGGATATGGAGTGTTTATATGTATATTTTGTCTAATGTCGTTTAAATCTGTTGCAATCTGTTGACATGGGCCGGTTAGACATCCTAATTTTAACAATTTCGCAATGGATAAACAATTACTTTTAAAGCAAATAAACACTTTCAGAATAACATCAATTTATTAAAATGGGATTCAAGATTTTCAAACAGGCGAGATACAAACCCGTTCGAAACTTTTGAATTCGATTTCAATAACTTGACTTAATATTACTGATTCTATAATCGCATACAGGACATGTTGCCTGTGGGGGAACGCAGATAACCGAATATAATTTTACTTGTTTTAGGTTCGCCATGCAACAAGCCTCATGCAAAATTGCTGAAGTAATCACAACAATTGTATTTATATCAGAATATTATATTCATTGGCTTCAGGCTAAACGCTAAACGAATGTCATAATAATGTCTTAGCAATTCCTTTATTTTTGAGCAAATACATACGAGTATATTAATTAATTTGGAACAAATAGAATATAACTAATACGAGTAGGTACATTGTAAACAATACTGACAGCATAAGTGAAAAATTATGTGCAAAAAGGAAGCATGTGCAATAACGGAGAAAAATATAATGATATAAAGAACAATATCCACAGCCTCTACATTAGGCGCAAAGACAGATTATACTAATTAGTTTTCCAGCCCTCATCTCACGTTATGTGGGCCCACATAACGTGAGATGAGGGCTGGAAAACTAATTAGTATAAGGACAACACGAACAACTTTTCTTCTTTAATCCTACTAATCTATACTAATATTATAAAGAGGAAAGATTTGATTGTTTGTTTGAATTGAATAGGCTCCGAAACTACTGAACCGATTTGAAAAATTCTTTCACCAATGTGTAGAATGAACTTTCAGGATGAACATAGGCTATAATTTATGTAGGTACTTCGCGGGCGACGCCGCGTGCAGAAGCTAGTAATATTATATACTCGAAAGTATGTAAGAATGTATGGATGTAAGGATGTCTGGATGTATGTTTGTTACTCTTTCACGCTGAAACGGCTTAACGGATCTAGATGAATTTCGGCACAGATAAAGATTATAGTATAGAATAACACATAGGCTACATTTTATCCCGGAAAAATGTACGGTTCCCGTGGGATAGGATTGTTTTGTTTTTGAAGGTATCACGCGGGCGAAGCCGTGGGCGGAAGCTAGTTTCTCTATATAGCTGTTATCGCAACACCTTTCCACTTTTTAAGTAATAATAACTAACAATCTATTGAAATATTGCTTTTCAACATTTCCATAACTTTGTTTTCCAAAATTCTGTTTGACTTCAGAACCAAAAAAATCCTTTAGATCGGTAGGTACAAGGCAAGTTCATTGCTAATGCGCATTTTCATACAGACACATACAAAAGCATTTCAATAAGCTACTACATAAAGAAATATGCAATGCCAATGGGTTTCTAATGGTTATTAATAGTCTTATCTTGAGGGACGCCACTAACGGCCAAAGCGAAAATCTCCGGTCTGTATCGTAAACAAAGTTTCTATATCGATAGCTACTAACGACCGACTTCAGTACTGAACGTCAGGATAAGACTAAATACGGTCTAAAACTATAGATTAACTTACAACACTAATTTTACAGTCACGATGACGGTATTCATAGCTAAGCATTTTTTTTACCGTCACCGCCGACAGTAGCCATCCTGTATAAAGTAAAATCATACTATTGCGTCATGCAATGGACTGGTAGGCATGATAAGATAAGATGTACAAAATGGCAATACAATACGAAATAAAAGTACACGCAATGGCAAACAAATATTAAGATAATAAAAAACTTGCTAATACAATCCCACCAGTATTATTAAAACATTGCAAAAGTTTTTGAGTGTGTTTGTGAGCATGTTAAACACGGACACTGAAACCATACACATTGAGATGTTTGACCAGACCAGAAAATCCTGGAATAGGTCCAGAAAACGTAATTCCAGTGTCGGAAACTCATACTAAGTATTAAGATAAATGTCCTTTCAAATATATGATAGACTTGTATTAGCGATTTTTTAATTCTTTATTGTGAATTTATTCACTTAGCGAATACGAAGATCTTTTTGAAGGAAGGAACATTTTATATTAGGTATAAAAATATTGGTAAGATTGACAAACATAAATTCAGTATTTGTTTTTAGGTGGAGAGTGAAATAACTAATAACTTGTTTTTACATTTACTGACATCTATATTTGTTACCAAAAAATATTACATCTAATGGTGTAACTTGACCCTACTAGGACAGGGATCTTGTGATCTTGGGGATCTTGTGACAGGGATTCACATGTAATACAGTAGTATGGGCCATGGATACCCATGTGGGTATCCATGGCCCATACTACTAAGGAGCTACCGAGGTCAAATATTTGCATAAAACAAAAAGCACATAGAGTTCATCTATCGCATAAAGCCCTGTGTGATCAATGGCATTAATAACATTGATTTAAGATTCAAAATTGTATTTCACTGATTTCAAAATAACTCTACCATAGATTTACGACACAGAACTATGAACAAGGCAGTACGATTTTAATTTAATTTCAATATGAGCTTCAATATTTAATAGTTATAAAAACTATCAAATATTGAATTTGAAATGTAACTCAATTTTTTATATCAAACTAGCTGTCCCGGCAAACTTCGTACCGCCTTCTACATTGCTTAGACAACAGTGAGTGATTATAATTTAATATGAACTTTATTAAATAGTAATAAAGTTCAAATTGACTCTACATTTTATTTAGAAAACGTTTGTATGGGAAATAGAAAAGGGCTATTTTTAGGGTTTTCCCGGCAGTTATTCTAATTTTTCTTACCTTTTCAACCTTCCCTAGACCTCCACGAACATTTCAAGACCAAGATAAGATAAATCCGTTTAGCCGTTCTCGAGTTTTAGCGAGACTAACGAACAGCAATTCATTTTTATATAGATAGATAAATAAAATGTTTGAATAAAACATACTTGTAAAATATATCGTGCCATGGTAAATGTGACAGTAAAACCAAAGTGGAATTACTTTTTGGGTCAAAACGGCAGAAGCAGAATGTGTACTTTGAGTCCACCGAAGTCAGTACAAAGTTGTAATGTTGAGCAAATGAACTGAAATCAAAACAACAATGTATACAGTAAGTATGATAATTATAAGTACCTGGGTGACCGAGCTTTGCTCGTTTTTTTGGGGTAAACAACGTTTTCTAAAAATGAAACCTAGCTAGATCGATTTATCACCACCGAAACCCTCTGCAAACTAAATTTCATGAAAATCGTTGGAGCTGTTTCCGAGATTATAAAAATATTATATTCTAAAAATTATAAAAATATTAGATTCCGAGATGTAAATATATATAGAAGAATTGCTCGTTTAAAGGTATAAGATGATGATTCTTTACTCGTAACATTATTTAGGGACTACATAAAAGAGCCATAATTTTGAGATATGTTAACAAGGATCATAATACAAAAAAGCGCTAGGGCCCAGCAAATTTCTTGTCAGTTCTTCTCGAACTGGAGATATGACTGGAATTGGCACCTAGACTCACCTAGCATGTAAGACGATTCAAAATGATCCCTGTGATATTACTGAATAAGATTATTGACTTTTATATAAATTTCAAGGTTTTTATACAATATTGATTTTCAAATGTAAGTTTGTCTAGGCCTTCAAATAATACTGGAAATGATGTAACAACAATGTCAACTATACTAAAGTATTGGATTACAGATAGTCAGATTACCTTGGTTTACATTGGCCATATTTTTACTAGACTTGACACTATTAACTTTATGTTTCAAAGTGATTTTGTGTTTCAGTGAACTGTAGCTTAGCTGTTACAAGTTGATACTTACTTATCTATTTGACATGGGAATGCAAATTTAGGTATATTTCGTAACTCCTCCTCATTTTTGTATGACTCGGGATATTTTTTAGTGATATAAGGTTCTTTTGTTTGATCACCTGGCGATACTTCACAGTATAGTTCAAACAAGAAGCGTACACTGTCTCTGTAAAAGAACAAAATATATTTATAGTAAAAAAGTTAGAGCAAAAATGAGGAGGCATCTAGGTAAATAAATAAACACAAATATTTTACACCATAAAATTGCCCTAACCCTAATATAACTATATGAGAAATATTTTTAAGGTTCTAATATTATGTACCTACGTACATCATGAATAAACTTACAAATACAAACTTAGGCTGAAAAAATATAAGTGCACTAACCTTCATACATGAGAAAATAAGTCAGAATGAGGTTATGATAGGCGTAATACTAATCAGTCACAATTATCAAATATTAATCGTTTACTTTGTATTATATTTCGTTTATTTACCTTATTCTGGAACCCATGTCTCGACGTGGATACTTGAATTTTTAATCACATCATAGAACGACATTCATTCAACGGATGTAAGTGGAATTATTGAATGCTTAGCAAACATTGTAGGCCATATAACCTAGGTAGCTAAATTTACTATGAACGAAATACATTTTAGATTTATTTATTTATGTATTCATTTTATAGTATTAGTCCGTCAGACGGGTCGAGCGAGTGTCGATTTCTGGAGAAGAGAAATTCCACGACGAACGAGCGAGCAAGAGAACGATCAAATAAGCAGCAGAAGAGAAGCAGAGCGTCTCGTATCTAAAAAGTGAATATAATCTATGGCAGAGCGAGATATTCGAGCTCGGACGCGGACAGGAGGACCAGACAAAATATCTTCAAGTCTGTCATGAATATTGGAACGAAGTTTTTTTATCAATAATATTCATTCTGTGGTCATGAGTTGACCAATTTTTTCAAGGTCAGTTTAGTTTGTCTTATATAGTCTTATATTTTTTTTACAGATTTTTCTTCTTTTCATTCTCATTTTTATATTTTTTTCTTCACTTTGCTTGCAACACGTAATGATTATATTATCTTTGCTTGCAACGAGCTTGCAACTGCAGTCAGTCGTCGAGTCGAGGGCAACGATGACATGACAAGCAAGGTGTCGTGTCAGTGACATACGTTTATCTCTGTTTTGTAAAAACCTCAGAGTAAAGATAAATTGTTCTCTATGAGACAGATGCCATAATTGAAGAAGAAGAAGAAAGATTTAAGATAGGTAAAAGCCTGTAAAAGGGATTTTCTGCGATGTATTTGCCTGACAACTACGTCGCTCTGGTTTTTATATGTTTTCTCGTGTTGTTTTGAGTTTTATTGCGTAATTTTGGTGGTTAATTTGCCAATAAAGCCCGGGTTCTTGACGCGAGTGTAAAGTATGTGAATTAGAGTGAATAGTTCTCTTCAAATTCCAACGGAGGAAATCCCGAAAATTTTCAACAAAACAGCCATCTTTTGTTTAAAATTGACTTGACAACTTGACTATGACTCTGTGACGTTGACAATACTTATAAATAAATACACTTGACACTGGCAAAATTGTTCTCTAAGAGACAGATGCCATAATTGAAGAAGAAGAAGAAGAAGCCTGTAAAAACGCTGAGCGCTCTCTCTTCTTCTGCGTCAAAATACTTACAGTAAGACAAAATTTGTAGTTATTAAATTTTTTCTACTTACCTACTTACTAATAGCACTAATAGTTAGATCTTTCTTCTGTAAAGCATCAACACCATCAACATCCAATATGTAGGTACCTTATTAATAAAACAGGTCAATCATGCATCAACCACACTTTACCTAGGTTAGGTAGGTTATTTAACCCTTGCATCACCGCAGGTAAAACCGGTACAAGAAAATTCAAAAAAATTAAATTTCCCTCTTCACTTATACCTAAAATAATAAAACTAGATCACTTAGCTTGTTTCTGTAAAAAGTAGTATAATCTTGGATATATTTTCTGTGTTTTACGCACGAAAACAAAGGCCTATAAAAATACATAGGTACCTACATAAAACCTTTTTGGATTTACATTATATAGGTACATCATTCCTAACCATCTAAGTGAAATCTAACAATTACATTCCTGACCTAGTAATTTTGGAATTTAGTACCTAACTATCTACCTACCTTTAGGTGTAAAGTACCTACACATTTATGATTTTTTTATAAAATAAATATTTATGAATTATTTAGGTATACCTGACAATGCCAAAATTCAAAATTGATCTCAAAGGAGACACGTAGCTAACATAATCCCATTAACACTCGTATTATAAACGCTAAAGTTTGTGATGATGTCTGAATGTTTGTTACTCTTTCACGCTAAAACGGCTGAACGGATCTGAATGAAATTTGGAACAGATATAGATTATGGTCTGGAATAACAGGTTTATTGACATATTCCCCACTAAGTTGTCCCCACCAGTGGGGATTATGACAAAACGTAAATATTTTTTGGCGTTTTCCCTACCAACATTTTGTATTTTTTTATCCCGAAAAAATTTACGGTTACCGTGGGATAGCGATGTTTTTGATTTTCAAGGTATCACGCGGGCGAAGCCATGGGCGGAAGCTAGTTTTACATAAGGTAAGAAAGTATTAAAAAACCTACCTTCTTTGTTATATACTTAACTACCTTCCGCCCGCAGCTTCGGCCGCGTGATACCTTGAAAATCAAAAACATCGCTATCCCACGGTAACCGTAAATTTTTTCGGGATAAAATGTAGCCCATGTGGTATTCGGTTTAATGTCATAATCCCCACCAACCACGATACAAAATGTTGGTAGGGAAAACGCCAAAAAATATTTACGTTTTGTCATAATCCCCACTGGTGGGGACAACTTAGTGGGGAATATGTCAATAAACCTGTTATTCCAGACCATAATCTATATCTGTTCCCAATTTCATTCAGATCCGTTCAGCCGTTTTAGCGTGAAAGAGTAACAAACATTCAGACATCCTCACAAACTTTAGCGTTTATAATATTAGTAGGATTAGTAGGATTTTGTAAGTAGTGCTAATGTTAATGGGTTCGAGAGTAGGTACCTACCTACACCTAATTGGTCTTTTGCTTGACAGAATATTTTTTTGAGGGTTCTTAGTTAGGTAGGTAGGTATACTTAGGTGCCGTTAGGTATGTTTAGAAACACCTATGAGGTAAAAAAAATAAAACAATGGGCTAATTAGGTATAATCCTTTAATCAATCGATATAGTTATGTACTTAACAACAATAAATAGAGTTGACTAAACACATAGGTAAGTAGGTACCTACTTAGAATAAAATTACATCCTGAAGTAGGTAGGTACCTACATAGGTAATAATACATAATAGGTACTTGCCAAATCATTAGTAGGTACCTAGGTGGGTACCTACCTACTATTTTACTCAACAAATACCTACCTAATGACAGAAAATTAACAGTTTTTTCGTCTTAGGTACATAAATTATGATAAATGCCTAGTTAAAATTTTTCTATAGATATATTTTCTATATAATTTAATAAATTTTTCCTCTGAGCATTTGATACTCATATCGAGTGGTTAACATTTGGTAAAAGCCTCGCACATCTTTCACTTCCACCTGTCCTGCATCAGTCTCATCCAGTTCTTCCAGTCTCATATTCCACCACTTTGTTTGGCCAATATGGGTTGTTATAATCGTGTTGCTCCATTTTTCGAGGCTTATTAAATTCAGGTTTTGTAGAAGTTGACTTTGTTTTGAGTCAATGTTTTTGACATAGTTTATTTCTGTTTATAGATAGTTTTACTGTTAAATATTATTATATTGTGAATTGGCCCAAACCCCAGTGCAAAGATAACCCAAAACCCTATAGAAGAGAGTTGTCAAAACAAGTGTGCTACCTATTATTATAATATAGTGTTGTAGGTAAGTACCTATATAAATATATTAAATATACTATGTATTCATCTATGTAGGTATATAATAATATAATATATTATAAGTATAATCTGCTTATATTTTGAACAACGATTCAATAAATATAGACAGTCAGAGTTAAAATACTAACATACTACCTACTTGGGCTAAACACCGCATAATATTTCGCGTGCCGATCTTAATAGAAAGGTTTTACCTTTATACCTTTACTCGCACGGGGTCGGGCCTGGAGGATTATTCAGAATGATTCCGTATTTCAAGAGTTTCACCCTGCATCTTTCCAGCCTCTCAGCAATATCATACTCGCGGTCGACTTCTCTATCATGAACAGTGGACATGAAGGTTTTGGTAGAACGTAGCGCCATTTCTTCGTTCATTCCCATATCGTTGAATGTTTTAAACATCATTTTGAACATGTCATCCCGCATCGTGATGTGCAGATGCAAGCATTTTACAGACGGAAAAAACGGGAATCTCTTCATCAAGACTTCCAGAGTGCAGATGTCTTTTAGGGTATAATTCCAATACTCGAACGCGATTTGGTAATAGCGAAGCGAAGAGAATCTTGCCAAAGTAAAATCCTTTACGTCGCGTATGGTCGTCGCAAAGGTCATCTAGAACAATCGGAGAACGCTTTTTAGTTATACCTACCCAATTCTTTGAGTCTGGAGTCGATCAAACATTTTACCTAAAGTTTGACCAAGGCTGAAAAGGGTTATATTTTGGGAGGGGGCGTGATGAAATAAAAACATACCCGAATCACTAATTTGAGAAACAAGCTAATGTGCGTACTGTAAAAATCCCATAATCTATATACGTACCTAGTTAGGTAGTTGCAGAGTAGTTTTTTTGCTAAGCGCTAAGACACAGACAGGAATTTAAAAAATATATGTCAAGGCAGGTAAGTTGGCTACGTGTGCTAGCTCGATACTGGGTCCTTTTTTATTTCTAGTGTACGTTAATGATCTCCCATTTGTTGTAAATGATATTTGTGACATAGTTTTATTTGCTGACGATACTTCATTAGTTTTTAAAGTTGACAGAACCAATTCGAGTTGTGACTACGTAAATGAGTCACTATCATTGATTCTGAACTGGTTCACTGTAAATAATCTTCTGCTGAATGCTAACAAAACAAAATGTATTAAATTCACTTTGCCCAACGTAGTGCATAGGCCAACTAATATTAAAATTAAAGGGGAAGCAATGAATCTTGTTGATTCTACGGTTTTCCTTCAATGGGGACCACAAATCGATAAACTTTCTGGTAGGCTTAGTTCCGCTGCATATGCAGTTCGTACGATACGGTGGCTTACGGATGAAGCTACAGCTAGATTAGTTTATTTTAGCTACTTCCATAGTGTTATGTCATATGGTATAATTCTCTGGGGAAAAGCAGCGGATATACAATCAGTATTCGTATTACAAAAAAGGGCAATTCGTGCCATTTACAAAATGAAACAGAGGGACTCTTTAAAAGAAAAATTTAAAGAAATTAATATTCTCACAGTAGCGGCACAATATATATACGAAAATTTACTGTACGCTCATAAGAATAGGGATAGACTTCAGAAAAACTGCGATGTACATGGAATCAATACTAGGAACAAACATAAATTATTAATCCCTAAGTTTCGGTTACAAAAAGTGAACGGGTCATTTATGGGGAACGTGATACGTTTCTATAATAAACTTCCTATAAATGCAACTAAACTTCCTGTTAGAAAATTCAAAGCCTTCATTAAAAATAATCTCTTAAAGAAAGCATATCTATACCTATATAAGAGCTTAACCTGACTGACTGACTGACTGATTTATCATCGCCGAGCCGAAACCGCTGAAGCTAGAAAGCTAAATTTGGAAGGTGGTTTCCTTTTATAACAAAACCACCCACTAAGACGGGATTTTTGGAAATTCCACCTCTAAGAGGGTGAAAAAGGGTGAAAACGTTTGTATGAAACTTTTTAACGCGTGGGGCGATTGTCATGAAACTTTGTCTGTGTACTAAAAATGCAAAATGAATGGACACGTATTTCAGGATTTTTCAATATAACCTTCAAAAAGGGGTCAAATGGGGTGTCAATGTTTGTATGAGAACTTTTTAACGAGTGGTGCGATTGGTCTGAAACTTTGTTTGTGTACTGTAAATGTAAAATGGATGGACACGTGTTTCAGGATTTTTCAATATAACCTTCAAAAAGGGGTCAAATGGGGTGTCAATGTTTGTATGAGAACTTTTTAGCGGGTGGTGCGATTGGTCTGAAACTTTGTTTGTGTACTGTAAATGCAAAACGGATGGACACGTGTTTCAGGATTTTTCAATATAATCTTCAAAAAGGGGTTTAATGTGGGGTCAATGTTTGTATGGGATCTTTTTAACGGGTGGTGCGATTGGTCTGAAACTTTGTTTGTGTACTGTAAATGCAAAATAAATGGATACGTGTTCAAGGATTTTTCAATATAACCTTCATAAAGGGGTCAAATGTGGGGTCAATGTTTGTATGGGAACTTTTTGGCGGGTGGCGCAATTAGTCTGAAAGTTTGTTTGTGTACTGTTAATACAAAATCAATGGACACATGTTTCAGGATTTTTCAATATAACCTTCGAAATGGGGTCAAATGTAGGGTCAATGTTTGTATGGGAACTTTTTAACGGGTGGTGCGATTGATCTGAAATTTTGTTTGTGTACTTTCAGAATTTTTTAAAAGGGGTTAAATGGGGTGTCAGTGTTTGTATGGGAACTTTTTAACGGGTGGTGCGATTGGTCTAAAATTTTGTTTGTGTACTTTCAGAATTTTTAAAAGGGGTTAAATGGGGTGTCAATGTTTGTATGGGAACTTTTTATCGGGTGTTGCGGTTGGTCTAAAACTTTGTTACGTGTTTGAGGATTTTTCAATATAACTCTAAAAAGGGGGTCAAAGTTTGTATGGTAATTTTTTAATGGGTGGAGAGATTGGTCTGAAACTTTGTTTGTGTACTATAAATACAAAATGAATGAACACGTGTTTCAGAATTTTTCAATATAACCTTCTAAAAATGGTTAAATGGGGGGTCAAAGTTTCTATGGGTACTTTTTAAAGGGCGATTGGTCAGAATTTTGGTTTGAATACTTAAATGCAAAATAAATGGGAACGTATTTCTGAATATTCTAGAAGAACCCTCTAAAAAGGGTAACATGGGGTGTCAAAGTTAGTATTATGATTTTTTTATGAGTATAATTTGTTTGAAACTCAGTTTAGATACTTTAAGTGAACGAAGTCGCGGGCGGGACAGCTAGTTATAATATAAATGAATATATTGATGATAGGAACTCATGACCCGATGTCGCTCCGCCCTCCGACAGCTAACCAATTTGCAATGTAAACGCTGTCCTTTTGTTTTATGTATTTATGTTCTCTTTTGTCTTTTGTTTTTATGTTATTATTATTAGATAATCTTGATTACATTTTTTTGTAAGAAGGATCATACAAAAAAGCGCTAGGACCGAGACGAGAGTTTCTTGCCTGTTCTTCTCGTACTTGGGTTAGGTTGGAATTGGCACATAGATTCACCTAGCATGTAAGACGTTTCAAAGTGATCCTTGTGATTGTACTGAATAAATATTTTTCAATTTCAATTTCAAAGCTAGGCATTCGAGACAAAGTGGATTCATGAGTACCTAATTACTCATGAATCTAGTAGGTAATTACTCGATGCAGCTGCTTATTCGATCTTGTTCGATTCCTATCCAGTTACAAACAGAAACGATATAACTAGGTACGAATAAAAATGAACACAGGAAACTTACTGGCATCTCGAAGTCACACACGCCAGCGTAGTTTATCTTCTTGGGATTGTCATCCGATGGAGAGTTCATGAATCCGAGGATCCTTATTTGTATTGTCTCACCAGGAGCAAGAACCGGAACAGGGCCATGTTCGGGTAGAAGCGGCCATTTCTTTTTTTCTTCCTTTGGTACGTTGGTTTGGTTGGACGCCATTAGAAATTATATGGCTGTTCTTTAAAAATTCAACACACAACCCCAAGGTGGAAAGTCCCGCAGTGGACTGGTGGGTTGCAGATACGGTAAGGGCGTTAAAAGTGGCGTTTATTGATTTCGGTTGAGTTAACTGGAGCGAGTGCCTACTTAGTACGCATGCGAAATACGCACGGTAGTTCACCTTGGTAACAGAAAGGGTGGGTTTCAGCTGTAGGAATTAGGCCATCCAACGGATCTAGGCATTCGTGAAGTTAGCCACAGGTGCGAGTTTGCACATGTAGGTACAGTTCCTTCCCCCCCTCCTCATACCTCCAATTGCTCCCGAAAAACGATACTGCGCAGCTCTTGCGACTAACTTCACGAATGCCTAGATTCGTTGAGCCAACTATACCTGCATAGCTTACCTAAGTACTTGCCACACCCACAGCACAAGGCGCGCCGTGGCGGCAGCGGCGCGGTGGCGACTGGCGAGGCGTTTCCAACCGCCACCGCCGGCGCCAGGGCGCCGCGTGAGAATCTGGGTCACATCACATCTGATGTGATGTGATGTCGCATGATCTTTTACTAAGAAACTGACGACTAGCATCTTAACCTACCCACGATGTGCAGTAGGAACCTACATAAGCAGACCGAAAACTTAGACATTTATTTTTTAAGAAAAATCATTTTAAAAGCGCGATAAAACAGCGCGCAAACACATATACATAAATATAAATATAAATACTAATATGTAAATATAATAAATTATATATAAATAAATAAACACGCGAGCCGCTAACTCCGCTCGTGATTCAGCGCGCCACGCTCACGCACAATACGCTCGGCGCGGCTCGGCAAAGTTCGCACCATCCATCACTTGACGGTTTTTTCGACCCGGATTTAGCTAAGGCGCGCGCGTTATTTATTTTTAACCGACTTTTTATGTTGGTTGTGTTTGGAGTAAAGGAGGTAATACTTGTAGTATTTTTTTCAGAAAGTCAAAAACAATAGAAAATGTCAATAAATACTTAGGATTACCTAGTCTGAAACTGGCATTGTGGTTTAACTATCCTATATCCCTTTAAACCTTTAGATATTATACATCATCTTATAAGTACCTTTAAACGAGCAATTATTGTTTGTATACAGGGTGTCCCAAAAAGTAGTGTCAAGCGAAAGTCCAGAGATAGAACACCCCTTGGGGTACCCGAATCACCCCCATGTATGTTCCGCGATTTTCTATAGTTTTCGAGTTATTATTTTTTTCCCAATTTTTGAAAAAAATACGATTTGAACAACTTAAAACATTCTTACAAAAAAAGTAAAAAACTTTCTTGAGATTTTTTTTTTGCTTCTGAATTTTAATGAGTTGTTCTTTTATGCATCAAATAATCAGCTACTTGACTTTGATGTAGACTATGAAAATGTTGGTGTAAAGTCAAATAATTACATTCGGTGAATTACGACTTAAATTTTCTACTTTAAATTAAAAATCTCAACAAGTGATTTCATGGTTCTTAAATAAATCCAAAGAATTCTCCAGATTCTCAGCTTTCATAATCATTAAAAAAAAGTAGTACTTAATAGGCTACTTTGGCTAAAATCGGCTTTCATAGACGGTAAGGTGGAAAATTATTAAAATTAGCTACCTGATTAAAAAATAAATTTTGGCCATTTTATCATTCCTAAGCTTAATTTGTTTGTTAACTAACCAAAAATGACTACAAAGAATTAGTTTATGCCGAAAAAATCAGCAATATGGCCGAATTAGGAACAAAATTAAGCAGGCCGAAAAAAAAAAATTTAGGCACTTAAAATAGCTTTCATACGATTAAAGGAAACCTTTTTAAGACGATGTAGGATTTGTATTGACTAAGAAGGTTGACATTTTGAAGACTTTTTGTAAAAAATTAATAAATTTTACTAGTTGTTTTATTTCACAAATTTAGCTAAACTAAATAAATAAAACCTTCAAATATTAATGAAATCTTACTTTCTTGCAGTCATTTTTGGTTAGTTATCAAACGAAGTAAGCTAAGGAATGATAAAATGGCCAAAATCTATTTTTTAATCAGGTAGCTAATTTTAAGAATTTTCCACCTCACCGTCTTTGAAGGCCGATTTTAGCCAAAGTAGCCAATTAAGTACTACTTTTTTTTAATGATTATGAAAGCTGAGAGTCTGGAAAATTCTTTAGATTTATTTAGGAACCATGAAATCACTTGTTAAGATTTTTAATTTAAAGTTGAAAATTTAAGTCGTAATTCACCGAATGTAATTATTTGACTTTACACCAACATTTTCATAGTTTTCATCAAAGTCACGTAGCTGATTATTTTATGCATAAAAGAACAACTCATAACAATTCAGTAGCAAAAAAAAAATCTCAAGAAAGCTTTCTACTTTTTTTGTAAGAAAGTTTTGAGTTGTTCAAGTCGTAAATTTTCAAAAATTCGGAAAAAAATTAATAACTCGAAAACTATAGAAAATCGCGGAACATACATGGGGGTTATTCGGGTACCCCAAGGGGTGTTCTATCTCTGGACTTTCGCTTGACACTACTTTTTGGGACACCCTGTATACATTACCTATACCTATAATCTGAATCTCGGAAACGGCTCCAACGATTTTCATGAAATTTAGTATGCAGGGGGTTTCGGGGACGATAAATCGATCTAGCTAGGTTTCATTTTCCAAAAAAAAAGATTTACAAAAAAACGAGCAAAGTTCGGTCAACCAGGTACCTACCTACTTATACTTTTATCTAAAAAATTTGTCAACCAATAATTCAAATAATTAGGTACACAATGTGAGATTTACAATACTAAATTAGATAGAATAGCATAGGTAATAAATAAAAGTTGATTTTTAAACGTAGGTAACTAAGGACTTACCTAAATTTTTTATCTAATGTAAAATCATTCATTAATCACATAGCCATTGGTGCATCATCATGCCAATGAAGAGTTTAATAATTTACATTCCCTTCTGCACTAAATAAAGCAAAAACTTTTAACGTAGCGTCAGCTAGATACAGCTAATTTAGACTAATATTATAAAGAGGAAACATTTGATTGTTTGTTTGCATCGAATAGGCTCCGAAACTACTGAACCGATTTGAATAATTCTTTCACTGCTGGAAAGCTACACTATCAGCGGGTGACATAGGCTTTGTTATATTTTTTAAAAAATTAGGGATCTTTACTAAAACTTCAATAATGTAACTCAAGATGTAAAAAAATTAAGTAAAGTAAGTACCGATAAGTACCGAAACAAAAACGATTTGTTTACTTTGTGACATTGACAATACTACTAATTTAAGCACTTGACACTGACAAAATTGGTAATAGTCCGAGTCACTTTTGACTTTTTTTGGGTTGTCGAGCCGAGAAGGAAGGTACGTGATATGATTTTATTTTAATTATTTTGTGATTAGAGATTAAGTAAATATAACAATAAACCTAGTAAGTGTTCCGATTTGTTTAATTTGCACCTTTCAGAATTAACCGTTTCATGTACATAACGTGTACGGTATACCTACCTACCTAGCCTTGAATTTTATCAAAAACATTTTCATTGTTCTAGAATTCACAAAGCTTCAAAACAATGTCGACTTTTGAACAAGATTTGCAAAGAATAAAATCTGCACTGGTCAGTGAGTATCCCCACGTAGGACTACAGTATTACGCAGTAGCTACACACTTGATCGATATGCATAATTTTTATGTGGTTCCCCTATCTCTATATCGATTGTTGCCGGCATTGGAGAATCCAGGAAAGCGCTTTGGAGCTCTCAATGATTATGATTCTGTGATTTACATCTCTCCCATCTTGGATCAATTTGCAAGGGGAATAGTCAAGAAAGTGCACCCAGATGGAACCTGCACGATATTTGCTATGGATTATGGAGTGACTGACACTGAGGTGCCTCATCACGATATCTTTGAATATACCAATGAGGAAATCAAAGATATACCAGGATTTGCACAGTTATGCGAACTCGCGATGTGTTTTCCCCTTGGAGGAGGCCACTTCTCTCAGGAACATGTTGACGGCTTCAAATTCCTTATGGGGCAGGATCGGGAGAAGCTTACTGTTACTGTAAAAGAACAGAATAGTTGCAAGTTATGTGTTCATATTATGAGCAGCAACAGTAACCCTGATAATGTTTCCACGGTTATGGCTTATGCTAAACTTTCTGCACTCTTTCCAGTCACATAAACTAGGTACTTACCCACAATTCCAAAGTGTTTACACCTTTATAGGACTGATAATCTCAATGGGTTGTCCCATTTTGTTCTATAGAACATGATTTCATCAAATAAATGACACATTTCCCTATTTTTTCACTAGTTTCATACCAAAAAACAAAATGAGAATCAGATTTTCCCAAAATCTTTCATAATAACAATTATTCTGTCATACCATTGATCAAACATCTGCCTGAGTAAAAGAATTCTAAAAATCAAAAGAATGGATATTCATAGCAAGAAGAGTGGGAAAACTCTCCAGTATTTATATTGGATTCTCTTCTATAATCTTATCTATAATATAAAAATGAATCTCTATTTTCCATGTGAATGGCTGGACCGATTTGGCTAATTCTTTTATTGTTGTGTTTGTTGTTGTAAGGAGAAGGTTTTAAGGCAGGATCATGTCTGTCGGCACAGCTTGTGTTATATAATCAAGTGCCATGAGGCCGGTATGATACAATAACTTGTCATATAGAACAGAGAAATAAAAGTATTAAATGTTCCATAGAAAATGGTTACGGGAATTACCCAGTCTAGCTATGTTGTAACAGATATTATAGATAGCTAGATTATCACAGAGTGCTATAGGGGTGGAAATAACATGGAGTGGACTACAATTTCTGCATTTAAATAGCTTAGGGAATTCGTTTTGGAATATGACTCCATAACTTTTGTGATAATACCAAAAATAAAAAAAAATTATATAGAAGATTTTTTTTTAATATTTACATTCCATAAGGCTAGAGGTGTTTTCAATGAGTGATACCATTCATGAAAACAACTGTATGTGATCGAGTTGTTTAGTTTGGCGGTTTTGAAACTCAAAGTATATTGTTGAGTCTCAAATCAAAAATTTATGAAGTAATCTCCAAAGTATTTATAGAGATCTCAATATAGTTGATAGGTAACTATAGGTATAATGTTTTTTTTCATTTTTGTAACATTTAGTAAAGTAAAAAAATACAAAAAGTACATACTTAATACAGTATGTACTTTTTGTATTTTTTTACTTTTTACATTTGGGACTTGATTGGAAATATTATGTAGGTACAACTACATGGTTTTAAGAATTATACTAAGTAGAGGTAGATCAGTCTAAAAATGCACGCCCCTCCAATGTATTTACCTCTACATGCGGTACAAATACAAGTGGAGGGGCGTGCATTTTTAGACTGAATCATATCTACCTAGGTACTTACCATATTATAACTATGAAGGATAACACGTTTGATATTGAAATGTAACATAACGAAAATAGGTTCCAGCCATGGTTCAGTTCAGTCACAAAATTAAATAAAAATATATATTTACAATGAAAGGCACTTGCAATTACCTGTTAAATGAAGTTGTTTTTTTTTCTTTTTTATATACACCTGCGTGCAAAAAAATCGACCCACCC